>CM035415.1:176021225-176173725 GCA_020310875.1 Ceratopteris richardii | reverse complement strand
ATGTTGTACATGACTGGAACTATGGAACCATGGACCTGTGACATGAGCCTAAGGGCCTACCTCACTTCCAACATTTTGGTATCAGAACACTAAGGTTTTGGTTACAGAACTTTAGATCTTTGGCATCAATGCATTAAGGCTCATTCATAATCCCAGGTTCCTACACTTCCAGATTTACAACATATGATTTGAAAGCATCTTCTAACATTTGTCATTTGACATACACACTTAATCTAGATGAGTAGAGATTTGAGATTTAGACACTTCAGTTACATTCATCAGTGTGGAGTACGAAGTTGATGATCTGTTAGCAGCCGAATATTTTTGGAAGGGTATGCAAATACTTTACAAAATTATTGTTTGAAGACCCAGACTTGATGAAGAGAAGACTACTTCAAATTCAAGGAAGAACAATGGTTTAGAGAAGATGAAGAAATCAGATCAACATCAAATCATAGGTATCAGTTTCTACTATCAGATTATCATTTGCAGGTCATATCTTAGAAGAGCAGTTATGAAGAGATTTGAAGAAATTCAAGGAGTGTTTTTATACACTTTCATCTTTTGAAAGTTAAAGGCTACATCAAAACAGGTATCTAGAGGTTTTTCTAGAGAGTTTTGAGAAGATCTCTTTCATGGCAAGAAAGTTCATCTAAGAAGACAAGTGCAGAGATGAGATGAGTTTTTTCAGCCAATTTTCTGTTGTAAGTTGGTTGGATATCAAGGTACAAATGTATCTAGAGAAGGTAACTCTAGAAGGGCAATTCATCATTCAGACAACGATTGGTGAATTTAGTCGATTCAGACATTTGAAGCAGAATTTTGATTCAGAGATATGAGGAGATGATAAAACATGTTTCTATATTCAACTTCCATGTGTATACTATGTTTGTTTTATCTCTTACTCTTACATTAGAGGAAGAGAAAAGTTCATTTGAAGAAGTCAAGAGTGTTTGCTACTTCAAGATGAAGAGAACAAAAGGTATGGAAGAGAAGTTTGAAGATGTTGACATCATTAGGTGGAAGAAAGATGCAGAAGAAGAAAGTCCATCATTTCCAAAAGAAAAGTAAGGCTTCCTTTTCTCATATATTTTCCATATACTTTTCCTATTTTATCCTCTACATCCAAAGACAAGTCTACGAGAACATCTTGTTTAAAGAAGAAGCAGTTTCTTGTTTTGCATTACACTTGGTCATGATTTAGTAGATTTGACAAAGAATTGCATTGAGAGAAAGAAAAGCAGCAGATATATGTTTTGACTCATATGTATATGAGTTATGAAGCTTTTAAGCAGGCAGCTTATATGTTCCCTCAAAAAATTCTTGGAGTGTCAATACAGAGCTACTTGGTATATGACAAGTTGCAGAGAAGTATATTTCTTCTTTATCTAACTCTTGAGGTAAAAGAGTTTTTTGTAGCAGATGTTGAAGACTTGGGTTGAGGTTTTATGTTTGGAAAAGGTTACCTCATATTCAGTACTTTCAGAAACTTCAGAAAATTCAGACTTGTTGATGTACCAGTCAGTTGAAGAATCTACTTTTTATGATTGTCTAGATTTTTGGATACATGTTTGTATTCCAAAAGGTGTTCCATCATATCCTATCACTTGATTGAAAAGTGGAGTTAGCCAAAAGAAAATCAAGCAGGTACTATCACATTTCATCCGGGTAAAATATGAAAGTTATGAAGTATCAACTTGCAGCTTTTGGAGTTCTCAAGGTGAGAAGTTTGTCCACTTATGGTTCAAGTAGGAATTTCAGATTCCTTAAAGGATTTGTTTGAAGAAAAGTTTTACAACTTTTTGAGAAGCATGGACACTTGAAGACATTCAGGTAGCAAATCAAACATTCAGACATGAAGGTTTGATAAGAGCAGATTCTACACAGGAGAGATCATTGATCTTGGATAGATCTTGTATGATCTTGAGTATTTATGATTCAATTGTCTATCCTTTGTTTGATAAGGTTCTTAGCATTGGAAGAAGTAAGTCAAAGATTCATATTCTATCAGATTTGTGTTGCAGAGAAAAAGAAGATACTTGTTATGTTACAGAAAAATATGGATCCTAAAACTTTTGTTTCAGATACAAGTATTGATCACTAAAGATCAGATTTATTGAAAGAAGGAAGACGTTCCACATTTCATAAAGTCTGATATACTTTGAAGAATACTGGATACTAGTGTTAAATCATCCAGGGGGTGATGAAACATGAAGACTTATTTTCAAGCCATATGTAAAAGAATGCAGATTCATACTTTCAGGTATTCCTATATTTCCTTTGTCAGGTTCTCTTTATGTTCCAGCTTTGAAAGAAGAAGGAAGAAGAAGAATATTTGGAGAAAGTTCCTGTTAGGATGTTCCTGTTCAGGAGAAGGTTCCAAAGCTCTATTGAAGAGAAGCTTGATATTTCAGAAAGGTTTATTTCAGAAGTGCGCACATATATGGTTATACCAAGTTCTGAAGGAAAGAGGTATGAAGGATTTAAAGGATGAAGACATGATGATATCATAGATTTTTTGACTCATATTGACTTGAGTACAGTCAGAGATGAACCAGCAGTGTTCATAATACACTACGTTGTGAGTTGACAGTCACAGGTTCCAGGATTCAGTTCTTGATTTTTAGTGTATTTACATGACACAGCAGAAGTACATTGAGAAATCCTTTTGGAAGGTAAATGCAAATATGTGGATCCCAGTGTATGTTTTCAAGTTTTTGAAGACAAGAGATAGCAGGTTCAGAGTCAGTACATGCTACATTTGTTGTCAAGCAGTGATTGCTTGATGTGTACACTATTGGATATCTAGTTTGCATATTTTCTCAAGTATTATGGTTCATATTCAGCAAGTTCGGATTTTTCAAAGGAAAGTCAGATTCAGTTTTGAAGAAGACTTTTGAAGAAGACTTTTGAAGAAGACTTTTGAAGAACAAGTTTTGAACTACGGAAGTACAAGCTTGAAGCTTGTGATAGTTTGCAGCTTGTGACAGTTTGCAGATCTAGTCCACATTGTACCAATATGACATTGCAGGGGGGATTGTTGGAAAACAATGTCTCATTGGTTGGAAAATGGTCAAAGCTTGTCAATCTTGCTTAGAGAATATAGCAACTATATAGTTCCTTAAGACTTCCTCTACAAGGTGCTTTACAAACAGACGAGCGCGCACAACATTTATAGTTGTTCTGTCTAGTTTCCTACAACAAACGATGTGTGGCGCGTTAGCTACGTGGACATCCTTCCATCCTTGCGATTCGGGTTCAAATCCCGCAGGCGGCAGAGCTGTTCAAAATCTTTTGGGACTATGCTTTTCAAATTAAAAGCTATTGGACAGCGAACGGATCGCGATGAAGTTTTATGCTTTTCGAATACGACTAGCAAATGTGTTTTCCGATCTTGCTTTATTTGCGATCGTAGTGTTTTTTAGAGGAGCTTTTGAGGGGAGAACATCCTATATAAGAAGGTCAAGCTCATTGTTCTAATCATCCTTCACCTAGGATCAACACAAGCTTTCTAGAGCTTGGACCTCAATAGAGGTGGTGTTTCTTCTAGCACATGGGGCAGCCATGGTGCTAACTTGAAGCATGTTGAGGAGCAGCTATGGAGTTCTTCTTGGTGATTCTTCTTGGAGAAGATGAAGGGTGTGCTCACACTCTACCTCATGGAGAGGAGGGTATCTCTTGTTCATGGCAAGAAGACTTGGTCATTAGCAGCTTGATGGTGAGGATCGCCCATCTACAAGATGTATTTGAAGATTGTCTTCCACAGGAAGATATTAGGTTGAAGATTATCTTCTACAAGAAGATGTCTGGCTACTTCAAAGACATTGGATGGTACCATCTACATGATTTTGAAGATTATCTTCTACAGGAAGATATTAGGTTGAAGATTGTCTTCTACAAGAAGATATCTGGCTACTTCAAAGACATTAGATGGAGTTTAACATAAGATTCACATCTTATGTTAAAGTATTCAGGTACATATTCTCTTTATGCACACAGGTACTACTTGAAGTTTATGGAGGTTGTGGCGTTCTTATCAGGAGGAGTCCTATTTGGCATAGGTACAAGAGAATCAATACTTATATGCTTTATGCATATTTTATGAGGTGTTTAAGAAGGTGTGTTCACATGAGTTTGAGGATTTCCGTTCACACTGATCCTTCCTCTTTCAGTCACTCATATTCACTCTTCTATAACCTATAAGGTCACACATCTCATGTATATTCAGATTACTGCCCACACATCTGAATATGTTTGTTACATTGTACATTCACTCATTTATCCATTTCTCATCACATAGAGTGGTTGAGAGATATGCTCCCACATTGTACATTGAACATTGGTATATATGATACTATGAGTAAGCGCTGGCTTACGTAACACCTTACACATGATGTCTATTCTTTCTCTATCTTTATCTCATCATTTGTATGATTAAGTTGTGGTATGTTCATGTTTTGTCAATATGGAAGATTGCTGGAATTAATGTTGTACATGACTGGAACTATGGAACCATGGACCTGTGACATGAGCCTAAGGGCCTACCTCACTTCCAACATATGTGTATGTGTATGTGTATGTGTATGTGTATGTGTATGTGTATGTGTATGTGTATGTGTATGTGTATGTGTATGTGTATGTGTATGTGTATGTGTATGTGTATGTGTATGTGTATGTGTATGTGTATGTGTATGTGTATGTGTATGTGTATGTGTATGTGTATGTGTATGTGTATGTGTATGTGTATGTGTATGTGTATGTGTATGTGTATGTGTATGTGTATGTGTATGTGTATGTGTATGTGTATGTGTATGTGTATGTGTATGTGTATGTGTATGTGTATGTGTATGTGTATGTGTATGTGTATGTGTATGTGTATGTGTATGTGTATGTGTATGTGTATGTGTATGTGTATGTGTATGTGTATGTGTATGTGTATGTGTATGTGTATGTGTATGTGTATGTGTATGTGTATGTGTATGTGTATGTGTATGTGTATGTGTATGTGTATGTGTATGTGTATGTGTATGTGTATGTGTATGTGTATGTGTATGTGTATGTGTATGTGTATGTGTATGTGTATGTGTATGTGTATGTGTATGTGTATGTGTATGTGTATGTGTATGTGTATGTGTATGTGTATGTGTATGTGTATATGCATGTGTATATGTGTGCATGTGTGTATGTATTATGTGTGTATATGTGTAAAAGTCAAAAACCCTAATCCTAAAACATGTATATGTGTGTTTTTGTGGATGTATATGTGATGTGTGTGTATGTGTATGTGCATGTATGCATGTGTGTCTACACGTGTGTGCATGTATATGGGTGTGTGTATGTATGCATATGCATATGCATATGCATATGTGTATGTAATATGTATGCATCTGTGTGTATGTATCTCTATGTCTCTCTCTTTATTTCTATCTATATCTCTCTCTTTATCTCTCTCTCTCTCTTTCATCTCTCTCTCTCCCTCTTTATTTCTCTGTCTTATTCTCTCTCTCTCTCTCTCTCTCTCTCTCTCTATCTATCTATCTATCTATCTATCTATCTATCTATCTATCTATCTATCTATCTATCTATCTATCTATATTTATAATAAAGAACAAAACAATTACTTACATCGATGTAATTCTTTTGAACGCTCTCGTCAAAGCCTAATTGACATCATCTCTTGTCAGATTCCAAAGAATCAATGCCAAAAATCTCCTACAAAACAAAAGAAAAGAGAAATTTAAAAACCCTAATCCTAAAACCCTAACCCTAAACCATGTATATGTGTGTATGTATATGTGATGTGTTTGTATGTGTATGTGCATGTATGCATGTGTGTATACATATGTGAGTGTGTATATATATGTGTGTGTATGTAATATGCATGTGTGTATGTATGTATGTGTGTGTACATGCATATGTGTGTATATGTATGTATGCATATGCATGTGTATGCACATATGTGTGTGTATACATATGTGAGTGTGTATTTATGAGAAATTAGAAAAGGGAAAACACAAAGAAAGAGAAAGGGTGCTACAGTATGTGCAATTCTTACCAAAATTTCAGATCTAGAGAAACAGAGATGTAGAGAGAGAGAGAGAGAAAGAGAGAGAAACATAGAGAAAGAGAGAGATGTGTGTACACAATAGGTTCAAAATGTAGTTCGCGCGCTGTGGAGGTGATCGCAATCCGGGTGGATCGGGTCCAGTCGTGGCACACACAGGGTGTATGAAGCTAATGAATGTTGGAAGCTTTAAGGACATGAAAATGAAATTAATGTTGAGTATGGAGAAGAGAGAGATGTTGAAATGATTATGGGAATAGGAATGTAGGAGTCCAAGTTAGATTTATGAACATGAATGATAAGAATGAAAGAGAACCATACATACGAATGAAATTTGGAAGAAAGAATGGTCCATTGAAGGAGCTTCTTAAACACTTCCTAATTCCAATCCATATGCATAGTCTTCTTTGGATGATATGTATGCATGACGAGAATAGATGGAACCCTTACACATAAACCAGTTTCGAAAGGAAGAATGGTCCAATATTGGAGCTTCTTATACACTTTCAGAAACTAATCAATATGTATGGGTATGTATGGATTATATGCATGCAAGTGAATTATGATGATAGAGTTTACTCACAAGCTCAAAGAAACATCCTCACTGGTTCAACGCAATACTGCGGAGCCTTCTCACACATAGAAGAAATAGAAGACATGTAAAAATACTTAAGAGACTGAGAGAGGAGACAAGAGACAAGTGACAAGTGACATGAATTAAAAGGATTTGAATTAAGATACATGTATAAGATCGTCGTGGTACGTCAAGCTAGGCAGTCTACTGATCAAAGGTGGTTCCGACCCTCAAACCATGACAGTTCAACCGAATGTCACACGTAAGAAGGTGAGTTCCACTCCAGTGACCCTATGTATGTCTAGGCTCGTAACGTCTAACTAAAGAAGTCTAAGACTCATTAAAATCATCTCTAACTCACTCACACGCTCCACCGAGGGTGAGTCAAGATAGAGATGCTGGTTTCAAGAGCCTATCTTAGATTGGAGTTCTAACTTAAATATGAAACTAGGTACTATACTCATACTAGCTCACCTTGGATCCTCACTCGCTCAACCGAGGGTGATCGTCTCAAGGAAACCGTAAGCTAGCATGAGCCCTATGGATGCCTAACAATGATGCTCTAGGAGTTTGGAGGGGGGTTTATATAGTTTTTTGAATGAATTTGGGCCCTTGGATCTAGAGAAATCAACTCTCAACTCTAGGATCACTACTTTCGATTACAACCATTTGATTAATCAAATCAATGGCTTGGAATTGTTCTTTCTATCAAATCTAGTGTAAAGGAGTGAAATTTAGGCGCCCTCATTCTCCACCATTGGATCTGGGGATGATCTAGACCGTCGGATCAGTGCTGACATCATTTTGGATAAGATAAGCCACTATTTTTGGAGAAAAGCTGCATTATTGATCTTTAATTGTCAAAAAAATCTTCTTTTATGGAAAAACTCGTGGATCCTCCTTGCTTTAAGCATAAGTGCATCTCCACCCTTGAATATGAGCTCATCTTGATCGTACAACATGGCTCAATCAGCTTTCGCCATGTGGTGGCCCTTCAACCCTTCAATTTGCTTAAACTAGAAAACTACGGTGATCCTGAAAATTGGACTTTGTACTCTTTGACCCTCCAAATAGGCTTTGATGAAGATGAAACTTTGTAGGACTATGTTTCCAAAGATCTCCTTCAGGAATATGCAGAAAAAACTCCCATCTGAATCTCCCTTGTACAAGTTTGACTACATTTAGAAGCTTGCAAGGTGGCATTAAGGTGTCTAGGAAGCTCTTATAGCCTTGAAAATTTGTACAAATATGTAGCCACATATGATCTTTATACATGCCAAACCATATGGCTAACATAAATTTCTATACAAGAATTTGTAGGGTCAAACTAGAAAAATTACATTTTTACAAAATGAACATAGCATATCAATGTGCTACAAAATCCATTTTCTGCTGAAATTTGGGCTATAGACTGCCTTTGACAATCTTTACAAGTATATGGATTTTCATTTAATTTGGTGTCAATGAAATTTTTGCCCTAATTTCCCAACTTTGACCAGCTTTGACCGCTACCATGGACTCTCTTGATTTCTTTGAAACTTTGTATGTGACCTTCCTTTGACATCCTTGATGCATCCTGGACTTCTCGGGGAATTCCGGCTACCTTCACCAAATATGTTTTTTGTAGGCCTTCACAAGTGAGAGAGGAGAGCAAATCTCGACGACATTCGCCCCCACTAAACCTGCGATTCCTCCGGAAGCGCCACTCTAGCATCTGTGAAAAACAAAATGTTCCAGGCATCAAATTCTTTTATAGGCAACATAAGAAAGATGGAAGGAAAATTGATTATATGCATGAATAAGTAGGTAACGTGACATGAAGCAAAATTTGCATGAAAGAAATAATTGAAACAGGCAACATGAATATGCATGAACAAATAGGCAACGTATATGCAAATGAACAAGCAACATTGGCAACAAGAAAGAAAAAAAAACAAGCATCAATGTGAAGTGGAAGTGGATGTATTGAGTCGTTTTAAGCATCAGTTCCTCTCATCTTGAAGAAAATTTTGTACCTTTTTCATAAAGCAATCTACCTTAAATATGATTATAAACAAAGATTTAGGATTTTCAAGAGACATCTTTCATCTTTAGCTTATTTTAGATCAACTCCTTTCCTACATAAATATGAATATGCTCTTTCTCTAATAACATGCAAGGAAATCTAACTAAACTCCACCAATGCATAAATCTGCCTATATAGCCCGTGATTTATTCTACTATGCCTTTGGCTTGCTCTTTTTTTTTTTTTCCGATGATGATGATGATTCGGCAACTTTATGGTTACGATCACTTTTTTGGGGTGGAAGAAAGTGTAAACTTCTTGGTAACATGTAGCATTTTTTTTTTTTTTTTAATTATTATTTTTTTATTTTTTTGACGAGGAAAAATTAAACCCCGATACAAGGTACAACCATTTTTTATGACGGAGAACAGTCGTTTAAACTCCGATACAAGTGCTGTGAGATGGACTAAGGATGTAGAAACATGCAGTAGCAGGAGCTAGGATTTCAACAATTATGCTTTCGATACACGATACATATGCATGTTTATATATGAAAGTCTTGTCACCAAAATAAACCTCCAAATCTACATGCCCTATCTTTCCACAATCCTAGATTATAAACAATTTCTTGGTAGATAAGTTACTACTTAAGATAAAATTTTACACAAGTAGAGAAATCATCATTTGCCTTTTTTTTGACTCAAGTGATGTGGATATGCAATGCAATGCAAAGACTGAAAAAAACATGCATGAAACAAGCGTGGAAAAAAAATAGAATGAACTTGAAAAAACAAAAAAAAGCAACATGAACTTGAAAATTAATGTTTTTTTTTTTTAATAATAACATGGATACTCCTGTTTATTAATCGGCCTCATTGTTGTCATCTTCTTCAATGTCCTCATCCAAAATGTACTCGTCATTATCACGCTTCTTGAATAACTTTATCCTTTTACCTGCAATCAAAGTTTTTAGTGCAACACCATTTAATTCACAAAGAGCATACGTACCATTGTTGTTGACTTTTGATACTATGTATGGCCCAAACCACCGTTGAGTGAGTTTTTTGCGTGCATCATATTGAGAGTCGAATGTACTATCATAAATGAGCACCCAATCTCCTACTTCAATTGGCTTAGGACGCAATCGATGAGTTTTATCAAAATAATGCTTGTTCTTCATTCTAGATTCTCTTAATTTTTCAACAGCATCATCAAGTCTTAATTTACCTTGTTCTAACTGTTTAATACACAAACTCAAAAAATCATCAGTAGACATGTTTTCAGACCAAGGCAAATTTGACCATGCAGAAATATGAGACTGAATTGGAAACAATGGTTTTTGACAGTACATGAGTTCAGCATGCATATATCCAGTAGTACGTGTGCATGTCATTCTATCTGCCCAAAGTGCAAAAGGTAAGAATTTAGGCCATTGTTTGATGTCACCATTACATGCTTTAGATATGGCTTTCACAATAGGTGGATGCCCTCTCTCTATTTTACCATTGGCCTCTGGGTTATATGCAGTAGTGAGAGACAAACGAATACCGTGACGCTGAAAGAACTCTTTAGCTTCTCTCGCATTTAACTCTCCACGATCGGCAACTACTTTCTCTATGTACCCAAAGCGACTTATGACATCTTCAAGCAAGAATTTGCAAACATTGTAAGTGGTCTTAGATCGTAGTGCACGTCCCTCTACATGATTAGTTAAGTCTTCTCTTGCAAGTACAATGTAACGCATTTTGTCGATACCTTTAGGCATAGTTACAAGATCTACTACCCACTTGTAGTGAATACAAGGTGGGTTAAGTAGGATGCAACGGATCTCTATGTTTGACTGATGAATGAAGTTGACAAGTAGAACATGTAGAAACATAGCTACTAATGTCAACATACATCCTAGGCCAATAATAGGTACTTCTAATTTTTTCATATGTTCCAAAAATCCTTTATGACCGGCCCATAATGTCTCATGCATTTCCTTCATTACTTGCAATTGAAGACGTCGTTTTCCTAGGACTCATTGTGGATTCTTAACCTTACCCTTAGCATGTCTCCAAAGATAACCATTACATAGGAAAAAGTTATAAGCTCGTTTCCTAATGTTACGGAATCTATTCGTAGTCCAGCTAGGTAATGGTTGTAGTGTACTGAGATACTTTCCTATGTCTCTCCATTCATCTTCGTACTCAGACTCATGAAATTTCTCATACTCATATATATGTGGGACATAGTCAACTAAACTCACATTCTTTATTAGATCACTTTCAAGATCATCATCAAATCTAGCTCTCGATAACATATCAGCAACTGAGTTTGACTTACCTGAAATATGAACTAACTCAGGATTTATGAACTTAATATATGAGATCCATCTAAGCATGGCTATATCAGGAGATGAAAAATTGGCTATCATTCCAATGAGAGGCAAACAATCAGTCTCAACTTTGACATTTGCACCAATGAAATATTCTTTGTCTGTTTTCAAAGCTGTTACCATACCCCATAGTTCTCGTTTGATTTGTGGATATTTTCGTTGTGTTTCATGTAGAATTTTGGCACCAAACCTAATTGCATATCTATTCCCTTCACTATCATCTTGACTTATGACCCAACCTATACCAATAGGACTAGTATCAACAGTCAATATAATAGGTTTGTTAGCAGAATAGTCTACACGCTTAAGGATGGGAGCTTCAAGCAATAATTTCTTCAATTTACGCATAGCTTGAGTGTGTTTGTCAGTCCAAATAAATTTTCGTTTCTTCCTCAACATGTCATAAAGACAATCAGCAACATGAGCAAAGTGTGGGATCCAAATAACATAAAAGATGCAAGCACCAAGAAATCTACGTACCTCACTCACGTTGTTACATGTTTCAGAAATCTTGCTAATGGCATCAACTTTTTGTGGGTATGGCTTTCGACCATAATGGCCACATAAATGTCCAACAATAAGCACCTCGTTGACACCAAAAACAGATTTCTCTATGGAAAATGTGAGACCTACTTCTTCAAATCGTTGAAATATTCTTTCACAATCAGAGATATGGTCAAGAACAAATTTACGACATCCAGATGAATCTAAAGTAATGTCCTTTACACGTTCCTCACTCCCTTTAATTGGAATATCATCAATGAATGGCATAGTTATATGAGGGATAAAATCATGTAAGACCATATTCATAGCACTCATCATATGAGCCACAGAATTAGTCGGTCCTTGAGGTAAAGTACACATTCGCACTAAGCCTAAAGGAGTTTTCATTGTGGTTATGTCACGACTGTCAATTGCTAACTGAAATTGGTCATATCCAGAATATAAATCACCCATTGAATAGATAGAATGTCCTGAAAATGATTCAGCAAACTCATCTACAATGGGTCCTGTTCCTACATTCCTTATGGTGACTTTATTGACGGGTTGGAGATCTTGAATAAAACGTAGTTTCCCATTCTTTTTAGGCACAGTGAACCATCTGTTTGAGTAAGGTGCAAAAGATGGCTCTAAAATTCTCATGTTTATCTTCTCCTTAAGTAGTTTCATTAGCTCAGGTAAGTGAGCCTTTGGAACAGGTATAGGACGAAGATTCCATGGAATATGTGGAATAGTAAAGATTATCATGGGTGCAACTAGCTTAGGATCTACACAACCAATCGCATGAGGATACATAGTAAAGGCTTTTCCATGGCTACGTATGACTCTCTCAAATTTATCTCTCTCTGCTGGCAAAAGAAAGTCATCATCTCTACCAATTTTCACCTGTTTGATTGTCTCATCCGTGAATGTATGTCCTATGTTTTTCTTATCCCGAAGAATTGGATCATTTTTCACATCAATAATTTTTTCATTACTTCCTTGAGGTAATGGTTGAGCTATGGGTTTGATTTTTTTGTCTGCAGTTTTGTACTTTGTTTCAACTAAGGCATCATGTGTTTGGTTAAATTTTGAGCACTTGTCAACATTGAGAGCATACTCTTGGATTAGAGCATACTCATCAAGGGAAGAAATCAGAATAATATGGGAATTAGAATTTTGTTGAAGACATAACTCTAACTCCTCAAGAGTAGAGAAACAATGAGATGTCTCAATCACATGCTCAATGTTCTCATCATGTTCCATGATTTTGTTGTTTTTATAATTTTTTTGGGTTTTTTGGATAAAAGACTTGGACAATTGACTCTTATGAAGAAAATCTAATCTAGAATGTGGAAAACAAAGTGACAAACTATTGTACATGTTGGTTGGATGCGAGATGTCAAACCAATATCCACTGTTGTCCCGCTCAACAATGGATTCTATCCGAAATTTTGATCATATGTAGCTCCAAACATGAATCGAGGTGCACAGTCACTACAAGCATGCTCATGACCCTGAGTAACAATAGGTTTCTTTCTAATTGACAATCGATTCCTAGGATGATTCACTCCTACTGTCATGACTTGAAGTGATTGCATTCCATCCTTAGACTTAAATCTAGCATAGGTAGACCCATCATCCATGGCTTTAGTTTCCATACGACTCTCACAAATAAAGGGTTGACCTAAGAGAACTTCATAGGAGCAATTATCTTGAATAAAAAAGTGAAACTCTTCTGTGATTCCTCCTAAGGATATGGGCACACTAGCACAAGCTCCATACAGGGTACACCTACACCATTATCTGCAGTTCTCATACGCCATCCACAATCTTTATCTATGGGCCATCGAAACTTATCATAGAATTCTCTTGAAATCACATTGATTTCAGAGCCGGAATCTACTAATGCATTTACAGTGATAGTGTTCTTATCATTTCCTATTTTAACATGCATCTCTGATGTACCTCTAGACCAAAATGTTCTTTTAAAGTGACTTTCAGGATTGTTTTCATGATTTTCATGGTCAGGTTGAATAGGTCCTAAGAAATTTTTATTAACATTTACTTCATCATCATCAAAGTCCTCTTCATCAGATTCATCAAAGTTTAAGGCTTCATTCATAGCTTGATCTTGATCTAGAGAATATTGCATCTCAGTATCTAGATTAAGTGGAAACCTCTTCCTTTTAATTAGGCCGATAAAGTTATCTTTAAAAACAGGCTTTGCAATAGAGAAAACTTGTTCTAAAGACATAGTCACTTGACTCTTAAGCAAAATGTCATCTAAAATCTCCATAGGATCTATTTTTCTCTCGATTTCTGAAATCAAGATGGCTTTAGGTTTTCTCTTTGGTTTCTTTTGTTTTTGCTTAGGGTCTTGTTTTTGTTCATGTTCTCGTGTTTGGTCTTCAGTTTGTTTTGATTGTTCTTGTTTATCTAAAGGCTTTGGTTCTGTTTTTCTTTGCTTTGTCTTCTTCCCTTTTTGTTTCTCCTCTTGTTTCTGTTCATTGGGTTCTGATTCTTGTTTTTTATCTTTGGATTGTGATGTTTCTCCTTGCTCTATGATTGTTTCTATTCCCTCTGAGGTTTGTTTTCGAGTCACTCTTCTTTCACTAGGCTCAGCTTCATCTCTTTTTCTTTTTTCTTCTACATTGGATATGTGAGAAATAAGAGATTGATCTTCTATCGGTGACTCCCAAGCCGTTATTCTCCTAATCTCATCTCGTGCTCTTACTAAAGCCTCTATGGAAAAGTCAACTTCCTTTGTGGGTTTACTTGATTCTACTTGTTTTTCATCAAGAGCTTCTAGTTTCACTCCTCTAGTTCCTACATCCATTATAGTTATATTTTCATAGTGTTTTTTCATTCCTCCCTTACCATAATTTCCTTGCAAAGGTAGCCTAGATCGATAGTCACAGATTTTCTTGTCTATGTCTATTACTAGTCGTTGCTCCTTAGCAGCCTTCAATAGTTCACAATCTCTCAAAAAGTGCTCTAACGAATCACACCAAGGACACCTACGAGGGCCACGCACAAAACCATTTTGATTTTGAGGATTTTGATTAACTTGTGGTGGGAAATTTTGAAATTGAGGATTTTGTTGATAAGGTATTGCTTGAACAGGATAATTAGGATTTTGATAAGGCAATTGATGTATTTGAGGAGCTTGGGGAGCAACATGTGGTACTTGAGGTGCAAGAGGAGCTTCCATATTATACGGTTGATGATTGAAAATTTTGATTTTGAGGATTTTGAAAAGCTATTTGAGAAGCTTGAGGATACATGTTTTGATACATTTGAGGATTTTGCACATGAGGATGAGGATTTTGCATTGAAGGATTATGCATTGGAGGAACTTGATATGCTTGAGTAGGAGCTACTTGTGGATTTTGATTGGTAGCTATAACATGTTGATTAGGCTCTTGAAAAGTCATTGGGTTCATTTGATTTTGGAAAGTTTTGGTGTAATTAGATTGTAAAGCATCTATAGTCTTGGCCAAATTGGATTGTGTAGCAATAAGACTTTCCATTTGCTTAGTGAGAATATCCACTTGAGATTGTTCAACTACACTTTTATTTGGCTCTACTTTAAAACCTTGATTAGGCTCCATCATTTGAGGAATAGGAGTAGAGTCAAAAAGCATAGCATGGGATTGTTCTCTAACTTGCTCCTTAGTTTGTGGAAGGCTAGCTTGAGGAAGACTAGTTTGCTCATAAAGCATGGATTGTCTTTGATGTCTATGGGCTACAGCCTCTACTACTTTACACACTTTTTGCCAATTGTCAATAAGACCATAGTGCTTATCTGGTTCTTCTAATCGCCGTTCAACTTCCCTACGAGTTTCAGGATGAAGAAGCTTAAGAAAATTGATCACAAGATCAGGTTCCAAAGTTATCTTATCCTCATCAGGAAGTTGTTCATAGCGTCTAATATACTCATTTTGTAAGTGAGTAATAGAGCTACTAGGCTTTGGAGAATTGACCCATCGTAAGAATCCATCTCGATTATGTTGGCTATAATCTTCAAGATAGAATTCTTTGAGCATCTCCTTTCTAAAATCACTCCAAGGAAGACTATCATATTGAGTGACACGGTTTATGATAGAGCTATCAACAATTCGTTCAAAGAATGATATCAAAAGATCTTCGGGAAGACCAAAAATCATAGCTTGCTCTTCAAACAAATCTAAGTAGCTTGTGATGTTGATGCCATTGAATTTTTCCTTCTCTCTCAACATAGAAGAGACTATTCTTTGGCCTTGTTTCTCAACAATAAGGGATTTGGATCCTTCCTCCATCTTATGTGAATAAGCAAGTGATGCACGATGCTCTAGATCTCTCACAAATGCGTTTACTTCACGACGAAGATGTGCACGATACTGTGAGAAATCCAGTGCAACACTCAAGACTGATGATGATGATATGATGAGGATGAAAAACATGAAACAAAGGATATGGATCACAACCTCCCAACAAGATCAAAAGCAAATGCCACGAAACGTTTCACGTCGGGTTCAAATGTGGAGGTGATCGCAATCCGGGTGGATCGGGTCCAGTCGTGGCACACACAGGGTGTATGAAGCTAATGAATGTTGGAAGCTTTAAGGACATGAAAGTGAAATTAATGTTGAGTATGGAGAAGAGAGAGATGTTGAAATGATTATGGGAATAGGAATGTAGGAGTCCAAGTTAGATTTATGAACATGAATGATAAGAATGAAAGAGAACCATACATACAAATGAAATTTGGAAGGAAGAATGGTCCATTGAAGGAGCTTCTTAAACACTTCCTAATTCCAATCCATATGCATAGTCTTCTTTGGATGATATGTATGCATGACGAGAATAGATGGAACCCTTACACATAAACCAGTTTCGAAAGGAAGAATGGTCCAATATTGGAGCTTCTTATACACTTTTAGAAACTAATCAATATGTATGGGTATGTATGGATTATATGCATGCAAGTGAATTATGATGATAGAGTTTACTCACAAGCTCAAAGAAACATCCTCACTGGTTCAACGCAATACTACGGAGCCTTCTCACACATAGAAGAAATAGAAGACATGTAAAAATACTTAAGAGACTGAGAGAGGAGACAAGAGACAAGTGACAAGTGACATGAATTAAAAGGATTTGAATTAAGATACATGTATAAGATCATCGTGGTACATCAAGCTAGGCAGTCTACTGATCAAAGGTGGTTCCGACCCTCAAACCATGACAGTTCAACCGAATGTCACACGTAAGAAGGTGAGTTCCACTCCAGTGACCCTATGTATGTCTAGGCTCGTAACGTCTAACTAAAGAAGTCTAAGACTCATTAAAATCAGCTCTAACTCACTCACACGCTCCACCGAGGGTGAGTCAAGATAGAGATGCTGGTTTCAAGATCCTATCCTAGATTGGAGTTCTAACTTAAATATGAAACTAGGTACTATACTCATACTAGCTCACCTTGGATCCTCACTCGCTCAACCGAGGGTGATCGTCTCAAGGAAACCGTAAGCTAGCATGAGCCCTATGGATGCCTAACAATGATGCTCTAGGAGTTTGGAGGGGGGTTTATATAGTTTTTTGAATGAATTTGGGCCCTTGGATCTAGAGAAATCAACTCTCAACTCTAGGATCACTACTTTCGATTACAACCATTTGATTAATCAAATCAATGGCTTGGAATTGTTATTTCTATCAAATCTAGTGTAAAGGAGTGAAATTTAGGCGCCCTCATTCTCCACCATTGGATCTGGGGATGATCTGGACCGTCGGATCAGTGCTGACATCATTTTGGATAAGATAAGCCACTATTTTTGGAGAAAAGCTGCATTATTGATCTTTGATTGTCAAAAAAATCTTCTTTTATGGAAAAACTCGTGGATCCTCCTTGCTTTAAGCATAAGTGCATCTCCACCCTTGAATATGAGCTCATCTTGATCGTACAACATGACTCAATCAACTTTCGCCATGTGGTGGCCCTTCAACCCTTCAATTTGCTTAAACTAGAAAACTGCGGTGATCCTGAAAACTGGACTTTGTACTCTTTGACCTCCAAATAGGCTTTGATGAAGATGAAACTTTGTAAGACTATGTTTCCAAAGATCTCCTTCAGTAATATGCAGAAAAAACTCCCATCTGACTCTCCCTTGTACAAGTTTGACTACATTTAGAAGCTTGCAAGGTGGCATTAAGGTGTCTAGGAAGCTCTGATAGCCTTGAAAATTTGTACAAATATGTAGCCACATATGATCTTTATACATGCCAAACCATATGGCTAACATAAATTTCTATACAAGAATTTGTAGGGTCAAACTAGAAAAATTACATTTTTACAAAATGAACATAGCATATCAATGTGCTACAAAATCCATTTTCTGCTGAAATTTGGGCTATAGACTGCCTTTGACAATCTTTACAAGTATATGGATTTTCATCTAATTTGGTGTCAATGAAATTTTTGCCCTAATTTCCCAACTTTGACCAGCTTTGACCAGCTTTGACCGCTACCATGGACTTTCTTGATTTCTTTGAAACTTTGTATGTGACCTTCCTTTGACATCCTTGATGCATCCTGGACTTCTCGGGGAATTCCGGCTACCTTCACCAAATATGTTTTTTGTAGGCCTTCACAAGTGAGAGAGGAGAGCAAATCTCGACGACAGCGCGCAAACTCGACAGTAGTAAACTCTGGTTCAAAATGCAAGCAAATGTTAAATTTTTGCTCTCGAACCCGGTTAACACATTGCCTCGGTATAAGCGTTGGTATGAGTGTCGGTATAAGCATCGGTAATTTATAGTAAAGTATCGACAGCTATACCGGCACTCATATCAACACCGTATATACCGACGATTAAATGACCGTCGGTATTGCATCCGTGGTTTTTCAAGCATTTTCAATGGTCATACCGACGCCCAGGTGTGACCGTCAGTATGGGCAATGTCGGTATGCTCCTCATATGTTGTAGTGTCTCCTATTCAATGTCTGCACGGAAACATTCGGAATATAAGTATAACTTACAAATCATAATTTTCATAACATTCACATACATTCTCATTCATTCACATACATGCTTAATACACATGCATATGCTCATGCATACATTAAATCATTCATATGCACTCTAATGCATACATTCACACTCACGCTAATAGATTCTCTTAGAGGCATACATTTCTCGTGCATACTAATGCACTTTACATACATGCTCTCAATCATGTTAATACATGCTAATACACACACTTTCATATGCACATGTTAATACTAGGTTCATACATACTAAGTTCATGCATACATACCCTTACCCTTATCTTATGCTCATGCATGCTAATATGCATATACACATTTAATATGCATATGCTCACATTTCAATCTTACTTCTAAATACATATAATCATGCACATGCATTAACACTAATTGGTATGCACTAACACTCTTTAGCTCATGTATGCATACACATTAGCACATGCATCTACCAAATATGTTCATGCATATACTCATGCTAACACTCACTATAATGCATGCATATGCACATACTCATGTATGCTAACATAAGCTAATACAAACATTTAATGGTTGCTTAAATGATTATAAGTCTTGCATTCCTACTCATACATGCATTTCAACATGCATATACTATTACACACTCACACATATTGGCTCTCATGATTATGCTAATGTACATTCATGCTAACACTTAGATGCATTTATGCACATGCATACTGACCATGCATACATTAATGCACATCCTAATATGCATATACTCTAATATGCACATGCATTACACATTCATTGTCATACACACATATGCTCACTTTCATATACTAACACACACTTGACATTATATAAATATGAATATAACACATTAATTAAGCAATCAATTATTAACTAATTAATTTAGTTAATCAATTTGCATTAGAGAAAAAAACACAAAATTCAAATCTCACTCTCTCTCTCTCCCTCTTTCTCTTTCTTGTTCTCTCTCTCTCTCTCTCTCTCTCTCTCTCTCTCTCTCTCTCTCTCTCTCTCTCTCTCTCTCTCCCTCCCTCCCTCCCTCCCCCTCTCTCTCTCTCTCTCTCTCTCTCTCTCTCTCTCTCTCTCTCTCTCTCTCTCTCTCTCTTTGCGGTGGTACTGCATGGAGTCCGTAAGGGGGGAGAAGAGCTTTATTTCTCTCTCTCTATCGCTCTTTCTCTCTTTGCGGTGCTACCCCCCTAGTGTCTGCAGGGGGGAAATGAAGAGAAAAGTAAAAAAAATGCTCTCTCTCTCTGCACCACTGCCATGTGCAGCATCTGCAGGGGGAGAAGAATAAAAAAACCACTCTCTCTCCTTTGCTCTACTGTGAGACTTTGTACAACACACACATAAATCCATGATGCCAGAACATCCGGCCTCTCTCTCTCTCTCTCTCTCTCTCTCTCTCTCTCTCTCTCTCTCTCTCTCTCCCGTCATGATCGCACATTAGAGAATCTTTTTGAATCCATTACTGCCAGAATCAAGAGGGAGAGGAGTTAATGACTCCTTCTCTCTCTATCTTGCAATCTCCTCTCTCTTGCGCTATGCAATCAGAGCCACAAGGGGGGAAACTTAGCAGCAACATACGAGAGGCCAAGTGTTAAATTGGTGGATCTTTTCCTCACTCTAAATCCCTACTTTCCATCTCTCTTGATTATCCTCTCAGTATTGCGTATGCAAACAATAACAACCTTCATCAAAGATCATGAGAAAAGAAGAGGGAGATACCTGGAGGGAAACATTAGACCAAAAGAAGAGAATAAACCCATATTTATACTAAGTGCACTCACTTCCTTCTCTTCCAGACCACACTTTAATCCATATCCACTTTCACACATATCCATTCTTTAACACATTCACTTTAATCCCACACCCTCCTTTAGCACATACACTTGCACCACTCTTTTATTTCTCTTTTCTCTCACAACGACATTTTAATACCATCACCCACACACCATCCTTTCTACCATTTACTTTAATTGCACATGTTTTATGAACCACTCTTTACACACACACACACGCACACTCATTCACCTCACCTTTAACTATTAACTTTACTCCACTTTAATTAGACATTCACTAAACACCACTCTTCAACTACTTTCACACACACACCACACACCATTTATCCATGTTAATTTATCATTTTAATTCAATTGTTCTTAATTTTAATAATTTATTAATTCATTTAATTTTAAGCTTACATTAAGGGTTTAATTTAATTAATTACCTTAATATTTGTATATATACACACTATTAATTTAGCTAATTTAATCATAATGTAATTTATAATAAATAAATGTTTAATTTATAAATTAATTTAATTGATTATAAATATTTATTTATTAAATCAAATGTTTTCACACATTATACTAATGTTAATATTCATTCACACTCAACCCTACACACACAAACACACTTAGAAACCCTATAGAACCCTAATAATTATCTACCTAGCACTAACATTCTGACATAAATACACATAAATATATGTAACCCTAGAGTTTTATACCCATGCCCATGCTTAAATGGGTTCAAACACACATTTCAATGTGCAGTTAGGGTAAAGCCTAATGTGAGCACATGTAAACTTTATCAATTTGTGCCTTCAAATACTTTTAGAATGATTAGTTCCAAGCAAAACAGCTGATCGACAGTGTTATAGAAGGGTTAGAGTTCACCAATAAAAATGTTTTAATTTTCCTCGACGTGAACTAGAAGGTTGAAATCTTTTTGACAGTGGACTTGCCTTATTTGTGATCACATACAGAGTGACTATCTCAACTGCTCCTCTGTTTTCTAATAATAAGAAGGTCATATGGATGAACTTCAAATCATATCAAAGATACCATCTCAGAGACTTCTCTCCCATACCATCTGTCCTACAGCTACGTAGAATACAAAGTTTGATGTCCCATGCCACCAAACTTTATACCCCACATAGATGTATGTATGAGATTAAAGTCGAAAACTTCTCTGAAAAATGATAAGAATAAATCAGTGAGTACTCACAACCATAAATAATAATAAATGAAATCATGAAGTGTTCCTAAAGTGTGTCCTTTCCCTTAATGGAAGAAAACAGAGTCGTTCCTATGACTCTAATCACTCATAACTATTTGTAATATCAACTCATCTTGAGTTGAGGAAATGAGAAACTATAATATAAATCATTCAACTAGAGTTGTGAAGGATGTGAATTGCATCAAATATCGATTCATGTGACTTGCATCATCCCAAAATATATGAAATGAGAACAACTACTAAATTTCTCTCGTTTCATTCTCTTATGGCATTATATATGTTTTTCAGAATTTTGACAGTGTCTTCTCTATCCTACCAGCATTTCAAAAAGTATCATAAAAAAACCTGTGGAAAATCTTTTCCTTTCAATAACATCTTCTACATAAACAATTTTCAATAGCAGCAGATTAAATCTTAAGTTTAACTAACTTCTACTCATGCAAAATGTATGAGATTTTCTAAACTTATATAGCTTTTCTCAAGCTTTCATTAGTCTCAAAAACCACTTGATTTAGATGTTTGCTTAGAGTTTTATCAGGATTTCATTGGAAGGATCAAACACTTGATGACCAACTCTGAAAATGTATAGGATAATCTTCTTGAAGCCCTTAGAGTGATGAACAAGACTCCAAATTTGATTTTCTTTTTTTCAAAATCTAGAGAAGTATATCTAGTTTGGTTTCACAAAATTTCATCTTAAAAGTCAGTCAAATACTCGTTCAAATGTATTATTCTATCTCTGCTACACCTGCATTTAGGTGAGGCTAAAAACAATGCAACTGCACCTTTAGAATATCTTCTAACTATGAAGATAGATTCCAAAATCTTTGACTTTTAGGTATATCATAGGGTTTATACTGGAGTAGCTTCTCCAAGAAAATTTTTTCAAATTCGAGCTTACAATATGAAACATCTATGTGTTCGTTAGACACATGTACCACTCTTTGGCAAATCCTTGCCAGAGATTGTTCAGAGAAGAATAGGTCATTTGATCTAACACTTTATGTCCAATTTCTTCCACATTTAAATGGAATATAGTTACTAATATCTACTTTCATTGATATAAATTTCATACTATTTGGACATTTAAGGCTTTCACAATGAACAAAATACTAAGCCTCTATACCTGCAACATTTTAACAATTTGCACAGATTAACTTTCACTCTTTTCTTTATATCTCCCAATTGGAGACACCTTTCATCTTGATGATTGGTAAGCACCATCTAGAGTGTTCAGCTAATCTTAGAAAGAAAAATCATTTAAATTGAGTAAATGAGCTAAGAGAATCAATCACCTCTAGGTGAAATGGTCTCTGATCATTTCATAAATTCCTAAGACTACACTTTCATGTGCAGAGGTTCTTTGACCTATCAAATGATCTTCAAAGTTATTGAAAATTATTGTGCACAAAGTGTATTTGGAAAAACTTTTATATCCAGTTAAAATCATGCAACTTGGATCTACAAATGAAAAGTTGAAAAGAAAATCTTCATTCTGTGGTGCTAAGTTCCAAGCAAAGACCAAATGAAGGTAGATCAAAGAAGATGCAGGTTTCAAGTACTTCCCGAGAGGTCACCCATCCCAATTTGTTCTCCCCTAGAGCTTGATTAATGGGAAATCTCTTTCGACTAAGCTACACCCTTGTGGTGTTTGAAGAAGGGGAAAGACTAAGGTTCACATTACCTTGAACATGTTTTGGGCCCTCAAAGCTTCATTCTTTACTTTCAAAGCCTATTTTGAAGCATCTTTTAGGTGATTCTTAGAGCAATTTTGGAGTACGTTCATGCATATTTCTCTTTAGACATGTTCAAAAACATTAAGAAGGGTATTCTCTGTACTTCATCGACAAACAATGTTCAACTTTGGGGCTATATTTTCAACCACACTAGTAATTCTACAGGTTTCTTGAAAGGTTTTCAATTGTGGTGGAAGAAACCACCATAAGTTTATGAAAGTTTTGGAGCCTAAAGAACATAGTTGGTAGGCACTTGCAGGTGTTGTTGGATAGTGTTTGGGTCATGAATTCATCCTTTTAGTGCCATTTTTATTGCATATATCGAGCACATACACACTATGTATGCTTTTTTAGATACCGCTCATGTACGTAGATGTGGTCATTGATATAGCCATTAAATTTTTGCATAAAGCCTTTGACATTGATAAAGAGGGTTGTGGTTAGGTTTTCTTATATGGGAGACACTCAGATGCCAAGGTTTCTTCATTGATGTAGGGGTGGAAGACTTACTTAGCCTGGCCATAGGATATATATGCTAGTTCTTCATAGGTCTCAATAAGCCTAGTTCACTTCTTTTGGTTAACTGATTATATGCATTGGAGTTAGTGATTTTCTACGCAAGTTTACATGTCGGTACTTGCAATTTTATGATATTCTCACACGGGTCATATGCTCATTATGCAATGCATACTCTGGCAAAAGTTTTCTAGATTTTTTTTGGTTTTGTAAACTATACAGTGCTCGATTTACTCCTTGATACACTTATTGGTCTGATCACATTTATTCTCACATAATCATTTTGGCTAGTCATTACTGTTCATTAATCCATTTTTTGGGGGAGACTATTGAATTTTGTCCAAAATCTAACACTTAGTCATCCTTCTTTATATAGCGTTATTAGTGTTTGGACTATTCTAGCTCCATTTGCATTTTAATCATTTCTCTATCATCATGGAATTAGAAATCTAAGGAACATTTGATGGATTTGGGTCTAGTACCAGTGTTCCCAAGAGAAGTTGTAACTTACAGGGCAAAGACCATTTTGAGAGCCAAAAATTTGATGGCACAAACTTTGCTTTATGGAAGAATTAGATTAAATATGTGCTTATTCAGAGGAGAAACTAGAAGCGAGTAAATTGAATATCAAAGAAGCATATTGATATGGATGATGATGATTAGGATGAAATGGCCAGGTCTACCATTCAATTGCATGGGCCAGATAATGTTTACTTTACAGTGTTAGACTATGAAAGTGGAGAGGATCTTTGAAAGAAGTTATGCAATACATATGAAAAGGAAACGACATCAAATATGTTATATTCCAGATATGTACATGCTTGGAGGAATGAGAAGTTCCTTGCTTTGGGGATAGCCGAGGCCAAAGCCAGAGAGTTCATATGAGGTACCTACTTATGATGGCTAGATGAGTAGAGGTACCTTAGAGAGAACTCTAGATGGTGACTAGGAAAGGGCTATAAATAGGCTGGGAGGTGAGTCTCAGGCATGTCATTTTCCACTCCTCACGTTTCGTATCAAAGCCTGAGGGAGAGAGAGACCCTCAACAAGGGGAGAGAGAGAGAGAGAGAGAGAGAGACCTTGGGCAAGGAGATGGATTTCATACTTTATCATTTGCAAAAAAACATGAGCAACCATGGAACCGGGTTTGCATGGAGCTTGAAGCTCGAGTAGCATCAGGGAGTGGTGCCAAAAGATTATGCCTCAATCAGCACAAGAGATGCTTTGCTCACGGTTACAAGTAAGCGATATTATTTGTTTCTTGTATACAACAATATGATGGAGTTGTAGGTCAGAGGTATTGAGCTCATGACCTGCTCCTTAGAGGTCACATACTTCACCCACTATATCAACTTGATGTGTGTTGATATTACCTTTTGTTGCTACACACATTGACAATAGAAAGAGAAGGAGAAAATAGAAAGATAGAAAGAGAGAAAGAAAGAGAAGGAAAGAGAAAGAGAAGAAGGAGAAAGAAAGAAAGAGAAAGAGAGAGAAGAAGGAAAAAGAGAAGGAGAACGAGAAGAAGGAAAGAAAGAGAAAAAAGAAAGAGAAGGAGAAAGAGAAGAAGGAGAAAGAAAGAAAGAAAGAGAAGAAGAATAAGGAAAGAGAGAAAGAGAAAGAAAGAAAGAAAAGGACAAATAGAAAGATAGGAAGGAGAAAAGAGAGAGATAGAATGAGAGAAGCCAAGAAAGATAGAGAAAAAGAAAGAGATAGAGAAAGAGATGAAAAAAAAGAGAGGTAGAGAGAATGAGATAGAAAAAGAGAGGTAGAGATAAAAGAATATGAAGGATCAAGAAAATGGATGAAAAAAGAGGAAGAGAGAAGATGAAAGTGAAGACTAGAGAGAGAAGGAAAATATTAGAAAGAGAGAGAAGAATAAAGAAAGAGAAAAAGAAAGATAGGAAGTAAGAGAAAGAGCAAGGTTAGCATACCTACCATTACTAAAATGGAGATAACCCTTTCATATGATGCCCAAATTGAATGATTTCACTTGGTATGGAAAGTAGACTCCAGAGCCTTCAATAAGCCATTGCAATCTCTCATTATATGATTAAAAAACACTTGTACAGAGCACTTAATTCTCTGCATATCTCTTCAAGGAAAGATGTTGCCCATCCACCTAGCTCCCTTGTTTTGGCCATAAATTCCTCATGGAATATCCAAATCAAAAAAGTCAAATTGCTATAGATTCTAAAATTCAAGCCCTTTCTTTTGACTGGTTGCACGCAATATTTCAACCATTGCAAGCAATGTCTACACAAGCTTTTAGATGGATGTTGGCTAGTGAAAAACTCTTTTTGAATTACTTGAGTGTCCAATTATGATAATTAGGAGTTCCTAACCATATTTTTAACCATTTTGGATAGGAATGAATTAATTTTCATACCTTTGCATCATATTTTTGCTCTCAGGTATATTCATTTGAATACTTTTTGTATCAAAGTTTATAATTTTGCATTGTATTCTCTTCCAATGTTATGAAACTAACATTAGAATGTGCATGAAAGTTATTTTTGATATGAATTCATCTATGCACATGAAAATACAGTAACTTATGTTGATTCATAAAAGCATGTGCAAGTTGTTGTTGTGTGTTTCAAATCTTTGTGTAGGTATTGGAGCGAGAAAGACCTTGTCATGAGGGTGTGTAGTGCCCAACAACACATATTGGAAAAGTTTTTTGTTTGTAGGTTTCTAGAGCTAAGAAAATGGTTAGCCAACCACTAAGCTGATGCCAATCATTGAATCATGGTTATTATTATTTTTTTTCAGGCTTCATTTCCTTGGGGAAATGCTGCCAAAAAAATTATAGCCACATGGCATTATATGCCACGTGAGAACTAGAGAGAAATGGTGTTGTAAGAGAGAGTAAGTCTCATGTTTGCAACATAAATAAAAGCATATCAAGTAATTGAAGTAGAGAAGAAGATGCATGAGTGGATGCATGCATACATACATGATATGATTTCTAGAAAGGTGAAGTGCATGATGCATTTTCTATCTATAGAAGATCATTTTATCTATCACCATGATGAATTAGGGTGAGCATAAAGTATGTGATAGAATTACCTTGAAAAATCTAATTTTTCTTTTAGAAAGTAAATTGTAGAGATATATCTCTCAAGAACAATCAAGATGTGTTTTCTTCAAGTAACTCATGAGCACATGAATTGTTCTTCATGGGAGTCTATGTACTTGATATAGAATTTTATAACTAGTGGGCACAAGAGTGATATGCTTATGATCATCCATATAAGTGTTAGATGCTTGTATATGATTCGTTGTGATGAGGTTAATGAATGTGCAAGAAGCACAATGACAAGAATGACATCCATAGATATTTATTTTCATTGAAAAGTGGATATTGTAAAGAATCGATTTTTCACGAGATGATTTGGATTGTTCATTGGTTTGCATTGATCTAGGTGATTATTATATGCATGGATATGTCTCCATGTGATAATCCATCCAAGAGAATGATTGAGTATGTTTAATCATAAGGATTAACATGTCTCGTCATTTTTAAGTTTAAAAATAATTGAGCACATAGTTAGTGAGGTAGCAACCTCATAGAGATTTGGATGCTGCTCTTTGAGGGAGTGTCCAAATTTATTGAAATTTGGAGAGCAAGTAGCTCGTAATATTTTATTTAAGATGATCAATTTTCAAGCAATTTGAATCCTTTTACATAGGTCAAATGACCGCTGAACAAGAAGTGCTTTTAATAGTGGCAGAGACCTGAAACAATTGAAATAGGCCTATTACAAAGGGCCTTTTGTTGGAGTTTGAGATCTAAGGAAGCACACGAATAACACAAGGAAGAAGAAGAAGCTTGGAGCACAACACACAACAGTGGATGTATTACCACTAGAATGTAGAAAGATAAGCAAACTGTTAGGGAAGTAGGCATATATACAAGTCGGAGTAAAAAACCTCCTAAAGCGGGAAAAAGTGCCCTGGTGATCCTATTGTGTTCACACACATCACTACCTAAATATATCAACAAATCCCCCCTGGGAGTGATGCAGTGAACAAGGAGCTGGCGCTCATGTATAAGGAAGTGCCAAGCTATCTAGAATCAATCCACAAAAGCAAGTAAGCCTAAAGCTTTGCAGAAGGCTTCAAACTTCTCCTTGGATAGAGCCTTCATGAAAAGGTCTACAATGTTCTCCGTGGGCACATATGCCAAGCTGATCTCTCTACTAGAGAACCTCTCCTTGACATAATGATAATGTAACTCAATGTGCTTAGTGCAAGCATGGAACATAGGGTTCCTCACAACTACCAATGCACTCTAACTATCAGTGAAGATGGTGGTGGCAGAAGATTGACCAACACCCAAATCAACCATAAGGCATCTGAGCCACACACACTCAAGAGTCGCTATGAAAGCTGCCCTATATGCAACCTCTCAACTAAAAGTGGCCATAGTAGGCTGCTTCTTGCTCAACCAAGATATGCAGGAGCTACCAGGCATGAAGCAAAAACCACTGTTGGACAAACAAGTGTCATAGCAACCAGCCCATTCAAAGTCTAAAAAAGCATATAAATCTGGCAGTTGTGGTCTCACCTTGGGATAAAACAATCCAAGTAATCAGGTACCACTCAAGTAGTGAAAGATGCGCTCAAGCACCTGCCAATGCTTAACACCTGGGCAATGCATAAACCTGCTCATATGTGAGACAACAAACTGAATATCTGGCCAAGTAATGCATAAGTAAATCAAGCATCCAACAGCCTCCTGATAGAGGACAACATCAAATGCATCTCTAGCATCATCAAGACTCAATCATAAACCTGTCTTCAAGGCCAAGACACTGCAATAATGTCTCAATATATTTTGCTTGAAACAAAGCTATTTCGCTATCAACTTGCATAAATTGAATGCCCAAATAATGATGCAAATGCCCCAAATCAGAAATCTCAAATGAGGCATGCAAATCAGCCTTGAAATCTGCAATATGCTTCTCATGAGGGCCAGTGAGCAGCATGTCATCAACATACACAACAATGATCAGGAGCACATCATTTACATGCTAACATATAAGGTTCTCTTAGTTGGACTGTTCTCAAAACCATGTGCAATCAAATAGGCATGTATCTTTTCATTCCAAGCATGTGGTGCTTGCTTTAAACCATATTTAATGCCTTCTTTAACCTGCACATCGGGTTTTCATGCCCTTTCTACACAAAGCCATAAGGCTGAAAAACATACAATTCTTCATGCAAGTCACCATTGAGAAATGCAGTTTTAATGTCCAACTGATGTAGATTCCAACCATGTTGAGCTGCTAGTGCACATATGCTATGAACAATAGTTATTTGGCATGTAGGTACAAAGATCTCATCAAAATCAATGCCTCTTTCCTGTGCATAATCCTTTGCACAAGCCTAGTTGTATATCTGTCAGCTATTCCATCAGGCTTACGCTTTAGCTTGTATACCCACTTAGTGCCAATGGCCTTCTTGCCAAGAGGCAAGTCACATAAAGACCAGGTACCATTATTCATTATAGGATCATATTCAAATTGCATAGCAGCCATCCAATTTTCATAATTTTGAGCTTCATCAAACAAAACAGGCTCATTCTCATCACAAAGACTAGAAGCAGCCATAGCATAACAATCTAATGAAAAATAGGCACTATGAGAGCCTGAACGAGTACGATATGACAGAGGTGCATCTAATTTGCTGTCACGCAAAGTCTGCACTAGCCATTTTGGCATAATTTTTGGCTCCTCATTATCAACTCTCCATCAACAAGTGCATCATGTAAATCTATCACCATTTGATAGATCATGAATTGTACATGTGTCATCATCAAATTTCACAACCAATCCAATCTTGGCTAAACCTAAAACTGGTAGCAGATTCTTCTTGATCCTTGGCATAAATAGACCATCCGGCATTGTGAAAGAACTACCATCAGCAATAGTCAAAATGATCTTACTAACTCCCATGATAGGATAAGAGGATTTGTTGGCACATGTAACAGTATTCCCTATACGGGTAGGCTCGAGTGAAGTGAAGAAACTGCGCTTGGAGGTAATATGTTTGGTTGCCCCACTATCAAAATACCACACATTTGAGTCTACTACAGACATACACTATTCAAGAGAGGATGGGTCAAATAGTAGTAAACGCCCATTCCTCATTCTACACTAGATTAGAAGACTCTGTTTTTGGTGTAGAGGCCTTTGCAACAACCATTCTAGCCTCTTTCTTTGCCTCTTTTGCAACCAATTTTGGATAATTATTTATGACATAATCATTAGTTTTATATGACTTGCAAAATAATTTTTATACTTTTTTGTTTTCTTCTCTTCTTTGTCTTCCTTCTTTGATTGTGCATAATTAGCAGATTTCTTCTTACTAGTAGAAGAGCTCCATTTACCTTTAGCCTTCTGACTAGCTAGGAAATCTTGATTTGCAACACGCATAATGGACCTATTCTGCCTAGACTGATCTTTGTACAACTGAATAGAGACTAACTCCTAAAATGTTAAGGCATTTTGATTGCCTTTCATCATCAAATGAAGAGGAGAAGAAAAACTATGATATGAATCAGGAAGACCATTCAGAACAGTTTGCACAAGTGAACTGTTAGGAAAGACTTCAATTGTTCTTTCAAATATTTGATCTTTGTCAGAAAACTGTCCGTTGAATCACCTTCATTCATGTGCTCACTCTCCAACAGTTTTCGAATGTAAGCAACACAAGCCTCATCCCTTGCCTGGCATAAAGTGGTATGTGTATCCCAAGCATCCTTAGTTGTTTTGCAAGAGCAAATGTGAGGAATAATGGCATGTTTGATAGACAAGGCTATCAAGGCATGTGCTTGAGCATCTCTATTGTCCCAACAAATTTTCTTTGCAATAGGTGTAGTAGGAACTACAGCACGAATAGGAACATGAAGAATATTGTCATCTTCAATGCCATCTACATTAGCTTTAGTGCCTATATTTTCAAGTGTCATAGGATGTTTTCCAACACCCTGAACAATATTCCACAATCCTTTTGCGACCAATACATGACGCATCATATAAGCCCATAATGGGTAATTCATACCATCCAACTTATCCTCAATAGCCAACATGTAGAATACATCACTGCTTTCAGCCATTGCCACTGACTAAAATACCTTGATGCAAAAAATTGACTATATCCCAAAAAGTTGAACAAAATTACCTTATCGTACTAAACTTGTAGGAGACTTTGAGAAAATTATACTGGTGAACCAAAACTTGTATATATCTTTCACATACAAAGACAAAATAGCCTGCACAAGCACTATGATAGTGCGTTCTGAGGCCAAAACGAGCTTAGATTATGCATAGTGAAGTTTTTTAAATCTACTAATCACCTTGAGTATGCTCATCAAATTTTGTACAATTTTGAGATTATGACCGGAGGATCGGAGGGGTGTTGATGATGCCCTAGATGAAGCGACGACCTGCTCTGATACCAGTTGTTGGAGTTCGAGGTCCGCAGAAGCACGCAAACAACACAAGGAAGAAGAAGAAGCTTTGAGCACAACACACAATACTAGATGTATTACCAATAGAATGTACAAAGATAAGTAACGTGTCAGGGCAGTAGGCATATATACAAGTCCGGGTAAAAAAACCTCCTAAAGAGGGAAAAAAGTGCCTCGGTGCTCCTAGTGTGTCACATACATCACTACCTAAAACCCTTAGCATTGTTAATGAACTATTTTACCTTCTTCAACTTCAGCCAATTCGTCACACTTATTTTGAGTGACTCTTGTTCTAGCTTGTGATTGCTTGCTTGTTGTTCCTTGAACCTTGGGGAACATCTTCAAGTCCTTAGGTGCCCTTTGAAACTTTATGAAAATCCTTCTTTGGAGTCTTCTTCTCCTCCTTTGTTGGTAAGCTCAATCCTAGACTTCAACCTTCTTTTTTTGGTCTTCATCTATTCAAAATGATATCTTACAAAAAAATACACACCCTATGATTTTCAAGGACAATAAAATTTAAAAAAGAGATTATTTTTAAGAGACAGGAAAATATTATGTCTCCATGTTTTGTGGAAGTCCTCTTAAAACACTAAAGATGCATGTTGACAAAAATGCTTCTCAGTGTTCCTACAACAGGCACATTGGGTCCCAAGAAATTCTTATGGACGTTTGCAACAATCACAACAGGCAAATAGGATCCCGAGAAATTCTTATGGGTGTTTGCAACAATCAGGACTTCTCTTGTGGCAGTTGAGCAGTCTTGTATTCTGTGGAACATTAGGATCAGCAGGAACCAACAGTTATTCAAGTAAAAAAAAAAACTACTTCGTCTCCTATAAAGCAAGTATTCTCTGGTGTAGTCTTCTAAGTATTTCGAAAATCACTTGATTCTCCGATTTTGATTTATCTGCTACCCTACAGAACCTTAAGCCATGTAAATGGAGAGATTATCTCTTTTCTTTGTATTCCCAAAAGAGAATTTTGATGGGTATGCCTTATAGTAATTGGCTGGTATTTCTTCAACTCTCGGTAACTCTAGGTTAAGGTTTTCCCAGTAGGTGGGCTTCTCCTTGCCCTTCATACTCTCTATGGCTGATTTCACACTGTTTCGACAGAATAAAGATTCTTTTTTATTTTTTACAGAACTTTTTCTCTAGCTTAACTATTCACAGAAAGTGGCACTCCTAAAAAGGTTCAGAAGGATTGTGATCTTTGCTGATTGTTAGATTATCACTCAAAAATTCCAGAATCGTAGATCTCCTCTGTTCTGCCTTGGGGTTGAGTTTGTTTCGAAAGGGGAGCCAAAACATGTTTAAGAGGGGATAGGTATTGATGAGTGTTAGGGTTTGAGCCGACTCTTTCTTCTTCCTCTATGTCTCTTTTGACTTCTGTCGTGCCCCCCGTGAGGGGGGTACCTTTTGGATTGTTCTGAAGCGTCTGATTTGGGAAGCCATGGTGCTACACAAAGCTCTCAGAGATGGGATGGCTGGAACTTCTATGCTACATGATGGAATGTTTGGTGTGCTCAATGCGATTGTTAACTCGGTCTTCGACTCCAACTGTGCTAATGCAGGGGTTGTGAGAGATATCGCGAAATCATGAGATAACCTAGACTTTCAGGTATTACTTAACCCTAAAGTTGTTCCTCAAAGATAGAGTGGTCTATCATATGCGAGTGTTGTTCAAGCCCAGCATCAAGGACCCTTTTCTATGTTCAATATTCAAGTTCTACCAAGTATGCCCTTTTCTCATACTGAAGCTAAAGATTATAAAGGTAAAGAGAAGGTGGATGGGAATTGTGAAGTTAATAGGGAAATCTCAATGCTTGTCCTAAACATGTTCTTAATATGGATCCTGAAGTTGAAGATAGGGATGATTTCACATTGATCATTGAAAGCACTTCCTTGGAGAGTTGGAATAACCATCTGTCTGAGAAAGTGGTGATTGGACTTTGCCATGGTCCTCCACTTGCTCAGGAAATCTTCGAGAATTGGATGAGGGTCAACTGGGAGAGCAGAGGTCTTTTTGTTAAGCATATTTAGTATCGTCCCAATAACTACTAACTTTTCTTTATTGAAGATGCTCATATTACAATGCAGGTAATAGCTGAAGGACATTGGATTATTAGGAATACTCCTATTTCTTTTTTTAAATGGTTTCTTGGATTTAACCCTAGAGGTTCTAAACCTACTAAGGTGCCTATTTGGATAGAATTTCCAGATCTTCCTATAGAATTTCATCCTTGGATAGAACATTTGGGTAGTCTAATTGGCAAAGTCCTAGGCCAAAGGCCTAGAAATGGTTTTAATCCTAAATGGGATCCTCAAATGTTGATTGAAGTAGACATCTCTAAGAACATTAAACCTGTGCTTGTGCTTAAAAACTCTGAAGGGTGTAAACTGCATGAGCAAAAAGTTTTTTATAAAAATCTCCCTAATGCTTGTTTTCATTGCTATAAGCAAGGTCATTTGATTAAAGATTTCCCAAACTTAGTGAATAATCAGATGAAAGATAACAAAGGTGAGAACTCCAAGAAATAGGTATCAGACTCTATTAAAGAAGAGCACGTTAAGGAAGGGCAATGCATCAAAAAAGCTCCTAACAAGACTAGAAGGAAACCTTACCACCTAGGACTGAGGCCAGAAATCTTGGTGAAAGAGATAAATAACCCCTTTTAGGTTCTTGAAGACCCTAATAATGATGTTGTTGACTCATCAAGAAGTGCAGGTATACATCAGGTAATTAATGTTAATTACACAAAAAATAAGGAGAATAGTAATAAAGAGGAAGAGACAGGCTGGACCATTGTGGGTAAGAAGCATAGTCATAAATCCTTCTCCCCCAAATTAGGTTATTCCTCTGACTCTCACTACTCAGATGAAGATGATGTCAATATTATGCAGTCTACTGATGAAGTGTTTATTGAACAACTGAATAAAAGTGATGAGGAAGTCATGATGCAAACAAAAATAGGTTTTTTGGTTGGGATTGATGTATGTATGTCTTTAGATAAGACAACAAGTGCTATTTCTAAGGAGAAGGTTAAACCAAAAAGAAAGGACACGGTTAGGTCTTCTAACTTGGCTGCTAAGCCCCAAGAATCATAAAAAGTAATTATCCTTGTTTGGTGTTTTCCTTTCCTGTTTTGTTAATCATGTATAACATCAAAATCATTTCCCTTAATATGAAAGGCCTTTCTGACCCTATTAGAGGAAAAGTCATTAATAATTGGTTAAAAGATTCTTCTTTAGTTCCTGATTTCATTTGCTTGTAGGAGATTAAAGTTGGTGGTTATCAACTCAAGCCCAATCTGAAGATTGTTTCTAGATGGTCTTCTTGGTATCACACTAACCACAATGGTAAAGGAGGAGCTGCTATTGGTATAAACTCTAGCCTTAACCATCTTGTTGAAGAGGCTATGATCATTCCGAAATACACTTATGATTACAAGAACACCCATGTAGGGAAAATAATACAAGAAGATGTAGTCAATACAAGATGTCCCACAACCCGAGACCAATAGGTATGGAAAAGTGGACTAGAGATGATATAGGAGATCCCACAACCCAGGATCGTAAGTATGAGATAAGATATCTGGATTACAAGAACTCCCCTCTGGGAGATGGACTATATACAAGAAAGAACTCGACAAGATCTCGTACTACGAGATGACAAGAGGACAAGACTAGATGTTCAGGATACAAGACTAGACAGGACTAGAACAAGGAACAAGACAAGAACAGGAACTGGAACTTGGAGAGTACTTACTTGGTGGTCATGACTCCTTAAGCTCCCAAGACTGGTATTGGCAAGACTGATTATGAATGTGGCCAACCCCTCTTTATATAGGTTTTCAAGGGCAATTCATGAAAGGCGGTTACGAATTGATGATGTCATCGATGATGTCATCAATTCAAAACATGAGCTCTGGATATTCGAATCAGGCAAGTAGACAGTCGATCTTAGGGTTTTGGCACGTTTCAGACGCAATGGAAGCATTGATTTCTCCTAATTCTGAACCAATCATGAGATACAAGGTTCACATGGAATCTAAGGTTCAAGATGGTTTCCTTTGTCCATGACATTACCTCCCCCTCAAGCGACGAGTTCCACAAGGAGCGGTCATGTTATCTGGACTTGGCTTCATTGGATTTCTCTTGTGGAATTCTCGAACTTTGATTGGTGCTCTCTGAAGGTTTTCTGCAGGTTCCCAAGTACGATCACTGATGTCATACCCTTTCCAATGAATAAGGTATTCCAATCTTCCTCTGGATATTCTAGAATCTAGGACATGCTTGCCTTCAAATTCTTCATGATCCTCAATCTCGATAGGTGGTGAAGGACTAGGTCTCTCCCCCCTCAATGGTGAAATCTGATATGGTTCCAAGAGGGATACATGGAAAATTGGATGTATTCTCATAGTACTTGGTAGCTAGAGCTTGAAGATGACTAGATTAATCTTGGCCAAGATGGTAAATGGACCAAATCTTTGATGATCTAACTTTGCACAAGGTCTTGAGGTTTGCAGATTGTTTCTGAGTAACCATACTTTATCCTCAATTTGATACGATGGATTTTGGACACGATGTTGATTTGCATAGTACTTATATTGTTCTTGAGCTTTATGGATCTCTTCCTTGAGTTCTTTGTGAATGTCCATCAGGTACTGGGCCTTGTCTCTAGCAGCCAGGTTCTTGACATGATTTGAGAGTTGTATATCCATCCTTGGATGTTGCCCATAATTTGCAAAGAAGGGAGTCTGCTTGGTATATGCATGAACATTATTGTTATAAGCAAACTCTGCAAAGGGTAAAACCTCAAACCAATCATTTTGATGATAGTTGCTAGTGCAATGGAGATATTGCTCCAGGACTTGATTCACCCGTTCTGTTTGTCCATCAGTCTGTGGATGATTTGCTGTAGATAGTTTAACTTGAACACCAAGGAGCTTGCAAAGATGGTTCCAAAAGCTGGATATGAACTGTGGACCTCGATCACTGACAATGTCATCAGACAATCCATGAAGCCTAAATATATACCTGAGGAAAAGTCTAGCAGTGGCTGCACCTATGATTGCCTTGGTAGTTGGAATGAAGTGTGCCATCTTTGTAAATCTATCCACAATAACAAGAATGGCATCATACTTATCTGACTTTGGTAGAACTGTGATGAAATCCATAGACAATGAAGCCCATGGCCTTTCTGGAATAGGTAGAGGTTGCAAGAGGCCATGAGGTTTATGTCGGGGTACCTTAGATCTATTGCAAGTATCACAGGTTCGAATGTATTCTTTGACTTCCTTCCACATCTGAGGCCACCAAAAGGCCTTGGATATGAGTTCTATTGTTTTATTCATTCCAAAATGTCATGCTGCAAGGTTGTCATGGCGTTGTTGAAGTACTTGGATCCTGGGCTTTCCTGGAGGGACATACAATAGGTTCTTATAGAGCAGTAACCCATCCTTTTCCTGAAATTCCTTTACTTCTTGGAATTTTCCTTGTTGAGATTTCTGCTTAACGTTACAAAACAATTCATCCTGTGGTAGATTCTCATGGATCAATTGATTCAAGGCTGAATCTTCATGATGGCTTGAAGAGATAGCTGCTAACTGGAGATGCTCAGGCTTGAGTAATACACTCTCTTGTTGATCAAAGGCCTCTTCACCCTTCTTTAGTGCAAGGTAAGATCTTCTGGGCAGGGCATCTGACTGACATTGTTGACGTCCTGGATGGTATGTGATGACAAAGTCAAATCTGGATAAAAAGTTACTCCATCTAGATTGCCTTCTATTGAGAATCCGGGTGGTCATAAAATACTCTAGGTTCTTGTGATCTGAATACACAGTGACTTTATGAGCTGCTCCTTCTAGATGGTGATGCCATGTATCAAATGCATCTACCATGGCAAGAAGTTCTTTATCATGAATTTCATAATTAATTTCTGGAGGGGAAAACTTCCTTGAATGATATGCAACTGGATGTAGGTGTCCATCATCTCCATATTGGGAAAGAATGGCCCCTAGAGCAAAGTCTAATGCATCTGTCTCAAGGAAGAAGGGCTTACTGGACTCAGGATGAACTAGAATTGGGGTGGTAGTAAATGCTGATTTCAAGGTCTAAAAGGCCTCTTCTGCTTCTTCGGTTCATGAGAATTTGGAGTTCCCTGTAAGCTTGGTAAGAGGTGTCACTATCTTGGAGTAATCTCTTATGAATATCCTGTAGAAATTGGCAAACCCCAAAAAACATTGTACATCTCGAACACATGAAGGTGGTTGCCAATCAAGGATTGTCTCAATCTTCTTAGGATCCATAAAAATTCCTTTATCTGATACAATGTACCCTAAAAATTCCACTTCTGTCTTATGGAAAGAGCACTTCTCCAATTTTGCATATAATCCTTTTTCTCTTAGTTTCTCTAGGACTATCTTCACATGACATTCATGATCCTCTAGATTTTTAGAAAGTATCAAGATATCATCAAGGTATATTACAACAAAATCATCTAAATATTCTCGAAAGATATCATTCATCATATGTTGGAAGATAGCTGGAGCATTTGTGAGACCAAATGGCATAACTACATATTCGAAATGCACATACCTTGTCCAAAATGTTGTCTTCCATTCGTCTCCTTCTCTGATCGTGACAAGGTTGTAAGCTCCCCGAAGGTCAATCTTCGTGAAAAAATTTGCTTTTCCAAGGTGTTCCAAGAGCTTGGATATGAGTGGTAGAGGGTATCTGTTCTTTATAGTGACTTTATTCAATCCATGATAGTCTACACACATCCGGAGAGTCCATCCTTCTTCTTTACAAATAAAATAGGAGCTTCTGGTGGAGACTTTGAGTGTTTGATAAACCCCTTCGCTAGATTCTCATCAATGTTCTTGCGTAGTTCTGTAAGTTCCTCTGAGGATAGTTTGTAGATTGGTCCAAAGGGCGGTTGTGCTCCCTCTTGAAGTTCCATGTCACAATCATAGGGTCTGTGCTCTGGAAGGATGTCTGCATTCTTCTTTTCAAAAACATCTTCAAAGCCTTTGTACTGATCGGGTAGCTACGCTGCGTCATCTTTCGTAGGTTCTTGAGCTAGTATGGCGTAGATCATATATGTCGGTTTCTTCCATACTGCATGTATGAAGGCTTTGGCTCCGACATATGTTGGGTTCTTCTGGATATCTCGAGGGGTGATTTTATTATTCTCCCAATTAATTTCTATATTATGTTTCTTTAACCACGGCATTCCGATGATAACCATATTTACCGGACTCGATATTACATTGAAACATATGTGTGAATCATGGTCACCAAGGTGTACTCTTAGTGGTATGGTTTCCATGGTTATATTCCCCGATGCTAGAGGCCATCCATCTACTACTTCAGCTACTACTCCTTTGTTCTTCCGAAGTACTGGAATTCCATGTTTCTTAACGAGTCCTTCATCAATGAAACATGAGGACGCTCCTGAATCTACTAGAGCTATAAGGGAAAGGGTCTTCTTAGAAATGATTAACTTGACAGGGGCAAGACATGTTTCTACGGGTGTGGATGGAATTATGAGACCCTTTCTTATATCATGGTCCAGTTGTATGGTCTCTTTTACAACTGGACTTCCTCATTTCCCTGCTCTACAAGGGTGGCTGCGACTTTGGATTTTGTTCTCGTGTTGGGACAATTAACTGCAATGTGGCCAGGGTTTCCACAATATAGACATAATTTGTTATCCCTCCTTCTTTGTTTCTCTTGTGGTGTTAGAGGCTAGAACCTAGTTACATCTATCTGCATAGGTTCGGGCATAGACTCATCTCTAGGAATAGGCTGGAAAGGTTTCCATTGGCGAGGTCTTCCTTCTACTTGTTTTTCTTGTTTCCTTTCAAAAAGGCGGTTATCACATTGAATGGCTTGGTTGATGTATTCATTCAATGTCTTCACCTCTAGCATCGTGAGTAGAAGGTCCTTCACATCATCCCTTAAGCCCCATCTAAATTGGCTTATGAAATAATCTTCATGCCAAGTGAGGTCACATATCAATTGCCTAAATTCCGATGCATAGGTAGAGGCAGGGCGGTTGCCTTGACGTAGCTTCCGAAGTTTTGTTTTTGCCACTCGACTCGTGTCTGCATCTCCAAATGTGGCGATGAGCTCTCTAAGAAACCCCTCATAGTCATGAAGTACGACCATATCCTTCTCCAAGATTGGGGCGAACCATGATAATGCTTGACCGTAGAGCAAGGTTCCAATAAAAGCGACCTTAGATGCATCATCAGGGTATCTATCAGGCTGCATACGGATGTACAATTTGCCTTGTTGCAAGAATCCTCGGAACGTTGTGCGATCACCATCGAACTTTTGTGGCATGCAGATCTTAGGTTCCCTCATGAAGGATGTACTAGGTCGTTGATTTACTCGCATACTCCCTTGATTTGTGTGAGGACTCCTGGTTCGTTCTTGTAATTCTTGGAGGAGTGCACCTACATGCCCTGGATGTCCCATCTCAATTTGTGTCTGTCGATGAGTTAGGTCTTCGACTTGTTGTTGGAGACTCTGAAGTGATGCTACAATCTGTTCATAAGCATTCTCCATGATGACTGGTCTTGGAGGCAGTTAGTCTTGCCAAAATGTAAGGGGAGCACTAGATTGTGCTCTCTGACTACAGTAGACAAGATTTCCGAAATACACTTATGATTACAAGAACACCCACGTAGGGAAAATAATACAAGTGTAGTCGATACAAGATGTCCCACAACCCGGGACCAATAGGTATGGAAAACTGGACTAGAGATGATATAAGAGATCCAACAACCCAGGATCGTAAGTATGAGACAAGATATCTGGATTACAAGAACTCCCCTCTAGGAGATGGACTAGATAAAGAAAGAACTCGACAAGATCTCGTACTACGAGATTACAAGAGGACAAGACTAGATGTCCAGGATACAAGACTAGACAGGACTCGAACAAGGAATAAGACAAGAACAGGAACTGGAACTTGGAGAGTACTTACTTGGTGGTCACGACTCCTTGAGCTCCCAAGGCTGGTATTGGCAAGACTGATTATGAATGTGGCCAGCCCCTCCTTATATAGGTTTTCAAGGGCGGTTCATGAAAGGCGGTTACGAATTGATGATGTCATCGAAACATGAGCTCTGGATATCAGAATTAGGAAAGTAGATAGTCGATCTTAGGGTTTTGGCATGTTTCAGACGCAATGGAAGCATTGGTTTCTCCTAATTCCGAACCAATCATGAGATACAGGGTTCACATGGAATCTAAGGTTCAGGGTGGTTTCCTTTGTCCATGACAGCTATGATGTAGACCCTACTCTTCAGCTTTCTCACCATGCTCCCCATATTGTTAAATTGTTTGGTAATAATCCTACCTATAGAGCTGGTTGGCCTCACCTTGACACGTCCCTTCTTAGGGTTCCCATTGTGAAAGAGAAAATCATTAATATCTTTGAAGAGCAGTTTGTCATGGGATGTTCCCCCTTTAAGGCTTGGGAGGAGGCTATCAGAGATGTTCAATGTGTGCTTACCTCTTTTAAGAAAAAGGCCACGATTATTAGATACGATAGAAGGATGATGCTTCTTAAAGAGATAGATAACATTGATTGCTCTAATTTAAGTAACAATGTTAAGAGTCAAAAGATCCTTGAACTTCAAGAAAAAGTGGGGTATGAAGATTACCTTCTTGCTTGTGGTGCCCTCGCCATGTCTAGAGAGTTTTGGGCTAGGAAAATTGACAAACCTAATAAGCATATGTATGAGATCATGAGGGAAAAAAAAGCTAGAGGTTTTATCCCCTTGTTTAAAAAAAGTTCTCGTGATTATGCTTCCTGTATGAAGGAGAACTTACAGGAGGCTATTAGCTTCTTTACCAATGTTTTCTCTATGCCTCCCAAGAGAGGGGAGCACATCTGGAGTTCAAGGGCTACCATTTCCCAGAAAAGGAAGAAAATGATTCCTCATGGCTTGGTCTCCCTCCTTAATCTCCACCTCTCTACTGGTGAGGTTAGAGAAACCAGTAGTAAATTGAAACCCTGTAAGTCTCCTGGTCATGATGGTATTCCTAATGAATTTTTCGAAGATTTTAAAGAGGTGTTGGTGCCCATTATTCTCTGGATCTAGCAAGAAGCCATTTGAAGAGGTTCTCTTTCTACCTTCATCAATACTGGGGTTATTAAATTGGTTCACAAAGAGGATCTAAGGATGATCTTAACAATTGGAGACCTATCTCTTGTATGACCTCTTTGTAGAAAATTTATGCCTCCTCCCTTGCTAGAAGGTTAAGTCCCCTGATGGATAGTATCATCCTCCTTGAGCAAAAAGGTTTTATTAAAGGCAGATTTATTCTTGATGCGATTATTTCCATTTGGGAAGCTATTGACTTTGCCAATGAGATGAATATTGAAGCGTATTTCTTCAAGATTGATTTGATAAGGCTTATGATAGGATTGAATGGGATTTTAATCTTCAATCCCTACATGACATTGGAGGTGGTAGGAATTTTATTAAATTTACTAGTACTCTTTTTGGAAATGCTCACTCTAAAGTGGCTATGAATGGGCATTTATCCTCTCCCTTTAAGCTTTGTAGATCCATAAGACAAGGCTATCCCTTGGCTCCTCTCCCTTTTGCTATCACTCGTGATGCTTTAGGCTGGCTTGTTAAGGACTACATCAATCAAGGTACTATAAAAGGTATAGAGATTCCTCAAGCTCATTTTCAACTTTGTCTTCAAATGTTTGCTGATGATACTAACTTAGTGATTAGGGATGATGTCTCTTTTGTTGATATCTTTCTCAAATGTCTTAATATTTTTTGCTTAGCTAGCCGTTTTGTTGTTAATCATAAAAAAATTGGTTTTTTTGCTACTAATAGTTAGGTTCGTGATTGTGTTAAGGATGCAGGTTGTGATATCATCAAAAAAGGTAGAGTCTTTAGACTATTGGGTATACCTATGGGCTTTGAAATCACCAATGAAAAAATATGGAGTTGGGTCTTAGATAAGTTTAGAATTAAAGTTTTCAAGTGGATGGATATGCAGACTAACATCTCTCAAAGAACTTTTGTTTTGAAACACTACATTCTTCCTTATCTGACCTATTTTTTGACTTGTTGGCAGCCTACCAAAAAACAGGTGTCTCAAGCTATTTCTCTTGCCAGGAGATTCTTATGGGGAGGATCCGAAATTCCTAAAGTTGCTTGGAAGATAGGTTGTATGAAGAAATCAGAGGGGGGGCTTGGATTGATTTGCCCTTCAAGAATGGCTACCTTGATGGCTGCAAAATGGATCCTTAGATTTATCTCCTCTGATGATTTTTGGGCTTGTTTGATAAAAAGAAATATTAATAAATTCTGCTTAAAAACTAATAAGATTTGGGATAACTTTAATTTGTGGGATATTGTGATTTCTCCTGCCATTTTTGTGCCCAAAGGTAGCTCCCTTGTTTGTAGCTTCTAGAGAGCCTGGATGTTGGTCAAAGAAAGTTATAAACTGCCTATTTGGTTTCCTAATAATTATTCCTTCCTAATGTAGGACTCCCTGTGAATAGGATGGCTTGTTAATTTTAACAATTCCCGTCTCCCTATTAGATGGAATAAGTGTAAAAGAAATGGCTTTGTTAAATGGAAAGATATGTATAAGGATGGAAATGTTATTGAATGTTGGAGTTAGATGTCTGCGGAAGCACACGAACAACACAAGGAAGAAGAAGAAGCTTGGAGCACAAACACACAATACTGAATGTATTACTAGAGAATGTACAAAGATAAGTAGCCCATTAGGGAAATAGGCATATATACAAGCCGGGGGAAGAAAACTCCTAAAGAGGGAAAAAAGTGCCCCGGCGCTCCTAGTGTGTTCACACACATCACTACCTAAATATATCAACAAATCCCCCCTGGGAGTGATGCGGTGAACAAATAGCTGGCACTCATGTATAAGGAAGTGCCAAGCTACGTGGAAGTCACTCCACAAAAGGAAGTAAGCCTAAAGCTTTGCGAAAAGCTTCAAACTTCTCCCTAGGCAGAGCCTTCGTGAAAAGGTCTACAATGTTCTCCTGCGTGGGCACATATGCCAAGCTGATCTCCCCAGTAGAGAACCTCTCCCTGACATAGTGATAATGCACCTCAATGTGCTTAGTGCGATCATGGAACACAGGGTTCCTCGCAACTGCCAATGCGCTCTAACTGTCAGTGAAGATGGTGGTGGCAGAAGACTGACCAAAACCCAAATCAGCCATAACGCGTTTGAGCCACACACACTCAACAGTAGCTGTGAAAGCTGCCCTATACTCAGCGTCACAACTGGAAGTGGCCACAGTAGGCTGCTTCTTGCTCAACCAAGATATACATGAGCTACCAAGCATGAGGCAAAAGCCACTAGTGGACACATGAGTGTCATAGCAACGAGCCCAATCAGAGTCAGAAAAAGCATGCAAATCTGTCTGTAGTCATCCCCCCTTGGGATAAAACAACCCAAGTAGCCGAGTACCACTCAAGTAGCGAAAGATGTGCTTACCACCTGCCAATGCTTGACTCCTGGGCAATGCATAAATCTGCTCATCTGTGAAACAGCAAACTGAATGTCTGGCCTAGTAATGCATAATTAAATCAAGCATCCAACAGCCTACTGATAGAGAACAGCATCAAATGCATCTCGAGCATCATGAAGACTCAATCATAAACCTATCTCCATAGGAGTGGCAATAGGCTTACAATCTTCAAGGCCAAAACGCTGCAATAATGTGTGAATATATTTCATTTGACACAAAGCCATTCCACCATCAACTTGCATAAACTAAATGCCCAAATAGTGATGCAAATGCCCCAAATCAGACATCTCAAATGAGGCATGCAAATCAGCCTTGAAATCAGCAATATGCTTCTCAATAGGACCACTGAGCAGCATGTCATCAACATAGACAACAATGATCAGAAGCACATCATTAGCACGCTTAACATATAAGGTGCTTTCAGTTGGACTGTTCTCAAAACCATGTGCAACCAGATAGGCATGTATCTTCTCATACCAAGCACGTGGTGCTTGCTTTAAACCATATAATGCCTTCTTTAACCTGCACACCTTGTTTTCATGCCCTTTCTGCACAAAGCCACGGGGCTGAAAAACATACACTTCTTCATGCAAGTCACCATTCAGAAATGTTTTTTTAATGTCCAACTGATGTACATTCCAACCATGATGGGCTGCAAGTGCACAAATGCTCCGAACAGTAGTCATACGGCATGTAGGTGCAAAGGTCTCATAAAAATCAATGCCTCTTTCCTGTGCATAACCCTTTGCAACAAGCCTAGCCTTATACCTGTCAACTGTACCATCACATTTACGCTTCAGCTTGTGTACCCACTTAGTGCCAATGGCTTTCTTGCCAGGAGGCAAGTCACATAAAGACCATGTACAATTCTTCATTATAGCATCATATTCAAATTGCATAGCAACCATCCAATTTTCTGAATTCTGTGCTTCATCAAAAGAAACAGGCTCATTCTCATCACAGAGACTAGACCCAGACATAGCATAGCAATCTGATGCAAAGGAGGAATGAGTACGATATGACGAAGGTGCATCTAATTTGCTGTCACGCAAAGTCTGCACCAACCATTTTGGCATAGTTTTTGCGTGCTCAATATCAGCTCTCTCATCAACAAGTGCATCATGTAAATCTGCATTAGAAATGGAATGATCTGCATCATCATATGAAACCTACAAAGGCTGAGAAGTTGCCTCATTAGGACCAGCACTAGACTGTCCACCAGTAAAAAGAGGCATCAAAGTATCATACATGTCTTTGGAGCTAACAGATGTCTCCTTAGTACATGAAAGCAATGGCTGAATAGCATCTTCCACAAAGACAACATCACGGCTAACCAGAATGCGTTTAGTCTGTGGATGATACAGACGATAGCCTTTACTTTCAGAACTGTACCCAACAAAAATACATTTTACTGTCTTATCATCCAATTTTCTGGCGATGTTGTTCAGGCACTAGTGCATATGCCAAACAACCAAAAACACGCAGATGAGCAATAGATGGCTTGCGGTCATGCCAAGCCTCATATGGAGTGATAGACTGCAGCACTTTAGTGGGAAACCTGTTCAGTACATATGCTGCACACATGACAGCCTCAAGCCAGAAACTATGTGGTAAAGCCTGACTTTTGACCATGCACCTCGCCATCTCCATGAGTGACATGTTCTTTTGTTTAGCAACTCCATTCTGTTGAGGTGTATACGGAACTGTACACTAGTGTTTTATCCCACGTTCAACCAGAAATGCATTAAAATCAGAAGACATATATTCCCCCCCCCCCCGATCAGAACGGAGGGTGCCCATTTTACATGCTGACAGATTTTCAGCCAAAACCAAAAACTGTTTAAAGCACATGAACACTTCGGACTTTGCCTTCAATGGATATACCCATGCATGCCTGGAAAAATCATCAATGACAGTCACGAAGTAAAGGTAATTTCCAAAAGAGGGTGTCTGCATAGGACCACAGACATCACTATGTATAAGCTGCAATTTCTGCGTAGCCCGAACTGAACCATCTTTTGGAAAGGAGAAATGCTGCATTTTGCCCAAAATACAGCCTTCACAAACATGTTTTTCAGGTGCCTCAAGTTTGGGCAAAGAGGACACCATTTCAGATTTTTGCAAGCCTAGTAAACTAGCAAAATTCAGATGACCAAAGTGTGCATGCCAAAGCTTTGCATCTGACATAGCCTGAGAAGCATTTACTGCACATGCCAAATCATTTTCAGATCTTTCATAGTCTATGAGCTTATATAGCCCACGACATAAAATGCCAGAAGCAATAATAACATCGCCATTTAACAGATCATGAACAGTATATCTATCATCAACAAATTTCACAACCAAGCCAATCTTGCCTAATGCAGAAACTGATAACAGGTTCTTCTTGATCCCTGGCACAAGTAAAGCATCTGACAAAGTGAAAGAACTACCATCAGCAGTAGTCAGAATGATCTTACTAACTCCCATAACAGGATAAGAGGAGTTGTTGGCACATGTAACAGTATTCCCTGTAGGGGCAGGCTCGAGTGAAGAGAAGAAACTGCGCTGCGAGGTAATATGTTTGGTTGCCCCACTGTCAAAATACCAAACATCTGAGTCTATTGCAAACATGCACTGATCATGAGAAGATGGGTCAAAACTGCAGACAGTAGTAAACGCCCATTCTGCTTCCTGCACAAGATTTGCAGATTTTGTTTTTGGTGTAGAGGCCTCTTCAACAACCATTCCAGCCTCTTTCTTCTTTGCCTCTTTAGCAGCCAGTTTCGGACAGTTCATTATGATATGATCATTCCCTTCAATACTTGCAAAACAATTTCTGCTTTTGTGATTTTTTCTCATCTTTATCATGGTTCTTCGAATGTGCAGCATTTGTAGATTTCTGCTTACTAGTAGAAGAGATCCATTCTCCTTTGCCCTTCTGACTAGCCAGGAAATCTTGATCTACAACACGCATAATGGACCTGTTCTCCTAGACTGATCTTCCTGCAACAGAACAGAGACTAACTCCTCAAATGACAAGGCATTTGGATTGCCTTTCATCATCAACCGAAGAGTAGAAGCAAAACCCTGATATGAATCAGGAAGACCATTCAAAACGGTCTGCACAAGTGAGCTATCTAGTATAACCTCATCAGCAGAAATCAATTGTTCCTTCAAGTCTTTGATCTTTGTTAGGAAACTGTCCATAGAATAACCTTCATTCATGTGCTCACTCTCCAACTGTTTTCGGAGGTAAGCAACACGAGCCTCATTCCTAGCTTGGTACAATGTGGTAAGTGTATCCCAAGCATCCTTAATTGTTCTACAAGAGCGAATATGAGGAATAATGGCACGTTTGACAGACAAAGCTATAAATGCATGCGCCTGGGCATCTCTGCCATCCCAACGAATCTGCTCTGTAGTAGGTGCAGTAGAAACAACAGCACGAACAAGAATCTGCACTATATCATCTTCGACACCATCTTCATCAACTCCAACACCTGTATTTGTAGTACCTGTTGTTGCAGGTGTAACAAGACGTCTTTCAACACCCTACATAATGTTCCATAATCCTTTTGCAACCAATACATGTCGCATCATATAAGCCCATAATGGGTAGTTGGTACCATCCAACTTATCCTCAACAACCAACATACGGAATACATCACTGCTTTCAGCCATGGCCGGTGACTAAAATACCTTGATGTAGAAAATTGATTGTATCTCAAAAAGTTGAACGGAACTACCTAGACGAGTTCTGCTAGACCTGTAGCAGACTTCGAGACGCTCAAATTGGCGAACAGAAACTGGTATATACCTTTGGCACAAAAAGATGAAATAGCCTACACAAGTGCTACGATAGTGCGTTTGGAGGCCGAAACGAGCTCAGATCGCGATTTCGGCACCACAAAGCGAAGCGGTTTTGATCTCTGAAACACCATGAGTATGCTCACCAAATTTCATGCGAATCTGAGACTGCAAATGGAGGAGTGTCGACGTCGCCCTAGATGAAGCGACGACCTGCTCTGATACCAATTGTTGGAGTTAGACGTCTGCGGAAGCACACGAACAGCACAAGGAAGAAGAAGAAGCTTGGAGCACAAACACACAATATTGAATGTAGTACTAGAGAATGTACAAAGATAAGTAGCCCATTAGAGCAATATGCGTATATACAAGCCGGGGGGAAAAAACCTCCTAAAGAGGGAAAAAAGTGCCTCGGCGGTCCTAGTGTGTTCACACACATCACTACCTAAATATATCAACATTGAAGACATGCATATTATGAGTATTAATTCATTGTCCTTGTCTTGTAAACAGATAATAAAGGAAAAGAAACTCAAGCTACTTGAAATGCTTGAAAACAATCTTTGGGAGAAGACTGTCACTATCTGTGATGTGGCTCACGATATCTACTCTAGCTACAAAAAATCTTACAACAACATCAGGGACATTTGTGGGAGATTGAACAAGAAATGGAACCTCTCCTGGTCTGCTCAGCAATGGAGATACATATTCCAGAGCACTTGGGCCTCCCCTATTGCCAATAAGTAATCCTGCTTGTTGTGGCTGATTCTTCATAAAGGAATCTGGACAGGTAGCAAAACTAGACAACATAAAATTGATGCAGGTCTTTGTGAGAACTATGGTATGGAAGAGGATTTGGAGCATCTTTTCTTCAAGTGTAAGGGTACAACTCGATTCTGGAATGTCATTATTCTCTACTGTAAATCTGCTGGATTGAACATACAAGGCCATAGAGAGTTACTTATAGGAGAGTCCAATAAGATGGATATAGCTCAGTGGCAATTGTTAAGAGCCCACATTCTTTGGGCAATTTGGAAAAACAGGAACAATAGAATATTTGATAGGAACTGTAAAGATTTTCTTTACTCTTGTAAAGATTTTCTTTACTCTTGTCTGCTGGGAATAAGAAGACTCTTGAAGCACTCCATGAAATCTCTAAAAGTGGCCCTTTGGTGGAAACTAACCCAATTGTAATCATAAAAAATTATCCTTATAATTCCTTGAGAGTCAAAATGCTCGAGATGCACTCAAAGGTCAGAGTTAGCATGATCAGATTTATAAAGTTGTACATTGAGGAATATTTGATGTAACTATTAGTAGTATCTTGTGGCTTTGGGGCTTTCTTTCCCCCCCTTCCTGAGGCTCCTTGCCCTGGAGTTGTTCTCCCTTTTTCTGGGAGGTGGTTTGTAACTTCTCTTTGACTTGCATCAATTTCATATTTTCTGTTTTTTTCTCAAAAAACATGGTTAAGAGGGTCCGGAACAACGTTCACTTTTTCTAAAATAATAAGCACCTGCCATATAGAATGTTCACAAAACATACTTGGTACCGCCGGGCTGTGTGAATCGACACTATGACACTCCATTTATTTTAATATATTCTTGCTGCTTAAAAAAGAAAAAAAAAGACTGATCGCGACTCGAAATCATGTTTTGAATAGGGAAAGACGACTGAACGGACTGATCGAAATCCCAGAATTGACATTTTCATCGTATTCCCTGCAAAAATGGTCCATGTCCGAACCCCGGGAGCTCATCTTGTTGATATCTGGAATCATGAATGGAGCCTTTGTTCTTCCTCAGATGAGATATTGAATCGGCGAACTACTGGCTGACATTGGATAGAAAAGATTGCAACGGGATGGAGCGGGGCCAGAGATTCATCCTCTCATTTACATATACAGGAGTGACACCTCGTCCTCGATCACACACATTCTGTCTTCGACCTCCAGGGACTCCACAGAGACAATCGATTTCTTTGCGGGCGCATCGTAGCTATGGCAGCAGCCACCGCCTCTCTGTCTTCCGCTGCCGTGATAGGGCAGCAGCTGAAACCTGTTAATGAGCTCTCTCGAAAAGTGGGAGCCGGGGAGGCTCGCGTGCAGATGATGGCACCCAAGAAATCAGCACCCTCTGGCAGCATCTGGTAAGTCTCCCCTTTCCGCCTGGCAGAGAGTGATATATTCCGAGCTTTCGAGCTGGTGATTGCTGATCTGATGTGGGTCGCTTACAACATTTGTATCATGCAGGTATGGCCCTGATCGCCCCCTGTATTTGGGTCCGTTCTCCGGCAGTCCACCGTCGTACTTGACCGGAGAGTTCCCTGGTGATTACGGCTGGGACACAGCAGGTCTGTCGGCGGATCCAGAGACCTTCGCCAAGAACCGTGAGCTGGAGGTGATCCACGCCAGGTGGGCGATGCTTGGCGCACTGGGATGCGTAACTCCGGAGCTACTCGCCAAGAACGGGGTTAAATTTGGGGAAGCTGTGTGGTTCAAGGCCGGATCTCAGATTTTCGCTGAAGGTGGGTTGGATTACCTCGGCAACCCCAGCCTGGTACATGCGCAGAGCATATTGGCCATCTGGGCATGCCAGGTCATCCTCATGGGCGCTGTTGAGGGCTATCGCGTCGCAGGTGGCCCCCTTGGAGAGGTTGAGGATCCCCTCTACCCGGGTGGTTCATTCGACCCGCTCGGACTGGCTGACGACCCTGAGGCATTCGCTGAGCTGAAGGTGAAGGAACTGAAGAACGGACGGCTGGCAATGTTCTCCATGTTTGGCTTCTTTGTGCAGGCTATTGTAACTGGCAAAGGTCCTATCGAGAATTTGTCGGATCACTTGGCCGACCCTACTGTCAATAATGCCTGGGCGTATGCCACTCAATTCACACCCGGCAAGTGATGTACCTCTCTCATTGGCATGCCGCTGTAAATTAACGTCTGATTCGTAGCACTACCCACGTCAATTTGAGTATACCATGTTCTTCGTACTCTTTCAGTTTTGCATGTCCGTCTTGTGAGGGGGCGCAGTGTTTGCTCTGTCCAAGAGAGGTGTTGCGTTGGCTGAGAAGGATCTCGGAATCAACAGCATGACGGCAGTCTTCATAATTCTGAGTGTCTTGAGTTCGCATTTGCTGCAAAATAAGTATGTCGTGTGTTTTATCTTTTCATGTTGATTTGCTTCTAATTAAACTTGGAATTGAACTGAAGAACTTGGAATTGCCATCCCTCTCACTTCAACTTCTCAGAGGTGGAAGGGTAGTTCACGCTCTAAGATTGTTGCTTTGACGACAGATCTGAAAGCCAAAGTGGAACCTTCTACGATTGAATATTCTTATCTCCATAACATAACTTCTACGTATTCTTAGAAGCTTCGGTCCTCATCAAACTATCTAATTCCATTTAAGAATTTTGTAGAGTGAATTCATGCATAATCAGTAATACAACATAATGGAATCTCAAACCACCTATTTCTCTTATTCTATTCCACATCAAAAACTCTTCTACAAAGAGAACAAATCATCATTAAACGGGGAATTAATTACTTCATCAAGAAGTGGAATTAAGAAATAAGAAGTGGAATTAAGAAGTCTCTCATCCATCAAGGAGAGGATTGAACTCACAACCTCACATTTAGAAGTTAAATGTTTTACCATTACACTATCCATTTTTGTTGTCACTCTTATGTTTTTTACTTATTGAGATAACCTTCCTCCTATTTTTTCAACTTTCAAGAATCACCCTTATCCATTTGAATTCAAGAATTCTTAAAGATATTTTCACATCTTACCTCTACTTGAGATACCGCTCGAACACATTGGGGTGAAAAATGCATGAAAGGGGTTGTTTGTTAATGATGGATTAAGAAAATTAACAAATAGGGTCTCTTTATGTGTACAAGAATATAACATTCTTGTCTCTTTTAATTGCATGAAGAAATGCTTTTTTAAAGAAAATATGCTTAAATGAAAAGTACAAGTGAAGGGGAGTAGTGCCCGCGGGACCCCCCAAGTCCCACAGAGCATGCTAAGGCCGGACCTCCTTGTATTAAAAAAAAAAAAGAAAATATGTTTAAAAGCACAGGCAAAGTGATAGAGTTTCTTATATTAAGCGTACAATTTTTCCATTTCCTACAAAAAGAGATTTTTTGCACAACACACAATGCAAATCCTTAAATTTTCAATAGAGAAATGATTTTTGAAGATATGAAATATTTACTAGTTCACAAAATTCAATGATGTTTTGGTTACAGTTGATACTTCAAATTGAAAGACTTTGTTGCACTTCCACATGTACAAAGTTTTTTTGTCTATATATACTCACGAGTTTGTGAATCTCACTTTCCCACTTTGAGCATTCTCTACGATTTCTTTGAGTGTTCGAATAGCTTCTACTTCTCGTCGTCGTTCTAATCGTGTAATCTCATGTGAGCTTCTACAATAGAAGAGAGGATTCTTTATGGAAGCCTCTTTCAGGGAAGCTAAATGATTGGGTGACTATGCTTCCTAGTTGTAGAGGTGCCCATAAAGTCAAGCATACTAAAACATGAGGGTGAAAAAAGACCGAAAAGGGGCTATTTTCTAATGACAGATTAAGGAAATTGACAAATAGAGTCTTTCCACATGTACAGGAATATAACATTGCTATCTCCTTTAACCATATGAAGAAATTCTTTTTTCAAGACAATATGCTCTAAAAACGTCGTGAAAGTGATGAAGATTCTTGTATTCAGTGTAATTTTAAGTTTGATGCGAAAAAAGATATTTTGCACACCACACAATACATATTTTTAAATTTCCAAGAAGGAAGTGATTTTTGAAGATATGAAATATGTTTGGGTTCACAAAATTCCATCGTCATTTGGCGACATGAAATCAAAAGTTTCCACATGTACAAAGCCTTTTTATCTATAAATACTAGGAAAGTTTGTGAATGTCGATTTCTCACTTTGAGCATTCTTCTTCTTCTCAATTCGAATGACTTCTTCTTCTCGTCATCCTTTCAATCATGTAACCTCATGTGAGGTTAACAACAGAAGAGGGGATTCTTTGTGGAAACCTCTTTTCGTGAAGATAAATGAATGGGTAACTATGCTTCCTAGCTACAGAGGTGCCCATAAATTCAAGCATGCTAAAAGAGATGACACAAGAAACCATTGGAGGGGACGTATTCTCAATTTCAAATCGAAGAGATGTGGTTGGTTTGCAAGAGTACAACATGTGTACAACGCTAAGGATCTTGTTCTAGAAAATCATCTGTAATTCCCTTCATACTGTAAGTGAAGTTTTACAATGCTCTTATATCATTTCAGTTGTTTTTGTATAAGAACATATATGTTTTTCTATTGCAGATATTTTTCTTTCCAATATTGTGGAGTGGCAATCTATTGAATGTTTAACAGGAACATTCAGAGTTCTTCATAAGGAATACGTAGAACTTATGTATGCAGACAAATCTGTTCAATTTTTCAATAGCATAGAGTTATTTGTCCATTTTGCAGATTATCACGTGACATCAGGGAGGAGCTATTATCGAAATCTTGTACATTTGCCTGCTCATTGCATCTCTTCATTAGATTGGGATGCTCTTGATCATTCAACAGTTTCAAGTTTTCTATGCAGAATGAAATTTGACATTCAAAAGGCAATGTCAGCAAGCCAAATTTTGAGAAGGATAAAGATTCAATGGTTTTTGCTTATTCATGTTTTTGTAGCATGCTTTAAAAACATGCTATTACAGAAAACAAAAACAATGTGGTTGAATAGGAGAGTTTCTATTTCATAGATTGATGATGTTTTAGGTAGGGAATGGGATAGCAAAGAAGTTCAAGAGCTAGGTGACATCATTTTATGTAAAGTTAGTCCAAATTCTCTTTCTATCTCATATCAAATATCTCGACAATCTTTGGTCTTAGGATATGACTATAGAAGGTGGAAAAGAAAGCTTGGACTCTCGATCGCCTTGGACTCAAAGGAGAGTTGGCCAGAATTTGAGTTAGAAGTACTCATTCATCCAGATTTTCAATCTAGGAAAATAATTGTCACTACAAATTGGAAACTCGAAAATGTAAGGGAGCTCCTAGAATACCTTGATGAGGTATCATCGCACTTCAGATTCTCAATTGATGATGCAATAATTAACATTAGATCAGAGAAAAAATAATCTAGCATAACTTGCCTGCCACCTAGGGTGATCAAGTTCCAATCCTTAAGATTGTAACAAGTCTAAAAAACGTTGATTGAATAGAAATATCTCCCTCTTTTAGAAGCTTTTTTTCATACTTCCATTGATTTTTCTTTGCAGGATGGTGACTAAGAATGTGACTGATTACATTGCTTCAATCATGTCTTTTTATCAACCATATTCATATTGACATTTTTTTGTTTAATTTCGACATTCTAATGAGGTTTCTATTGTGCAATGATTATACAAGAACTTGCACAAGTAAATTCTAGGTGACTCAAGAATATAAACCGAGAAATTCTTACATAATATATCTCCCCTTTTTAGAACCTTTTTCCATGGTTCCATTGATTTTTCTTTGCAAGATGGTAACTAAGAATGTGACTCAGGGCTTTTTATGGACTATATTCATATTGGCATTTTTTTTGTTTAATTTCAACATTCTGATGAGGTTTCAAAAGTGCAATGATTATACAGTAACTTGCATATGAGTAAATTCTAGATGAACAAAACCTTTACTTTTCAATAACTAGTTTCAATTTAGGTATTTGAGTCTATCCAAGGTGCACATTAGAAATTCTCCATGCTTGTCTGGCCTCAAGGTATGCATGAAAAAGTCTCCATGGTGCACATAACTAGGAATATTAAAGAGAGTGGAGAACCTGGTGCGAATTCCAACTCAAGTGATATTCAAAATATGTAGAGCATGAAGTTTAGTCATATTACAATGTAGACAAGATTAGAGAAGATGACAGATTCAAGCGACTAGGGCAATCCGAGCTTGTCGGATTATCTTAATCGCTTGAATCGTTCATGTATTACAAACTATCTAAACATGCTTCAAAACGTGAATTTTTCATTAAACTTTGACTAATGAGCAATAACACTTTCCATCTCAATTCATCTTATGCATAGTTGCCTTAAGAGGATGGTATGACAAAATGGAAAAGATTGGATGACATGACTGATATAAGCGATACGGGCCATCCGAAATTTTTTGATTGCCCATATCGCTTGCATTGATCGTGTCATAAAAACTTCTCTATCCTCTTCACATTTAACTTTTCAACAAGAATAAAGAAAAAAACACACAAAATATAGACATTTTGATGATACGACCAATTCAATTTTGCTTGAACCATGCAATGAAGTCACTTTTGCTTAGTTCTCAAGAGGATCAATTCAAGATTATATTACTCAAGGCATATAAATATAGTTACAATGACCATCTTCTAGATGAAGATTGGCAAAATTACATACACTTTATACATAAATAAATCTTCCAACATATGTTGGTTACACATTAGATTACAATATTACATTCAAAAAATATATTGTTTCATGCTTGTTTTTTGTCCTTTTTGGAGCCCTCACCTCTGTGCTGCTTGTGGACCTTTTTGGAGCCCTCACCTCCACTCTTATTCTTTGGCCCATGCTTCAATGTGGAGTGAAGCGGAAACCCTTTCTTCTTTTCCTCAGACTTCTTTTTTTCTGGTGGTGGTGGTGGAGGTGAGCCTGGATAATAAGGGGAGACTGCATGTTTCATAATGGCATTTATTGCTCTCCCTGATCAAGATGAACCATGCATTTGGATAGTCTGACAAGTTTAACTCAGAACTGTAAAACCTTCTTTCCAAGAACCTTACTGCATTTGCAATCACTCTCCAGCCACATTAGGTGTTGTCGTTCTGTAATGGCACATGTATTTGAATGTATCCAAACCTTTTTTCTTCATTCAATTTAGGAATTCCTAGAAAGTTCTGATCAATATGCAATTTGAAAAGCTTAGTAGCACTGCAAGGTAAACTTAAATTCAAAATATGGCAAAGCTTTAAAATAGAACAGAACAAAATGTATGGCAAGGCTTACACTTTGCAGTTTCCATGTTGTGATTGGAGAGAATTCATGAAAAGTGCTTGATATTCATTGAAGTCAATGATAGTTTGCCACTTCACATTTATGAAGGACGTGGTCTTCATCATGGAACAGAGATTGGCTAAAATTTGTTTGGAAACTCTCATGAAAGGAATTTTGGGGATCAAGAGTCCCACAGACTTTTGAGCCTTTCTTATCTCCCTCAAATACTTAACATGGTAACGAACCCTTTTTTTTGAAGACTTCTCTGATGCACTAAGGCCTTGATTAGTTGTCTGGGGAGAAGGTCCCTTGTCATCTTGATTCTGGCCATTCTACTCTTGATCCTAAGGGTACATTGTCCTTGCTGTCTTCTTTGTCCTAGCCATAACCTACATAAAAAAAGAGTTTAAAAGCTTGGAAGAAATTTAAAAAGAAAAAAAACCTAATGTAAAAAGACTTTCACAAAGCACTCTACATTCAAGAAACACGACCAATGCAGCGATTAGGGTCATCCGAAAATCCCCGGATGTCCCTAATCGCTTGTATCGGTCATGTTGTAAAATGATTGATCATGACAACTAATCCAATCGATTAGGGGCATCCGAAACTTCTTGATGCCCCTAATCTCTTGGATCAGTCAATGACAAACTTTTGTGATCCATCATACCTCGCACAAAATGTGGCTTATGGAAAGTTTTGAAAAGCATGTAAAAAACTTGAAGGCAATGGCAAGTCGACGCTAGCAGGGAGTTCACAAAAAAATGAAAAAAAAGTGAATAGAGGAGCTTAAATAGGTCTCTGGAATGAATTGACCATTGGTGACATGTGGCAACCTGTGATTGGTCCATGTCATCTAGCCATTAGGAATCCCAACATACAATGCCACATGGCATCATTTGAGTGGGCCATTTCATCTAGCTATTGTGATTCCCAATGTGTGTTTGCCATGTGGTTCTTGCTTATTGGTCACGTCGTGTGACCATTACCCGGTCCTCCTCGACTATAAATACAAGTCCCCTTCACCATTTCACATTTTCAACCTTCATATAATTTCTCTCTTCATCACCCTGCATACTTGTGATTCATACCCGATACGATTGATACAAGCGATTACATGCATTTGATCGGCCTTTGACTAGCTTATTTTGCTTGCATCGGTCGTGTTCTCCACTAGGGCACACCAGAATAACTAGAGCTGAGATGGAGGAAAAGAATGTGATCCTAAGTGTTTCTCCATCTGAGAAACTACTAGATTTCTTGGTTCAAGAGGGTTTAATAGTGGATCATTTTCCAGATGCAATGAGGATATTCAATCCCAAGATAGATTTTGAAGTACATTTGGAGAAAAAAAAAACCTTTCTGAGGGATGAGTGGGAGAGCTTCCTAGGTGTGGTCGATGGAAAGGAGCTTACTATCTCTGGAAAAGCCTATATCCATCCACACATCTTTCGAAAGAATCCATTGGATAGGGCAAAAATCACTAGAAAGTGCAAAAGGATATCCCATTTGCCAGGAAAGCTAGATTTATGCCGAGAGCATGAAAGGGACTGCTCTTTGCTCCCCTTGAGCATTGCCTTCTTGATATGGCGTCATCACATGTCAAATGACAAGGAGGAAGAATGTGTTCATGTTGAGGAGAAAGAGCCATTCCTTGAGCTGACACTTGAGGGACGCTCAAAAAGTATGAAAGGTGTCATGGAGATTGTTGAAGAGATCAATCTCCAAGCAGAAGAAGAGCAGGTCAAGAATTTTGATGTGGCTACTTTTAAAGTAGAGACTGCTATAAAGGAGCCAATTGAAGATGTGAAAGTTTTTGAGAAGTCCCTTCTTCTCCCAAATCTACCATTTTATTTCATCTCTGGAAAGGAATTTATTCCACTCTATTACATTCAGGAACTCTTCAACCTAAGGGAAGACTACTGCCTTGCTGCTATAGTTGAGTCAAACGAAGTTGCAAGGAGATTTATCAATGAGAAGGAAGAAAGAAAAGAAGAATTTTTGCATCTGAATTTAGCATTGTCAAATGAAGAATTCCAAGATTCACCATAAGCTCTTTCAAGCTACTTTGAAAGAGCTATTTCAAAGAAGCCAACACTTGCTGATGAAGACTTTGATCAACATCAGAAGGATCTTGGTATATACTCATTTAGGCATGGCTATTCATTTTTGGGCATTGTTGAGGACAAAGGAACCATATCTATTGACTCAAAAGAGCTCATTGAGGAGGAAGATGAGGTCAAGTTAAGTAAAACAAAGTTTCTTGTGATGTGTTAGAGGTGATGGATTCAAGAGATTAGGGTCATCGGAGAATATTCGGTGAGTCTTATCGCTTGAATCGGTCATTTCTATGACTTGCATGCAGCATTGATAACTAACATCTTACTTTGTGTATAAATACTATTTTCAACATCAATTATATGTTTCTATAAAGCTTAGGGTGAATAATCAAACACGACTAATGCAAGCGATTAAGCCCATCCCATATTCTCTGATGACCCTAATCGCTTGAATCTGTCGTGTCTCATGCTTTGCTTCTGCTTGTGTTTCCAGTTATTTCTATGACTTTAAAAGTTTCCTTGGAAGTCTTCTGACCTAGGTTTTCAATTTTTTCCACAGTTATCTATATTGGATGAAGACAACTACCTTGGCAAGGGGAAGGGAACAAGGAAAACCATAGAGGAGAAAGGAAAGACAAAGGTGGATATTCATTCAGTGATCCACTATCTTCCAAAATTGAATCTAGAATTATTTTGTGTTATTCATAAGCACTATAGTGAAGAGCTATATTTTGCACTATTCTCCTTGAGGAATCTTTCAAGATACATGGGTTTTACTTCAATACCCTTTAATGCATATAGAGCTTTGCTACTTGAAAGAACAACTGCATTTAGAATTTTTGGATATGCCCTAGGATTCAATGCTTCAAGGGTAGGCTACTTCCTTTGTTATTCAAGCTATTTAATGGCTACAGGGGTTTCATATGCTAAAAGTATTGCTAGCTACAGGAGAAAAGAGTACCTCAGATACAGAGGAGCTTTGCCAGCGCCAAGCTCATTCAAAATAGAAGGATTAAATATATTTCTTTTCAAAGCCTATTACTCATGAAATGTACATAGATACACATATTTATTGCCCAAAGGGATACAAGACATTGCAAATATGAAGGATGTAATGTTTTGGTTCATGTGGTCCATCAAATGGACTCCCATATCTTCTTCTATAGCTAGCCAAATGTTAAGGCTTGGATTTGCACCCTCAGCTCCCCCTCAAGCCAAAGATCTTGGCTTGCTCTTTTTCATCAATCCTTTTGAATGTCCTACAATCCAATCATAGCTTTAAACGTGCAAAGTTTAGTACCATCAAGTGCTTTGGTCAATAAATCTGCACGTTCAATGTTTGTAGATACATATGCAAGTTGAATATCCTTGCTCAATAGCTTCTCTCTAACATAATGATAGTGAACTTCTATATGCTTGGTTCTTGCATGATAGATAGGATTGGGTGCTAGATTTAAAGAACTTGTATTGTCACCAAAGATCATAGGTGAGTGAGTATGAAGTCCCAAATCTAAATATAGCAATTTTATCCAAATGGCTTCTTGTGTAGCATTTGCTAATCCCCTGTATTCAGCCTCTGTTGAAGATAAAGCAATAGTAGGTTGCTTCTTGGAAGACCATGAAATGGGCTTATCACTTGAAAAAGAAAGATAAGCAGAGGTGCTCCTCTTGTCATCCTTAGTACCTGCCCAATCTGCATCTGAGCATAGTTTGATGCCCAAATCTGATGTGTATGGAAAGTAAAGACCTTGATTTTGAGTACCTTTGAGATACTTCAAAATCCTTTTTGTTGCTTCCAAGTGAGGTGCTCTAGTTTTATGAATGAATTGACTTAAAACACTTACTCCATAAGCAATATCAATCCTTGTCAAAGTTGCATAGTTTAGACTTCCAATTATGCTTTGATATCTTGCAATGTCTTCAAGTAAATCACCTTCATGAGCACTCAATTTATGATTTACATCCATAGGGGTGCTAGCTATCTTGGCATTCTCAAAGTGGAACTTCTTCAACATGTCTTGCACATACTTCCTTTGAGTAATGTAAATTCCAGACTTTGTATAGACCAATTCAAGTCCAAGAAAATACTTTAAAAGCCCTAGGTCACTGATTTTGAACTCCTGCATCATTTGGTTCTTGATCTGTTTGATGTCATTGGCAACACTACTTGTAAGTATGATGTCATCAACATACACACATAAGTATATCATCTCTGAGTTACTTCTCTTGACAAAGAGATAAGAATCTGCCTTGCTCATAGGTAGTCAACCTATGATTCCATGCACTAGGTGCTTGCTTCAAACCATAAAGAGCTTTGTTCAATTTTCACACATAATTTACCTTGCTTGAGTCTTCATAGCCAGGAGATTGAGCCATGTAAACCTCCTCTGAAATCCATCCATTGAGGAAAGCATTTTTCAAATTCAATTGATACATATTCCAATTCCTAGATGCAACCACACTTACCAATACTCTGATGGTTGCAATTTTAGCCACAGGTGAGAATTTTTCCTCATAATCAACTCCTTGAGTTTGTGCAAAACCCTTAGCCACAAGTCTAGCTTTATAGCTATTTATGGATCCATGTGATTTTCTCTTGATTTTGTAATTCCATCTAGGACCAATTACCTTCATTGATGCCTTCCTTGGTACTAGCTCCCAAGTATCATTCTCTTGGAGTGCTTCTATTTCTTCATCCATAGCTTCCTTCCATTATGCTTTGGTCTTTGCCTCTTCATATGAAGTAGCTTCTTCAAGTGATAAATCTTTAGCAAGATAAATGGAATTCTTAGTAACTAATGAAGTGTCATACCCATATCTGATTGGTTTCTTGCTCTCCCTTTGTGATCTCCTTAGAACTTGGTTGGATGATTCATGTAAGTCTTCTAACCTCTTCATCTTTTCCTTGCCCTTTGATTTCCATGCCTTGAATTCTTCTAGCTTGATGATGTCCTCATCATCTGATTTGATGTCTTCAATTTGGCTTGGCTCCTCCTTGGTAAGGCTTGGAAACTCTTCTTCCAAGTCATATGGCAACTTGACCTTCCTGCATTCACTTTCAAACCAAGAATCATTCTCATCAAACACAACATCTCTACTAACCATAAATCCTTTGTTGGATGGATTATAAAACCTGTATCCCTTCTGATTTATATAATACCCTATGAAGCTGCACTTTTCTGCCTTAGGGTCTAGCTTACCTCTGATTTGAGATGGAACATGCACATAAGCAACACATCGAAAGACTCTATAATGATCAAGTGATGGCCTTCTACCATGCCATGCTTCATATGGGTTCATCCCATCAAGTGATTTGGATGGCAACTTGTTAATAAGATAGGTGGTAGTAGATTCCCTTCTCTACCCACAAATAATTTGGTAACCTCTTTTCATTAAGCATTGATCTAGGTGTTTCCACAATCAACCTACTTCTCCTCTCTGCTACCCCATTTTGCTCAGGGGTATGCCTTGTAGTAATCTCCCTTTTGATGCCTCTATCCTGCAAGAATGCATCAAATTCATTGGAGAAGTACTCACCTCCTCCATCTGACCTTAATCTCTTTAGACTTCTTCTTGTTTGATTTTCCACAAGTGCAAGATACTTCTTGATGCAACTGAATACTTCATCTTTATGGTTCATAAAGTATAAGATAGTCCACCTACTGAAATCAACAATGAAAGACACATAATACCTTGAGCCTAAAATTGAAGGTTCCTTGCTTGGTCCCCAGACATCTGTGTGGACAACTTCCAAGTAATCCTCATGCCTGTGAAGGGTAACCTGTGTGAGTTACCAAACTCACAGGCACCACATTTATAGATCATGTGTTGCTTGGATACATTAGGTATCCCAAGCACACATTGATCTCTACATATTTTCTTCAAGGTTCTCTCACCAATGTGCCCTAATCTCTTATGCCAAATCTCAAGTTATGACAATGTTTGATCCTTGTAATTATAAAGTGCAATATTTCTAGTGTCCTCAAGTTCAAATGTAAATAATCGATCTGTTTTTTGTCCCTTGGCAATTCTCTTGAATCCATGTTGGGGATCCTTCACAAAAGCTCCATATTTATTGAACCTAACCTACAAACCCTTTTCCACAATCTTTCCAACACTATCAAATTCTTGGTGATTATAGGTACATAAAGAACCTTGATCAACAAATTTCTATTCCCATCAGAAGTTTTGACATTTCCTACCTTGACCATTGAATGCTTGGTGTCATCACCTATTTGTACTTGGTGCTTTCCCTTGGGTTCCTCAAGGTCAGAGAGAGGAGCTACATTGCCTGCCACATGGTTTGAACAACTTGAGTCAATAGAAGAGGTGTTCATCATTCATACCTTTGCTTTGAAGTCATGTTCATAATCAGAAGGGGATCCTCTTGATCCTCTGTGTAATTGTTGAAGTCTTTCCTTGATTCGTAACCTCCTTGCTACTTGTTGTTGTAGTTGTTGTTATAGTTGTTGTTGTAGCCATGATTGTAGCCTTGAGTCTGGTTGAATCTTCCTCTTGATTGTGAGTAGCCATCTCTTTGGTATCCTCTTCCTCTTTGATTCTTGAAGTTCCTATAGGACTCATCTGTAGTGTGATTAGATAATCCACATATGTTGCATGGGGAAGAGTTGAAAGGTCTCCCCCTACCTTGCTTGCCTCCTCTTGAGTTCCTACCTCTCCCTGCATAGTTAGGTTAAGAAGTAGTACCTTCATCTTCAACCTTTTTGCTTTTCCCTTTCTCCTTATACTTTCCTTTATTTGTGTATAGGGCAGAAGAGTTGTTACCTCTTGATGATTCTCCATGTTTGTTGAGCTTGGTCTCATGGGTAAAGAGTTGTCCCATGAGTGTGGTAAGATCTGGAATCTGCATATCCATGTAAAGATCCATAGCATTTGTGAAAGCTTCCCACTTATCACCTGCCTTGATGCCATTGATTACTTGTCTCATTAGTTGTGCCTCTTCAATCTCCTCTCCTATGCTTGTCAATTGGTCAGCCACATCTTTGACTTTGGTCACATACTCTAAAACACTTTGCTTGGGTTGCTTCCTTTGAGTGGTAAACTCAATCCACAATTGATTTTCTAGCTCTTGTATTGGAAGAAAAATATGAAGACAATATATCCCAAGCTCTTGGGAAGTTTTACAATTCCTAATGTGTGGAAGAAGGAAGTCCGAAAAAGAGTTAATTAGATATGACCTTGCTAAAGCATCTTTGGCACACCATGAATTGAGTCTTTCAAGCTCCTCTCTTGTAGGTTGTCCTTTGCTTCTGAATATGGGCATCTCCTCATCTCCTAATATGTATCCATAGAGACTCCTTCCTTGTAAATATATCTTTATCCTCAAGGACCATGCTTGATAGTTGTTCCTGTCCAATTTATGAATAAAAGAAGCGAAACCATCTCCCATTTTACCTCAATTGGTATGATACCACTGTTGGGAAAGATGGATGGATACCACAAGAGGATGAGTTGGTACTACTAATCCCTGCTTTGTACCTGCCCTCTTTCACTTCAGAGTTGTGTTGTAGGCCCCTTTACTTGCTAATGACACTAAATAAGTGCCTATGTACTTTGGAGATGATTCTTCAAACAGTTAGATCAAAACAGATAACTTTGCAAATAGCTAGTGATCAAAGAACTTGCTATTTTGGTCTTGCCTCCTGCTAGATATTTTGCTTAGTGCTCACGGTACAGTAGAAATTAGGAAAATTCCTTTTGAAGGTATCAAATTAGCTTAGAGAGATAATGATTCCAAGTGAAATCACTTAAAATGATGAACTATGTACTGACCAATCAATTTAACAATCAATAGCTTACCCCCTATTTTTTAGGAGCTACACAGAGAATGACCAGTGACCACTTTGATGCAGATTTCTCCAAATTGGCTGAAGAAAATTGCTTCAAATTTTGATACCTTGAAGTAGACTTTGAGTTGGTTTTAACAAGCCATAGAAGATGAAAAAAACTCCACAAAATGTAGGGAGTCTTTAAAGATTCTCTCAAGATAAAGGCACTTTTACAAGTGGTTAAAGATCCAACTATTACAAGCAAAGGTTCATGTGGTCCATCAAATGGTCTCACATATCTTCTTCTATAGGTAGCCAAATGTGAAGGCTTGGATTTGCACCAACAAAAGTCCTATTTATCTGATGATAATATTTTGCATGAGCTCTTTTGTAATTGTCTTCTCAAGAATCAATCAAAAAGCTCTTTGAAGGTAGACTTGCCAAATTCAAGCTCATTTAGAGGACTCAAAAAAGTACATGCATAGACATACTTCTTTTCAAAGCTTCTTACATCATGAAATGAACATACATAGACATGTTTATTTCTCAAAGAAATAAAAGACATTGCAAATATTAAGGCTTCCTTTGGAATGTAATCTTTTTCATTTTGTGATATTGATCCATGATGTTTTTGTTTGGTGATAGTCCTAATCTTTTGATGACAATATTTGGCATGAGCTCCTTTGTAATTGTCTTATAAAAAACCAATCAAAAAGCTCTTTGAAGGCACTACTTTTTGATACTCCTCCTTTCCTTGTGAACCTAAAGAAGCTTGTCCTTGCTTGATAACGAGATTTTTCCATGCCTTGGGTGTTCCATATGGCAAGTGTTTCCTTTTCTGCAAAGAATGCACCATGCACAAGAAGAATATGTTGGAATAATAGAAGAGTTTCATCATATGTTTATTTCAATTAAAGAAAAATAAATTGAGTAAATTATCTTTGAAATTCACCAAGTAGTATGTTATGTCTTTGGCACTCCATGCCTCTATGATGGTTTCTATAAGCTATGTGGTCGCCTTTCTAAAATCTGTCACATAGCTATTTGATGTTACCTGCTACCTCATGATCTTTAAATAATTATCTAGTTTGACCCACACCTCCATTCTCTTTTTTTCTATTTTGGATTTTCTTTTTACATTAGTTGTGAACTCACAAAATTTTTTCCAACAATTCCAAATGGCATTTAGTTGTTTGTCATCATGGTTGCTAAAGAATCTCCTTGGTTTTGCACCTCCCATTGAGATATCATGTAGTACATTACCTGTATTTTGTGAAAGCTTTGGATCTTTTCTTAGATGAACATCACCACCATGAAATCCCATTTCTAAAAGTAGAGATACACATTTTTTTATGCACTCATATGCAAGAGTTGTAGGCTTGATAGAATATGCATAATCCAAGTGGAGATGGACCAACTTGTCAATGATCCTTAACTCTGCATGTAGTGTACATATGTGTACATTTGTCAATGCTATTGGAAGTATGGGATCCCAAATCGTGGCAGAAGATGAGTAGTTATGAAGAATAAAATTTTGTCTGGAAGGAAATCTGTAAACCACCTCAAAAGGTGCCAGCCTAGTAGTCTTGTGCTTCCAACTATTATAAGCAAACTCAACTAATGGGAGGAAACTATCCCAATCTGTTTTCTTTTCTAAAACATATGCATGTGGCATATCTTCTAGTATTTGATTAACTCTTTCTGTCTGACCATCTATCTATGGATGCTCACCACTACTCATGCTGAGTTGAACTTGAAGCTTATTCAACACATGTTTCACAAAATTTCCTGTAAACCTGGGATCCCTATCTGAAACTATTGATTTAGGTAGACCATGCAGTCTAAAAATATTCTAAATAAATAGTCCTACGACTTGCAGAGCCTCCATTGATTCCTTTGTAGGGATAAAGTGTGCCACTACAAGAATATCATTCTTCTGTGATGGTGTCCTGCATGTAGCATCCATATGTGTACATTAATCATTCCTATTAGAGGTATGGGATCCCAAATCATGGTAGAAAATGAGTAATTATGCATATTAACATTTGGTCTCGAAGGAGCTAAGGAGCTTCCTCAGCCTTAGTTGTAGCAATACATCCTCTTGGACCTAGGATTTGCATGTAGTACAAACAAGGGTACTTACAATTTGCACCCCTGCTTATACCAAACATGCATTTTAGAGTCTTTAAGTCTCCACTCAAATGCCACTCAAATTTTTAAGCTTCTGTAGTGGTTCACATTCAACAATTCTCATGAGTGATGCCTTTGGATAACATTTGGAATGTCTATCTGTAAGAATAACCACTTAAGGGTTTTATGATTCTCAGATGGAACTTGAGCAACGCAACCCACCATAACTCCATTTTTTATTGTACTTTGAGAGATGGAGTATCCAGTTTCCCAAGGCTATAGTCCAAAGCTCTATTAATTAGTGCAATATTTATTCTCTTTAGCTTTTGATGTTTTTAATTCTAGCTTCATCAAGTTTTATTACAAATTTCAAAAGGCTAGAACATTCATGTTCTTTTATATTATAGAACTGAACCATATATGTCTGAAGTCTTATTATATCTATCCATATATTGTTAAATGCATTGTAAGTGAAATGTAAAGTTTGTTTTCCTACCTCATAAGGCATGTTACCGTGAATGTGTTGATAATCACCAAATATAGATGTGATACTCTTATTCAAGTAGAGCCGATATTTTCCTAAATCATGAGGTCTAGGTAATCCAAAACATTCTACTTTATTAAATTTAAGAAATTCACACCAAACTTTTTCGATTTCTCTATAACCCTTTCTATTGACTCCAACTCCATCACAAACCTCTTGAATCTGATATGGTTCTAGCAACAAATTCATTTCTTTCATGATTTTTTGAAAAATAACTTGTTTCAAGCATACATTTTCATTCAGTTTCAATAGTTTTAGACTCATTAGTATATCGAAACTCATGATAAGAAGACACATCTTATGAAAACTATGCTTTTCATCTATTTTCACTTTTCACTTAGAAAATAAAGAAAAAATACATATGGAAGAAAATATCTTTATGCACAGAAACACTTTTAATGGATGAAGTTTCAACTACACACAACTATTGTCACAATTTATTTATTTTACTAAGGTTGTCTAGTTTTCATAAGTATACATAATGACTTCCGATTTGATAGTATGATTTTACATAAGCACTGAACCGCAATACTCATTTTTGTGTGTCAAGTTTGTGATTAGCACATGCCCATAGTAGAATCCGTGATCCATTATATGTAGTTCTCATCCTCTAACCATGTTCTTTATCAACTTGCCATCGAAATTTATCCTACAATCCCTTCAAGATCACAATTATCTCTAGCCTAGAATCAACCAATGCCAGATCTAAACAAGATTCTCATTCATCCCCTATCTTGAGAGAGTGGATCGATGACAAAACTTCCAAAAGAATGTTAATTTTTTGTGATTTGAGATATAGTGTCAATTTTGTTCCTAATAGCCACGACCTGGAGTGAATCCCAAAAGAGATAAGGGGAGAGAGAGAGAAGGTTATGAATGAAAGAAATCTTGTAAAGAGGCTACACGGAAGTGAAGCCTCAAGGTGCACAAGAGAAAGGAATCCAATGCATGATTCCTTTCATGCATCAAAGGGGAGATCCAAAGGACGCATGAAGGATGAAGAGGATGCAAGCAAGAGAATGATGTTCATCAAATGGCTTAGGGAAGTCCCAATTTTTTATTCTTTGGATTATGGCATGAGGAACACTATAGTGAAACTATGTTTATTCATTTAGTACATATGAATATAATGCCTATAGATATGTCATTTCCACATGTAGATACTTCATCTCATGCATTGAAGTTCATCTTAAAAGATGCATTGAAAGTGCACATATCAAAAAACTCAAAATCATGCAAATTGAAAATTTTATCACCATTTTAAGATATCATATGTTATCAAAATTTACTATTTTTGGTTTATATGTGTTCTTTTGAACTTTTACACTAGGTATGTAGCTCAATTTTGAAGAAATTATCTACCAAAGTCATTTTGGAATCCACTAAAGTGACAATTTTTAGCCACTATTTTGATTCAATCATCACCTAACACACAATCAACTTCAGATACATATTGCTCTTTTCTTGAGTGGACAATATTGATGAATTTGGCTTCTTAAAGCTTACCTTCCAAGCTTTTCAATGACATAAACCTCATTGGAAGTGGGTTAATTTGAATTTTTGTGCATCAAAACAATGTTCAATTGTTGAGTTTTGATCATTTTGGTGAAGGAGTTGGTGGCAATTTCGACATTTGTTTTGCATTTTTAACACTTCTAAATGAGGGGTGGAGCTGTATTCCCATATTTTAATTTGTATAAAATGTTGGGATTTTCTCATGAGAGCTAAGAAGTGCCTCGACTTGTATTTTCGCATTGGTTTTTATCATCCAAAATCATTGTAAAAGCATGAATTATAAGCACATGTAGAATCGTATTTGGTTCAACCATAGGGGGGTTGCTCAGATGTAGAGATGTAGTTGTACATGTTGGGGCAAGGAACGCCTACCTCAAACATTTATTTTTGCTTTCAAAGGAGGAGGCAAATAGTGCTTGCCTCGAGCATTGCATTGGCACAAGGGAATGAGTGCCGTAGATGGACGGATATGGGTAAATGTACATGCACAATTCACTTGTGATATCATTGTCATCCATAGATGCACTATCATGGCATAGCCTACTATGTGTTAAAATTATGCTAGAAACATTAAGGAGAATACATTCATTCTAACTAAAAGGATAAGGAAAAGAGAATAAAATTACAAAATTACACAAAACCATGAAGAAAACTATCTTAGATGAGTATCTATTTTGTCTTGGGCTTATTTCAACAAGAGGTTTAGAGTCAACCTTGAAGTAAACGTGAAAGGGGTAGTGACTATTCACGTCCAAGTTATAGTGAGTCCACTTAAGGATTGAAATTAAACACTAAATGAAGTGTAAAAGACTCCTTAAGATCAGACAAGAGGTAAAGTAAGCAATATACGTCAAGTAGTTCCCACATAAGTCCCGAACCATAGATACTAGTACCTAAGCCTTATGGTTGGTATGGCAAAAGGGAGATCAGTTTTGAGAAATTCTCTAGCTTTGGAATCTAAAAAGCATTAATAGATGATTTGACTAGAGTCGAGGGGAAGATCTTTAGAAAATAAAGGATAAGCCAATGAGTTTTGAATATTGAGAAATAGATCTTTAGATGAAGGCTAAGTCTTTACCACTATCACCTAATCAACAAGAAATCATCAGTCTTAAATTATGATTATCCAAATAGTTATGATTAGAACTATTATAAGCCTTGCCAAGGTAGCAAGGTTTGGTGAGATGAAGATGAGGTTTACCCCTTGAGAGAAAAACCTAAGTAGCATTAGATTAGATCTTGAAAGAGTTTTAAAGATGTGACATAAAGTGGTAAATGGATCAGGAGATACCCAAGGACTTAAGAGTTAAGTCTAGTTAGTTTCCTCAAAGATTCTTAAGTTTCTAGATCAAGTAAGTAGTCTTATATGCTTTAATTCAAAGCATGAAAGGAAAAAGTTCAAAACATGGAGCAAGGTGTTGAGTTGCATAGAGGCTCAAAGCTATTAGAAACTGGCATTATGTTCAATTTCTAGTACAAGTTTTTAGGTTTGTGTTTAAATTGAAATTCACTACATGATGGTGTTGATGTGGAATTGATAGTCCAAAACATTAAATTTTGCATCAAAATCGAAGTAGGTATGGTGGTTTTGGATGCCATAATTAATGGTGATGAATACTCAAATTCAATTTCACAATCAAGTCTTTCAAAAAGTGTCCAAAGCTTGGACATTTATGCAATTAATTTAGGATTTTTTTTGGTCCAGCTAAAGTTGGGTTGAAAAAGATAAGAGAACATTTCTTTCCTACATTCTACCAGGATCTTGAATCCCAAATTGGGCAGGGTAGTCCTCTAGTAGGGAAAAGAGATCAGTGGATGTTGGTTGGAAATGGGCCATAGTACAAATATCTAAGTTAGATGTTTTGGACAACTTTAGTAAAGCTTCATTTATCTACAACAAGTTCGAGTGAATTTCTAGAGATTTCTCAAAGTCTTGAGAAACTAAACCCATTTTTGCTAGGTCCATGCACAATTGGTTGCCTAGATATGGATCAAATATAAGAAGTTGGTTGAAGAAAACTAGAACCATCACTACAACACATTGAGGGTATACCAAAGCTGCTACCGAGGAAATTGAACGGGTGTTATTTTTTTGTGGCGTCGGTGTGGGGGTCGGTATGGGCGTCGGAAAGATAACGCCGGTATAGTCATAGGTATATGCGACGATATGAGCGTCGGTATGTGCATTGGTAATACCGATGCTCATACCGACGCTCATACCGACGACTCTACTGGGCGTACCGACGCATATACCGATGACTATACTGGGCATACCAACGCCTATACCGATGACCATATCTGCACAAATTTTTTTTGGGCAGAGTGTGTTGTCTATTACTACAACATGATGTTGTTTAGCAAAAGACAATACACTCTGCCCAACTCTAAACTGAGTACATGTGTTATGTACTCTAATGACAACCAAAACATGATTATATATGAGCAAAAATGAACCATGAATCATCTACAAAAAGTTGTATATTCCATAAATGAAAGATGTACAAGAGTGTGACATCATTGCCACATAGGAGTGTAATACAAAATTATGGTACATCATTGCCACATAGGAGTGTAATACAAAATTGTGGCAATGTGAAAAAGCACTTCTATATAAGAATCGAATACAAAATTATAGTACATCATTGCCACATAGGACTGTAATACAAAATTGTGGCGAAGCATATATGTAAGGGGATCAACACATTTACACCTGCAACAAAGCATGTGTAAAATGAGACAAATTGACATGACACTGTTATAAAAAAAACTAAAAATACAAAACCAAGCTATAAGTTTAGCTAATCATAGAATATCTCCCATGAAATGATTGCACCTTGTCCCTCTAAATCTTGCAACAGTGCAGTCAATCCATGACGATATTCGAAATATTATTCGGTTCGCGTCGGAGGACGACCCACTACCAAGTTCTATAATAAATATGCAAAATGTTACATGAACATGCATTATGTGCTAAACACAAACAAATTGAATAATTAACATGATACTTACAAATTGGTAGCGCATACTGTCGTATCCGCCGCTACCTAAATGCGACGTTCCAATCGTATCCAAACGTGTGGCCGTCGCATCTCTCTATTGACGATATCGATCAAGAGTATCTTGTTGCTCATCCTGAATCGATTCCCACTCTTAAAAATCTAACCACACAGGCTTCGGTAAGCCTGCTCTAAAAGCATCGCGAGCTTCCGACCATCGATGAGACATCACCTCGCGTGCCGTATGCTGAATCCACTCCGAACTCACAATAGGATTCCCAGGTGCTAGCCGGTACTCTTCATATATCGTTTGTGTGATATTGTTTTTAGAATCCCTATCCTGTTTGCTCCATTTTAGCATTACAGAATGCCCAAATTCTATGGAGCAAAGTTATCGAATGTGTTGACGCATTGACTTCCCGGCTGCATCCATGACTGGAGCTCCATTACATATGTGATATATTTTGGAGTCGTCATGGTCATGCGCTCCCCAAGGTGTACGTGGAGATCCCATCTGATCCAATGTGAAGATCCCATCTGATCCAATGTGTGTATGCATATGCATTTGTGTATGCATATGCATATGCGTATGCATATGCATATGCGTATGCATATGCATATGTGTGTATGCATATGATTTGTGTATGCATATGAATCTGTGTATGCATATGCATATGTGCATGCATATGCATATGTGTGTATGCATGATTTGTGTATGCATATGCATTTGTGTATGCATATGCATATGTGTGTATGCATATGATTTGTGTATGCATATGCATATGATTTGTGTATGCATATGCATTGTGTGTATGCATATGCATTTGTGTATGCATATGAATTTGTGTGTGTGTGTATGTGTGTATGCATATGCATGCTTGTATGCATATGCATGTATGTGTGTATGCATATGCATGTATGTTTGTATGCATGTGCATGTATGTTTGTATGCATGTGCATTTGTGTGTATGCATATGCATGCTTGTATGCATATGCATGTATGTGTGTATGCATATGCATGTATGTGTGTATGCATATGCATGTATGTTTGTATGCATATGCATTTGTGTGTATGCATATGCATTTGTGTGTATGCATATGCATTTGTGTATGCATATGCATTTGTGTATGCATATGCATTTGTGTATGCATATGCATTTGTGTGTGTGTGTGTGTGTATGTGTGTATTTGTGCATGCATATGCATGTGTGTATGCATATGCATGCTTGTATGCATATGCATGTATGTGTGTATGCTTATGCATGTATGTTTGTATGCATATGCATTTGTGTGTATGCATATGCATTGTGTATGCATATGCATTGTGTATGCATATGCATTGTGTATGCATATGCATTGTGTATGCATATGCATTTATGTGTGTGTGTATGTGTGTATGTATATGCGTGTGTGTATACATATGCATGCTTGTATGCATATGCATGTATGTTTGTATGCATATGCATTTGTGTGTATGCATATGCATTGTGTATGCATATGCATTTGTGTGTATGCATATGCATGTGTGTATGCATATGCATGTGTGTATGCATATGCATGTGTGTATGCATATGCATGTGTGTATGCATATGCATGTGTGTATGCATATGCATGCTTGTATGCATATGCATGCTTGTATGCATATGCATGCTTGTATGCATATGCATGCTTGTATGCATATGCATGTATGTGTGTATGCATATGCATGTATGTTTGTATGCATATGCATTTGTGTGTATGCATATGCATTTGTGTATGCATATGCATTTGTGCATGCATATGCATTTGTGTATGCATATGCATTTGTGTGTGTGTGTATGCGTGTATGTGTGTATGCATATGCATGTGTGTATGCATATGAATGCTTGTATGCATATGCATGTATGTGTGTATGCATATGCATGTATGTGTGTATGCATATTCATGTATGTTTGTATGCATATGCATTTGTGTGTATGCATATGCATTGTGTATGCATATGCATTTGTGTGTATGCATATGCATGTGTATGCACATGCATATGCTTGTGTACACATAATGCATATGCATTGTGTATGCATATGCATTGTGTATGCATATGCATTTGTGTATGCATATGCATTTGTGTATGCATATGCATTTGTGTATGCATATGCATTTGTGTATGCATATGCATTTGTGTAGTGCATGAGGGAAAGGTGAAAAGAACTCCCCTCTCCCATGTTTGTGCTATGGATGCCTAGTCCACACATAGAGAGACAATGAATTGGGTTGGGATGTTGAATCTACCCTTATCATTCTTTCCATGCTTCATCTTATCAAGTGCAAAACTACATGGTATCTAGAATGATTTGGTTGGCTAGACCATGCAAAAATTCCACTCTTTTCAAATCATCCAAGATAAGATCCATTTCTATTAAAAGAGGTGAATATGAGAGATAAGAATGTTATAATTATTGTCTATTTGAAAAGCCGAATGGCCTCCACACACTTTTCTGTATGTTCTTTAAGAAAGAATGTGTTCTCATCATCCACAGACTGAGAGTCTGACTATATTTTATAAAAGCTATGAAATTTGTGTTTGAGGTCTCGATGTACTACATAGTTTTTGTCTATTCTGTAAGTTTGTGCAGACTACCATGCATATCGCTCTAGATATAGGTTTATCACTAGGAGGGAATCATCACAAAGTTCATGCAAAGAGGAAGCCACCTTGATATACAACATTGGATCACTTCATTGGTATTAGATCAGTTTGAAGCAAAAGATCTCCAGTGTTGTGTGAGCAAAGTAAGCATGGATAATTTCAGACACTTTGTGGCTTTTAGTGGCTTCCTCCAAAGAAGCGACTAAGGTAGCAACCAAGGAAGAGACTTTGGCATACCTTTTCATTCGAGTCACCAAACCATTGGTGCTATTGGCTGCATATGAGGAAGGACTTCAACAATGAAGGAGACAAAGTAATATGAGGTCATCACCCATTCCAGTAGTGTTCCCCCAAGGCTTCCTCAATTGGTAGGTTTCCCTACCACTAAGCCCTCATTTCTTGGTGATTGTAGGAGTGAACATACTTTAGATTCATTATTTTGGAGCCTTCAAAGTGTCTTCTTGGGCTTTCTGCATCTATTTTTGGAGAGATTCTTTTGGTGCAAAACTATGGAAAATCAAAACCTAATTTTGTAGTTTTGGGATAGTTTCAACTACATAGGTGGAAAGATTGGTCCAAAGATCAATCTTAACATTAGAGGCACTTGAGATTATTTCTTGTTAATAGTTTACATTTAGCTTTATCGCTAAATTTTTGAGACTTGAGTCTTCTTAGAGGTTTCTAGGAAGGTTTTTAGTTGTGGTGGGAATAACTATCATAAGTTTATGAAGGTCTTTTTGGGTCAAAAGAATGGAGCTGATAGAGACTTTCAAGTATTGGTGGCTATTGCATGGGCTGTAAATTCAACCTTTCAATGCCATTTTTTTGCATATAGTGATGACATATGCACTATGTATGCCTTTGTGGATATTTCTTATGTACACCCATGTGATTATTGATATAGTGGTTACATTTTTGCATTAAGCCTTTGCTATGTACCTTACCATCATCATGGGATATGTTTTGCACAGCTATTAGCAATAGTACACCTAGTGGTAAACTAGTCTATGATGACATATGTAGAGTTAATGGCTAGTTTGGTGGAGAAGTAATGATGATTCTCTCTAGCGTGGAGACTAGGATCTAATTCATAACAAGGAACCATCTATGAGGATTTCTCTAGCACTACCAAATGTTCGTGGAAGTGATCATGGGTTCATTTTTGGGATTCATTTTTGGTTGCAATCCATGAAAGTTCAAGTTGAAAATCATTCTGTCTATGTGTTGCAAACCAATAACCTTTAATATTGAAGATGAATGTATCTTTCAGCCCTAAATGAACAATCCCTAGATCAATGCCTAAAATAGGGCAAACATAGAAATCTTTTTGATTGGAACTATGATAGATGTGACTGGGTAAAACAAGAGGAAATTGATTCAAGCATCATGTTGGATTACGAAGATTGGTGCTTGTTGTTGGGTGATCCTTTCTTGGATGGTGAGGGAAGACCTGCACTTGCTACAATATGTTAGTGATTCCGACCCAAGAGCATTTCCATTGAATAATGACAATACAATTGAGAAACCCTTAGACTCAACAAAAAAGTGGACTTCCACTTCAAGTTGAACCAAAAATGGTGCATTAAGTGACCTTGGATTAGATGAAAATTGAAGTTCTAAGGCTTGAAGCACCCATTAATCAAGAGGAAGAAAGTGTTCCTCCTATAAAAAATTTATTAGTGTAACATTTGGGCCAATGCCAAAGCTCAGAAGGTGTGTAAGGCTCGTCTTTGTTGTAAAATGCCTTTAGAAAAAAAGACACAGGCCATCTCTTTTTCTCATATTCCGATAGTGCTAAGATATGGAATGTTTTGTGCAAGGTACCCAAGTAAGTTGGAGAAAGTCTTGGTAGAAAGAGGTAATGTGTTTCTTTGCAGACCTCCCAAATGTGATAAGAGGATACCAAGTTAAGTTGGATAAATTCTTGGTAGAAAGAGGTAATGTGTTTCGTTGCAGCCCTCTCGAATGTGATAAGAGGGGAGGCTTTATAAAAAATCTGGAAGGAAATATACGCCAAAAGCTATGGCGATGAGCTATCGATAGAAAAATTCTTCGATTTTGTAGAAGAAGAAATCATGAACCATAGAACCAAGCCACTTTTTCGAGATACAATGATATTTGTGAAGGATGACAAGTTTCTAAGTGTGTTTTGGAGTTCTCCCTAACGTTCTTGTATCATGTTTTCTTTTTATATAATTTAACCCTTGTTTTTTGAAGGAAAGAAGTCTTTTCCAATGTTCAAAATTGTGATGTAGAAACAACACATTTGAGCCACTTGAAGAAGGTCTAGTGTTTAAGTCCCACATGAAACTTGATGCACCTCGACTTGTGTGAGATAAGGGGTTCCATGTGTGAGGTAAAGGGCCACATGTTTTGAGTTAAAAAAAGGAAATTGCTTTCAGTGTAATGTGAGATTTATAAATCAAGCTAATCGTTACTCTCGGGGATCTGTGATGTATTGGTAAAACTCTATGTAATGCCATACTTATCAATTGTTACTTTGGGAATCATTGGTGTAGTGGTAAAACATTGAACTTCTACTATACTATCAAGATTCATATCAAGAAGAATAATCATTAGTGTAATTTTAAAACGCTGAACTTGTACTATACTATGAGATTCAAGATTCAGATAGGGAGTGTAACTCTTGGAAACTCAGAGATGAAAGGATTATTCATTTCAATCTTTTGATCACCGAACTTCCCCACCAAAGAAGTGTCAATTGTTGTTCGTAGTAGCCGCGGCCCACACTGAATCCCAAGGACTAAAGAGCGCTTCATGATTCATGGCGAGAAGTAACCAATGGCCATTGAGGGCCAAGGCTCATCCTTGGAAAATCCGAAGTGGACCTGGCTCCTTGAATGGAATTCCAGATATCGTCACTGAGATCTCATGGCAGCCATTGGAGAAACAGGATTCTAAGTGATGCGGGAGGGCAGATGACTCCGTATTTATAGAAGAGATGCGCAACGGCAGACGAACAGATTCATTAATCTCAGCTGCAGAAGAGCCTCTCTACGCACGAAGGTTGTAGAGTCATAGACATGGCGGCTGCCACCTCTTCTCTGTCTTCTGCAGCTGCTATTGGGCAGGTACTGAAACCTGCCAATGAGCTTTCACGCAAGGTTGGAGCCGGGGAGGCTCGCGTTCAGATGATGGCGCCGAAGAAGTCAGCACCGTCTGGCAGCATCTGGTAAGTTCTTTGATTCTGCTACATAAGAGTGGAGCCGTCAATGGATATTTGGTCTCTATGAGTGTAAGTTTGCAAATGCGTGATTCTGGGACTTCTCTCGTTCAGGTATGGTCCGGACCGACCTCTCTATCTAGGTCCATTTTCTGGCAGTCCTCCATCGTACCTTACCGGAGAGTTCCCCGGCGACTACGGCTGGGATACAGCAGGTCTCTCGGCTGATCCAGAAACTTTCGCCAAGAACAGGGAGCTCGAGGTAATCCACGCCAGATGGGCAATGCTGGGTGCTCTAGGTTGTGTAACTCCAGAGTTGCTTGCGAAGAATGGTGTCAAGTTCGGGGAAGCTGTGTGGTTCAAGGCTGGAGCTCAGATCTTTGCGGATGGTGGCTTGGACTACCTTGGAAACCCCAGCTTGGTGCACGCCCAGAGCATTTTGGCCATTTGGGCATGTCAAGTGATCCTTATGGGTGCAGTTGAGGGGTACCGTGTAGCAGGTGGCCCTCTGGGTGAGGTGGAAGACCCCCTCTACCCAGGTGGCTCGTTTGACCCACTTGGCCTGGCTGATGATCCTGAAGCATTCGCTGAGCTGAAGGTGAAGGAATTGAAGAATGGGCGGCTGGCCATGTTCTCCATGTTTGGGTTCTTTGTGCAGGCCATCGTCACCGGCAAAGGCCCAATTGAGAATCTCTCCGATCACTTAGCTGACCCGACTGTCAACAACGCCTGGGCTTACGCCACCCAATTTACACCCGGCAAGTGAGGCGTACTAACTTGCCTTGCCGTGTATTAATTCATATTTCACTTCTTTGTTTGAGTCGTGATTCGTGATTCTGCACATATCCCGTCTCCATTGCATTGTTTGTATCTCCCAATGTTCTTTTTTATACTGTTTATTCTTCTGAAGGAATAAGGTATGCAGAGAGGAAAGTTTGTAGATAACTAGAGACAAGTGCTATGTGAACTAGAACCGCCAGCAACCATGGATTTGGAATGTTGATCGTACTCTGCCACGCAAGATAGGAATCGTGCACTCTAGCTAAGGAGAATTATGTAATGGTAAACTGATCATATTATCGGAGATGGATATATGCTGTGGTGATGGGTGGTACAGATGTTTTTGATTGTCATCAAAGGGACTCACCCACCGGTCTATTGTTCATAAGAGTCACCCCTCTTGGTCACTGAACATCACTTACCTCACGCATTGTGCAAGTGGATACATTTCTTCAAGAGTGTAACTTGAGCGCCCTGTCCGTTGATGTTGTGTCGTACTAAATATGATTGGATATGGTCTGCTTTTTATTAGCCGTAATGATGGGAAGATACCCAACTCTTAGAAAACCTTGTAAAGTCCTCTGTTATGACCTTTTGCAACTAGAATTGCCCCAGATCTGACCATAGAATGCTATATATTAATAAAATGATGCTAGCATTGTTCTTCCTAGCGTGAAAAAGTCTCTTATTTTGAGCTAAACAGTCATGCACGTAGTGAGTATAGTTCGTATAGATGAATCCTCGTGATAGAGGCTGGCGGTCAACAGAATATTATATTAAGCAGCCATAGGAAGGATGAAATTGACGTTTGGCAGCACTCGCCAACCATAATGATCTTATGTTCATCCACCTACCGGTCTTCATGTTTACCACTTTTGATAGTAGGTTTCTCCAGCCATTTGAGGTTTCTAATGCAGAACAAGAGAGTATCTCACGTCTAAGATAACCCAACCGGTAGTGGGGGCACCACTTTGTTTGGGTTGTAAAGGATAGGTGAAGGAAAGTGTTTATATCCATTCCGACATGTTTTATAGCGAAGGCTTCAGAATAGGCTAGGTTTACTTATATAGTCTATGGTCTAGTATTAGACATTCCGAGCTACCTAGGGTGGGAACTTTACAAATCACTATTGGTGAACAATCCTTTAAGAGTTTGGATGTGTAGAATGAGACTGACTGATTAGTCTTAAATAAATAGGAAAATACAATAGGCTAAGCAACCTAGAAGGTATATATGCGTCACACATGTCAACAAATTCCACATTACGTGGGAAACGTACTTTTGGAAGAGTTGCATTTGATATGCCAAGTACTCTTCCACAAGAGCTACTTTATGGATTCTAATCAAGATCTTGTTGTGATTCTAAGTTTCGAACGACCTCTTCAAAAAGATGACATAATGGTTCAGACTTAAGCATTATGAACTTAAGCTTGAGCCAAGTCATATAATGACATAATGGCTAAGAAACATTATGAACTTAAGCTTGAGCCAAGTCATATAATGAATTTGAAATAAGCAAAATCAAATTGCTTTGTGTGAAGCTTTGTGCATGGATAAGATGGAGGCAAATATAATAGTACCCTAGCATCTTTATGAATCAATGTAAGTTACAAGCTTCATAGCAAAATTTATGTTCAATCATATGTATCCAACAAGGAATGTAGAGCAGAAGGCTCTCAACCTTTAGAACTTAAACACTATGCAAGGAAAGAAAAAAGCATATTGGTATATGGACAAAGAAGGCTCTCAACCTTTAGAACTTAAACACTATGCAAGGAAAGAAAAAATCATATTGGTATATGGACAAATGTGGCTCTTTATGCATTAGATTATCAAATTGGGAGGAGATGGATATTGTTCAAACCTTTGTGAATCAACTATAATTTTGTTCAATACATAATTTATTTTCATAACATATTGCATTAGAAAAATATAATGACAAGAACTTCAAAACGTTTTATTAAGCTTCGTTTATGAAATTGATAGTTTTCAGCATATGGAAGAAATCTCGGTAGAAATCCAAATTAGATCACAGCAAATCAGACTGTTTCCAAATTCAAGTCTCATGGGTACCAAACCCAGCTTCACGTGTACTTGCTAATAAATTCAAGAATTCACTTAAGTCCACCAAACCCAGCTTCATGTGTAGTTTCTAATTAGTTCAAGCATTCATGGAGCAACTGAATGCTCCATATTGTAGTATTGAGAGAAAATACACAAACCATACTACTCAAGATTGCCCGTATAACAGGCAGGTTGTTAGACAAACTTATTAGCAACCTTATCAACAAGGTAGGTATCAGAAACCAATACCAATAGCCATATTATAGGCCATAAGAATAATATCAAACTCAATACCAGCAGCAATATCAGGCATCATATAGGCCACAATCGGTCCTAGGAAACCAACCGCCACCTCTTGCGAATGTGATCCCAGTTAACTATGTAGTGGCGGAGGAGAACCCTAATAGAGCATTGGTGTCGATGACCCCTTTGGTATTAGAAAATGAACTTCATGCTCAGAGTTCAGACTACATCCATGAAGATAGTCAATGAGCTTATTACACACAGTCACCTAAGCATAGTGAGACATATTTGTAACAAGATGAGGCATTACCTATGGAACCAAATTGGGAGCCAAAATACTCCAATGTCATGTGTATGAATCCTAATACTAGGACCCATTTGAGGCAAATGAGACCACAACCCACTAGGGGACCATGTTTTAAATGTCACGGTGACCATTTCATTCATGAATGTCCCCACCCACTAGCTTCAGGAAAGGACAGAGCATCTACAAGGCTTTTTTCCTGAGTGTATCAAGGAACATCTCTCGAGAGATTGTCTTAGGAACCCCTCTAGTGTGTCTAAGGTTACACCAATTAATGTGGCAGGCTTAGTTGTGGATTCAAGTTCAAGTAGCATTAATGTGGCTCCTATGCAGGCAATCACTAGGGCACAAGCCTTAAAACAGGCTAAACTAGCTAAAGAATCAGAGTCAAGTGAATCAAGAGAGCCTAGTAAGAGGAAAACAAGAGGCTAAAAGAATACTAGGAAGAGTGCCAATTGTAAGTGGCCTAGAAAGTTATCTAAACTAGAAGAAAACTTGAGAGATGCAGAAAGCAAAATAGAAGACATTGCATCTCAAAACCCCTCGTGTGCCATAAATCCATCGACTCCACTTTATCCCACCCCACCATGCATTATAAATAGACCACAACTAAGGTCCATTCTCACATATCCAACCCCAAATGGCTTGGACATGATATTCAAGGCCTACCAAGCTCGACTTTAGGAAGAGCCAATATCTGCAAACCTAAATAAGGGCTACCTTAGAGCACATTTAGAGATTGAACGGACAAAATTTTGTATGAAAATGTTAGAACTAGCTTAGGCTATGCTCGAGACCAATCAATTGTTCAATCAGACAAACTCTATCAAATCCGGTTTGCATTTGCAAGGCTTACTGGAAAGATTAGAGCAATTGGTAAACAAGCCATAGGTTTCTTTACCTCCATAGGCTCAACCAATTGTTGAAAGAGAAATCTCACCACCAATAAAAGTTTATGTTCCTCATTCCATGGATGACGGAACACCTCTTTCAATTGAACAATACTCTCAAGAGTTATTGCAAGAAATACAAGAACAGAAATGGACCAAGGAGAAGGGTAATCTCCCTCCTATTCCTGAAATTGATCACCTTCATGATCAATTTCCATGTCTTCCTCTACCTGCATAGTTAACTTGATATGTACCTGCTTCAGCATCCACTTTCTTTGCCTTTCCTTTGTTATCTTTGGACTTGCTTTTATCAGTGTATAAAGCTGAAGATTGATTACCTTTAGAGCTTTCTCCATTTTTGATAAGCTTTGCCTCTTGAGTGAGTAATTGTCCAATGAGTGTATTGAAATCAGGTACATGCATGTCCATGTACAAATCCATAGTTGTGGTGAATGCTTCCCACTTGTCATCTGCTTTCAATCCAATGATGACATGCCTTACAATTTTCTCTTCGTCTATTACCTCTCCAATGCTTCCCAACTGATCTGCTATGTCCTTGAGCTTTGTGACAAAATCAGTCACATTTTGTTTGGGAGCCTTCTTGAGAGTTATGAAATCCATCAATAGTTGATGCTTCCTAGTTTTAGTACCTGAAGAGAAGAAATCTTCAAGTGCATCCCACACTTCCTGAGATGTCTTACAACTTCTAATGTGAGGCAACAAAAAATTTGAGATAGAGTTGAGGAGATAAGACCTTGCACTGCATCCTTGGAGCACCATGTGCTCAATCTTTCTTGCTCTTCTTGTGTTGGTTGACTTTTGTTCCTGAAACTTGGCATAACTTCATCTCTAGCCACATAACCATATAAACTTCTACCTTGGAGATAAGCCTCCATTCTTAATGACCAATCTGAGTAGTTACCTCTGTCCAATTTGTCAATTGATGAAGGAAATCCATCTACCATCCTTGCTCTGATACCACTGTGAAGAGATGGATAGGTATGTGCTTGAGGATGAAGAGGTGTTGCAAAATCCTTGATCTACACCAGCCAAATGAACTCCAGGAGTATGTGGTGGGACCTTTTAGCTTGCCAATGGATGTATTAGACACCTTATGTACCTTGGAAGATCACTCTCAAAAAGATAGATCAAAACATATAAGTTGGAGTTAGCTCAGAGGTGAAGAACTTGCTATTTTGGTTCATACACTTGTATAGTGTTTCGCATAATTCTCTGAGCACAGCTTAATTCCTTTTGAGGAAGTCTAGTTAACTTAAAGACCTAAATTTCAAGAGTAATCACATAAAAAATAATGAACCACACACTGAGAATGATGTTTAACAAGTGATGACATCATCCCGATTTTCACGAGCTTCTACAATAATGAGACCAATGAGCAGTAAAATGAACATAACTCAAGATTTAAGAATCCAATGATTATGAAAACTTTCATTCTTATACTAGACAATATGCTGAATCCAAGAAGCTTTAAATCATTGAATTTGGGTAAGTAAAGAAACGGCTCTCACAAGACGAGTAAAAAAGTCAGGTACCTGACAGAGAAGTGAAAATGAACAGACAGTGTTGACTTCATCTGAACATAACTGAAGATTGAAACACCCAAATGCAATGAAAATTGGTGAGCATATAGTAGATATGTAGAGCTAAGTTTAGCAAGTCAAATCACTGAAAATGATGCACCAAGCTTAGAGAAACCATCTCTGCAATCTGACTGAGAAAACTGAGAGATATGGCAGTGAGTAGTACACTTCACAAGAACATGGAAATATGAACTCAAATGATCATGAAAATGAAAGTATATTGATTTTACAACACAATGGACTTATTGATACATATGTGTGCCTTGAAACCACACCTTGATATGGCATAAAGCTCACCTCTTCGAGGTCTTCTCTGAGGTCTCTTCAACCACGACTAAAGCTCCCATCTATTTATAGTTGAGCTTGGGAGGCTAACTTCCCTCAATCACTCTCCAATCAATTAGTGATTGATTTGATTCTCTATCTACCACAAATCACAAATTTGTGGCTCCTTTTTTCCTTTTTGATCAAGTGGACTCAACCACTTAAGATTCTTTCACTTTTACATTAAGTAACGTCTTCAAAAGTTACAAGAGGTAGTTCACAAGTGAACTTTACATTGTCTTCATTTTAAGGCTTCTTCTTTGAATTTGTCGGACTCAAGACAATACTTAGGCTTGTCATAGACTTGCTCCAACAGAGACTTGATAGGAGTAGATCTAAAAATATGCTCTCATATGATCCCCATGATGAGTGATGCCAAGCCCACCAAATAAAATCCCTACACATATAATGACACTTATGCATCCCAAATAAAAGAAGAGATCGATAGACTGATTGAGGCTAGATTTATCTATGAGAATGAGCATGTTGAATGGGCGTCCCCCATTGTAGTGGTGCCCAAGAAGAACAAAAAATTGAGGGTGTGTATTAACCTTAAAAATGTTAATGCCCCTACAATCAGAGATAGTTATCTACTTCTAATCACTGAACATTTATTGGAGCGTGTTGCAAGAAAGGAAGTTTATAGGTTCCTTGATGGTTTTTCAGGTTACAACCAAGTAGCCATTGCCCCAGAAGATCAACACAAAATGGACTTCACCATAGAGTGGGGAATCTTTGCATTTTGTGTGATGCCATTTGTGGCTCACCAATGCACCTGCAACATTCCAAAGGCTCATTTGCCATGTCTTCAAAGAGTTCTTGCGAAAGGCTTAGAAGTATATGTGGATGACTTATGTGCTCATTCCCAAGAAAGAAGACACCACATCTAAGAGCTCAGACAAATCTTCAACAAGTGTAAGAGAATATCGAGTGTGTCTAAAGCCAAAAAGTTGTGTGTTCATTGTTGGGAAATGTTGAGCCCATAAATGTCATGTTGGTCAAAGTCAACTGCAGTCAAAGTCAACAGGTCAAAGTCAACAAGGTCAAGGTCAAAGTCAACAGGTGCAAAGTCAAAGTGCGTAAGTGCAGGTGTCAAAGTGCACAGGTAGTGCACAATGAATGGTCCACAAAGGGTAAATTGGAGAAAATAGGTTGCAGGTTGCAGAGGTACTTTCTCTAATTTCCCTAAGGTTCAAAGTGTGTTTTAAAGTGTTTTGGAAGGTTCAGGTGAACCCCCCTTATGTGCAAAAGTGAAGAATTAAAAGGAAATGTGAAGGCATGTGAAGCGGCAAAGTGTACGCACAGGTGAAAGTATGGCCCCCATTAAAATTTTTGGTTTTAGACTAAAGTCACTACAGGACAAAACAGGGAGTAGTTGGCTGCCACTTGTGAGAGCAATCTTGGGACATCAAAGTGAGCACCAAGATTCACTTGCAGTTAGGAGCGTACGTGATCGGCACACTCAAATCAAGGAAGAACCATTCTTGGACCAAGGTTAGAGTAAGCAAGAGGGCATAGGCTAAGTGGAGCAAGAGAGGGAAGTGCAAGAGTCACCAGAGTACGTCGCACAGAAGTGGAAGTGCAAGGTGCATAGAGAGTGACCAAGGATTTTGGTGCAGAGGTGTGCTAAGCTAGAGTTCCCCCAAGTATCTCAAGGTCCTTTGGCAGTGTACGCTTGCCGACAGCAGGTATTCACTCCTCCCCCCTTTGTGAAAGCTTGGTGCAAGGTGTGCACAAGGAGAAGCTTGAAGCAGGTGGAGGTCTGTTGCAGAGGAGGTCGGCAGCAAGAGGACATTGGGATCTTGGATATCTTGTAATTGGGCACTCTGTGGGATTGTGCACAGAGGTATTGGTGTATCTTGTATTTCAAACATTGTACTTTTCTTATTGTAATCAAACGGCAGAAACTTCCAAGGTGTATTTTCTCTTTTGGTCTTTTCATTTTCTCCTACAAACCCTCAAACTCCTTCTTGTCAAAGAATCCCCCAACAGGAAAGATGGATGGACACTCCAAAAAATGGGTTGGTACTGCTAATACCTGCTTAGTACTAGCCATCTTTAGCTTTAGAGTTGAGTTGTGGGCCCTTTTATCTTTCCAATGACTCTAAATAAGTGCCTATGTACTTTGGAAATGATGTGAGTAATGTTTGATTCAAAACAGACTACTTCCAAGTTCACAATCTACTGAAAAACTTCTATTTTGATTCACACACCTGTTGCTTGTTAAAGCTCAGTGCTTCCAGTACAATAGGAATTAGAAACCTTCCTTGTGGAAATATTAAATTAGCTTAATAAGCTAATGATCACTTAAAATGATTGACTATACACAGAGCAATCAATTTAGCAAGTGTAGCATTGCCCCCAATTTTTTAGGACCTATGCAGAGAATGACCATTGATCCATTCAAGGCACTTTTTTCCCAATTCACAAAATGGAATGTCTTCAAAATTTGTCAGCACGTAGAGGACTTAGGGCTAAATCCAAGAAGCTATAGAACATTGAAAATGGTGGAGTATTGACTGAGATATGAGCAATACAAAGTGATTGTTCTAAGTAACAATAACAGAGAGATCAACAGATATAATGAATGATCTATTGTATTATTAAACAATGTTGTACAAGATCATTGGCTGATAACCAATGCACAATGATAGATAGAGGTGTGGGCTATGATGTTTGCCTCACTCTCTTACAATGTGATCAATCACAAAACTCGAGAATGTAGTGATCTCTAACCGTGTGTTGTTACATTCATCTTCTATAGATGCTCCATTCAAAATTTGAATTTGAATTCAACTCTGGCTCCCACTAAAAAGTCATCCACTAATCTAGGATATATTCTCTCTAAGAACTCGTTGCTTAACAATCCATCTAACTCCATGAGTCTAGAGGCTTTTACAAATATTCCTTCAAGTCAATTTGACTCTTACAAATGGTAAAAGATAGAGAGACTCATAGCAATGGTTTGCATGGAACTTCAATTATTCCTCATAAGATCTTATCATGCTTAGCCAAATGTGTAGGCTTGGCATTTGCACCAACAGCTCCCCCTCAAGCCAAACATTTTGGTTTGGTCTTCTTCTTCAATCCTCTTGAATGTCATGCAATCCAATCATAGCTTTAAAGTTGCAAAGTTTAGTACCATCAAGTGCTTTGGTTGATAAGTCTGCACATTGCATATTGGTTGATACATATGCCAACTGAATTTCCTTGCTCAATAGCTTCTCTCTCACATAATGATAGTGGACCTCTATATGCTTGTTCCTAGCATGATAAATAGGATTTGCTGCAAGATGTAGTGAGCTTGTATTATCTCCGAAAATCATTGGAGATCTAGTATACAAACCCAAATCTATGTATAACAATCTGATCCATATGGCCTCTTGAGTAGCACTAGCCAATCCTCTATATTCTGACTCTGTTGAAGATAAAGCAACAGTAGGTTGCTTCTTTGAAGACCATGATATAGACTTGTCACCTGCAAAAGATAGATATCATGAGGTACTCCTCCTATCATCTTTGCATCCTGCCCAATCTGCATCCGAGTATATCTTGATGTCTAAATCTGAGGTATAAGGAAAATGTAAAGCTTGATTGTGAGTCCCCTTAAGGTACTTCAAAATCCTTTTGGAAGCTTCCAAGTGAGTTGCCCTAGGTTTGTGCATAAATTGGCTTAAGACACTTACTCCATAAGCAATATCAATCCTTGTCAATGTAGCGTAGTTCAAGCTTCCCACTATGCTTTGGTATCTTGCAATATTATCAAGCACATCACCTTCATGAGCACTTAATCTTTGGTGTACTTCCATCGGAGTGCTTCCTCATCATCTGAGTTGATGTCTTCAATCTGGTTTGGTTCCTCCTTGGTGAGGCTTGGAAATTCCTCTTCCAAGTCATAAGGAAACTTTACTTTCCTGCATTCACCTTCAAACCAAGAATCATTCTCATGAAAGACAACATCTCTACTGACCATAAATCCCTTGTTGGAAGGCCCTGTATCCTTTCTGATTCAAGTCATACCCTATGAAGATGCACTTCTCTGCCTTAGGGTCTAGCTTACCTTTGATTTGAGATGGTATATGCACATAAGCAACACATCCAAAGATCCTGCAATGATCAAGTGAAGCTCTTCTACCATGCCATGCTTCATATGGGTTCATGCATGTAGCCTTTCCTTGAGAAGAGTAACCTGTGAGATTTTCCAAACTGATAAGCACCACATTTATAGATCATGTGTTTCTTGGATACATTGGGTATCCCAAGCACACATTGATCTCTACATATTTGCTTTAAAGTTCTCTCACCAACATGCCCTAATCTCTTATCCCAAATTTCAAGCTCTGATAGTGTTTGGTCTTTGTAACTATAAAGTGCAATATTCCTTGTATCTTCAAGTCCAAAAGTGAATAATCTACCTGTCTTTTCTCCTTTGGAAATTCTCTTGAATCCATGTCGGGGATCCTCCACAAATGCTCCATATTTGTTGAATCTGACCTGCAAACCCTTTTCCACAATATGTCCAACACTCATTAAATTCTTGGTAATTTGTAGGTACATATAGAACCCTGCTCAACAGATTTTTATTTCCATCAGAGGTTTTAACATTTCCTACCTTCATCACTGAGTGCTTGGTGTCATCACCTGTTTGTACCTGATGCTTACCCTTAGGTTCCTCAAGATAAGAGAGAAGAGCTACATTGCCTGCCACATGGTTTGAGCATCCTGAGTCAATGTAGAAGACATGATCATCATTCATACTTTGCTTTGAAGTCATATTCATAATGAGAAGGGAATCCTCTTGTTCCTCTGTATAATTGTTGTAGTCTTTTCTTGACTTGTAGCCTCCTTGGTAGTTGTTGTTGTTGTAGTTGTTATTGTAGCCTTGATGATGGTTGAACAGATGTATCCATAGAGGCTCCTTCCTTGCAAGTATGTCTTCATCCTCAAGGACCATGCTTGATATTTGTTCTTGTCCAATTTATCAATGAAAGAAGGAAAACCATCTCCCATTTTACCTTAGTTTTGCTCTGATACCACTTTTGGGAAAGATGGATGGACACTCCAGAAAATGATATGGTACTGCTAATCCCTGCTTAGTACTAGCCCTCTTTAGCTTTAGATTTGAGTTGTGGGCCCTTTTTGCTTTTGAATGACACTAAATAAGTGCCTATGCACTTTGGAAATGGTGAGTAATGTTTGATTCAAAACAGACTACTTCCAAGTTCACGATCTAATGAAAAACTTGTATCTTGGTTCACACACCTGTTGCTTGTGAAGCTCAGTGCTTCCAGTACAGTAGGAATTAGAAACATTCCTTTTGGAGATATTAAGTTAGCTTAAATAGCTAATGATTCCAAGTGGAATCACTTAAAATGACTGACTATACACAGAGCAATCAATTTAGCAAGTGTAGCATTACCCTCTATTTTTTAGGACCTCTGCAGAGAATGACCAGTGACCAATTCGACGTGCTTTTCTCCCAATCCACCAACATGTAGAGGACTTAGAGATGATTCCAACAAGCCATTGAACATTGAAAATGGTGGAGTATTGACTGAGATATGAGCAATACAAAGTGACTGTTCTGAGTAACAATAACAAAGAGATCAACAGATATAATGAAGATCTATTGTATTATGAAACAATGTTGTACAAGATCATTGGCATGATAACCAATGCCCAATGATAGATAGAGGTGTGCGCTATGATGTGTGCCTCACTCTCTTACAATGTGATCAATCAAAAAACTCGGGAATGTAGTGATCTCTAATCGCGAGTTTTTACATTCATCTTTTATAGATGCTTCATTCAAAATTTGAATTTGAATTCAACTTTGGCTCTCACTAAAAAGTCATCCACTAATCTAGGAGATATTCTCTCTAAGAATTCATGGCTTAACAATCCATCTAACTCCATGTGTTTAGAGGCTTTTACAAATGTTCCTTCAAGTCAATTTGACTCTTACAAATGGTAAAAGATAGAGAGAATCATAGCAATGGTTCCCATGGAACTTCAATTGTTCCTCATAAGATCTTCTCATTCCTAGCCAAATGTGTAGGCTTGGCATTTGCACCAACATTCATGGTATGTGAAGGTATGATTTTAGGTCATATTTTTTCTAAGAATGGAATATCAACAGATGAGAACAAAGTAAGAGCCATAGTGGAGTTGCCAAGCCCAAGGAAAATTAGGGAGGTACAATCCTTTATGGGACATTGTGGATATTATCACAGATTTATCCACATGTATGCAATCATAGCTAAACCTCTTTACACTCTCTTGAAACATTTTGAGGGGAATGAGGAATGTGAAAATTCCTTTAATGAGCTAAAGAGATATTTGTGGAAAACACCAATAATGACCACTCCTGATTGGAAAAAACGTTTCCATGTCCATGTAGATGCATCCAATTGTGGAATAGGATGGTGCTATCACAACCCACAAGTGAAGGAAATCTAGATTTGCTTATAGCATATGCTAATAGACAACTAAACGCAGCTGAACAAAACTATACAACAATTGAAAGAGAAGGTTTAGGCATGGTATATGCCATAAAGAAATTTAGACACTATCTATTGACCAACAAGTTCAAGTCTTTTATAGATCATCAAGCTTTATTATATTTGGTCAATAAACCTTGCAATAGAGGATGCTTGGTAAGATGGTTCCTCTTACTAATGGAATACGACTTTGAAGTGGTTGTTAGGAAAGGTAGGACCCACCTCAAGGCCGATCACCTTTCTTGCATCACTTCAAAAGAGTCACTGCAAGGAGTGTCTGATGAATTGCCTAATGCTTATCTATTCAGTTTAGAAGTTGTTCCTAAATAGGCAAATAAGTTGGTATTTGTCCTAACCTTTGAACCCGCAAATAAGAATGTGAAAACAAACAAAGGTGAAATTGTAAAATCACAAAAATTTCAAATATTGATAGGAAGTATGTACAAACAAGATAGAGAGGATGTACTAGTTTGTTGTGTCGATGAGCATGAACATCGTAGTTGGTTGCAAGAAGCCCATGAAGGATTGCTAGGAAATCACTATTCTAAATAATGAACATTGCAGAATCTGAAATGTTTTGGAGTGTATTAGCCTAGTATGGAGAAAGAAATACATGAGTGGATTAAGAATTGTCTAGTGCACAAGGAGAGACCCCTAGTGGAGTATGCTACCCTTTATCACATGTCTTTAATCCCAAAATAGAGCGCTCCATTGGTAGAATTTATTAGATTGGGAAAACTACCCAGCGCGGCTAGTCTAGCAAGAAAACAAAGCATGGAGCAAGAGGCTCACGAATATGCCTTAGTAGGAGAAAACCTATACTAAAGAGGCAAGGATGGTTACTTAAGACTGTGCATTCACGAATCAGACTATTTGAAAATCCTTGAGATTGCATATAGCGGTGCTGCAAGTGGACACTTTGGGCTCGACCAAGTAATTAAGACCATTCTATTCTCAGGACTTTGGTGGCCCACTCTTCATATGGATGCACATAACTTTGTGACATGATGTGATACATGCCAGCGTGCACAATATCCAATCAGAAAAGATGAGATGCCTTTGAGGCCAATGATGGGAGGACGCACATTCTCAAAGTGGGGTATAGACTTTGTAGGTCCTATTAACCCCCAGCTAGAAAGTCCCATGCAGAATACATTATTATAGCCATAGATTACCTTACAAAGTGGGTAGAATTAAAAGCCATGACAAAGAATGATGCTCAAACAATGGTGAAGATCTTATTCGAGAATGTGTTCACCAGATATGGGTTACCAGTAGATTTAGTACGTGATAGAGGTATGCATTTCTTGAACGAAACTAGTGAAAACCTTCTCCAAGAATTATTGGTGATACATAAGAATTTGGCCCCCTATCATCCACAAGCTAATAGACAAGCTGAGAACACAAATAAGATCCTATGTAATGTATTGACAAAATTGGTAAATAATAAATGCTTTGATTGGGATAAACAACTTCATCATGTTGTTTGGGCTTATCGAGTTGGCTACAAAACGGTACTCAATGCCACCCTCTTTCAGATGGTCTTTGGGCATAATGTTGTCTTACCATTAGAATTCTTGATCCGGACTTTAAAAGTAGCATAAGAGCACGAGTGCAATGGACACGAGTTGTCCTCCAGAATATTTGATCTAGAACACTTAGGTGAGACTAGGCTATGAGTAACAGTAGGTATCTATGCTACAAAGAAAAGACAAAAGGCATATCAAGGATAAAGGATTGCAAGAAGGAGACCTAATGTTGGTCTATACACTATAGTAGCATGCCCGTAAATTGGAAAAACAAGGATATGGACCTATGGTCATTAATAGAGTTTCCACTAGCGCTGTGGTTCAATTGGCCACTCTATAAGGTGACATATTGACAAGCTATATTAGTGGATGCCGAGATAAGCTATATCAAGAACCTCTTACAAAGGATATGCCAAAGAGATTCAACACTCCTAAGAAGCGAAAAGAAGAAGAGTTAAGGGTTAGAGAGGAAGCATAGGTAGAGGCTATAGAGTGCATTAAGAAAAATAAGTTAAGGTGATAAGGCCTAGATGTCAATCCCAATACTCCAAGATATTAGATGGCCATGTGCCAAACATCAAGTATCATTGCTCCTCAAATAATCAACTGACATCCCTTTGTGACCATAGAGGTAGGACATGGAAAGAGTGTAAGGACTGTGAGAGCCTTGATTGACTCAGGTACATCAATTAATTTAGCTAGATTGTCATACTGCAAAGAACTACAATTGAACATCAATTCCATACAAGCCTATCTCATAGGATTGGGAGGTGTGGAACTTCCCATCTACCTTCAAGATGTCCCAATGATAGTCAAAATGTTGGTGTGTCAAGATGAGGTGCTTATGTAACCACTTGTCTTGGGTCAAGATTGGATCTATGACCATGCAATCAACTTAAACCTAAGAAGTCAACTTCTTCAAGTTTGGGTACATGAACAATGCATTACATTAGAATTAAAACATTGCATGATCACAAATCCAGGTATCACATATTCTCTTAGTTCTTCTAAGACTAATCTTAGAGAAGAAGATGTATGTGTCAAACACTACAACAGATCGATGGTATACCGAGATTTTTACCGAGGAAAATGAACGCGGCTTTATTTGCCTCGACGTCGGTGTAAAGGTCGGTATGCTCGTCGGTACAAAAGCGTCGGTATATGCGTCCGTAATACCGGTACCCATACCGACGCCCATACCGAGGCCGCTCCTGAGTGTTCCCTCGTGTATACCATCGGCTGTTGGGTGTACCAACGCTTATTCCGAGGACATTACTGAAGTACCGTTGCGTATACTGACGACCATACCTGCAAAATTTTTTTTGGGCAGAGTGTATTGTCTTTTGCTACAGCAACATTACCATGATGTTGCTTAACAAAAGACAATACACTCTGCCCAAAAAAGACCGAGTACATGTGATGTGTACTCTAATGTCAACCAAAATATGATTTCATGAAACAGAGTATTATTGGACACAAAAGAGATAATCAAAATGAACCATGTACAAAAGAAGTTATATATTTCAATAATGAAGCATGTACAAGAGTGTGGTAAACCACTGTCATATATGATGATTTTACAAAATGTGGCAAAGCAATGCATTGCCATATGAAAATCAAATACAAAATTTTTGTGTTCCACTGCCACACACATGCAAAGAACGTTCCATATCAACAGTCTTGCAACAAAGAACATTAATGGAATGAGATAAATTCACATGAAAATTACAAACAACAAGTAAAAACCAAGTTTATAAATTAATTACCTCATCGCAAACGCTCCCATGAAACGACTGCACCATGTACCTCCAAGTCCTCCAATAGTGCAATCAACCCATGACAATATCCATAAGACTCCTCCGTTCGTGTTGGAGGACGACCCATTGCCAGCTCCTGAAACAAATATACAAAAGATTAGAGGAACATACATGAGAAATTTAACACAAATAAATTCAATAAATAAAATGGTACTTACAAACTCATGATGCATCGTGTCATACCCACCGCTGCCCAAATGTGATGGTCCAACCGTATCTAAATGTGTGGCTACGGCATCTCGCTGCTCGCGATATCGGTCAGGAGTCTATTGCGGCTCGTCACGAATCATGTCCCACTCCTCACCATCTAACCATACAGGCTTTGGTAAGCCTGCTCTGAAAGCATCACCAGCCTCGGATCGTCGATGGGACATAACCTCACATGCAGTGTGCAGAATCCACTCTGAACTGACAAGAGACTGTCCATCGGCTGGTCGGAACTCCTGATAAATCGTCTGTGTGATATAATTCTTTCGATCTTTATCTTGTTCACTCCATTTCAGCATGATAGAGTGTCCAAATTGGATGGAGCAAAGCTGTCGTATGCGTGCACGCATTGCTTTGCCAATCGCATCCATCACTGGAGCTCCATCTCGGATACTATACACCTTGGAGTCATCATGGTCATGAGCACCCCAAGGTGTACGTGGTGTACTGCATGGCGTACCTACATCTGAGATACTCGTCCTAGGAGTAGAAGCGGGTGACAACTCATCATAGAGACTAGAGGTAGCCATAGCATGCAACTTGATGCAAAAGAGACACTATGAGATCTTGAACGAGTATGGTATGACAAAGATGCATCTAATTTGCTATCACGCAAAGTTTGCACTAGCCATTTTGGCATAGTTTTTGCCTCCTCAATATCAGTTCTCTCATCAATAAGTGCATCATGGAAATTTGCATCAGAAATGGAATGATCTGCATCATCAGATGAAACTTGTAAAGGCTAAAAAGTTGCCTCATTAGGACTAGTACTAGACTATCCACCTGTAAAAAGAGGCAACAATGTATCATACATGTCTTTGGAGTTATAGATGTCTCCTTAGTACATGAAAGTAATGGTTGAATAGCATCTTCTACAAAAACAACATCAGGGCTAACCAAAATACATTTAGTCTATGGATGATATAGGTGATAGCCTTTACTTTGAGAATTGTACCCAAAAAAAATACATTTTATTGATTTGTCATCCAATTTCTTGCGATGTTGTTCAGGCACTAATGCATATGTCAGACAACAAAAAACACGCGAATGAGCAACATATGGCTTGCAACCATGCCAAGCCTCATATGGAGTGATAGACTACAGTGCTTTAGTGGGACACCTGCTAAGTACATATGCTGCATACATGACAGCCTCAAGCCAAAAACTATGTGGTAAAGCCTGACTTTTTGACCGTACACCTCGCCATCTCCATGAGGGACTTGTTCTTTCGTTCAACAACTCCATTTTTTTGAGGTGTATATGGCACTGTACAATGATGTTTTATCCCACGTTCAGCCAAAAATGCATTAAAGTGAGAAGACATATATCCCCCCCCCCCCCGATCAGAATAGAGGGTGCCCATTCTACATGCTGACATATTTTCAGCCAAAACCAAAACCTGTTTGAAGCACATGAACACTTCAGACTTAGCTTTCAATGGATATAGCCCATGCATGCCTAGAAAAATCATCAATCAAAGTCATGAAGTAAAGATAGTTTCCAAAAGAGGGTGTCTGCATATGACCAGAGACATCACTTTGAACAAGCTATAATGTCTGAGTAGCTCAAATTGAACCATCTTTTGAACGGGTGGAATGCTGCATTTTGCCCAAAATACAACCTTCATAGACATGTTTTCGCGATGCCTCAAGTTTGAGCAAAGAGGACACCATTTCAGATTTCTGCAGGCATAGCAAACTAGCAAAATTCAGATGATCAAAGTGTGCATGCTAAAACTTTGCATCTGACGTAGCCTGAGAATCATGTGCTGCACATGCTAAATCATTCATAGATTTTTCATAGTCTATTAGCTTATACAGCCCATGGCATAAAATGCCAAAAGCAATAATCATGTCACCATTTGATAGATCATGAACTCTACATCTATCATCAACAAATTTCACAACCAAGCCAATCTTGGCCAATGCAAAAACTGATAACACATTTTTCTTGATACTTGGCACAAATAAAGCATCTGACAAAGTGAAAGAACTACCATCAGTAGTAGTCAAAATGATCTTACCAACTCCCATGATAGGATAAGAGGAGTTGTTGGTGCATGTGACAATACTCCCTGTAGGGCAAAGCTCGAGTGAAGTGAAGAAACTATGTTGCAAGGTAATATGTTTGGTTGTCCCACTATCAAAGTACCAAACATCTGAGTCTACTGCAGACATACAGTGTTCACGAGAAGATTTCAAAACCGCAAACAGTAGTAAATGCCCCCTGTTCATTCTGCACAAGATTAGTAGACTCTATTTTTGGTGTAGAGGACTCTGCAACAACCATTCAAGCCTCTTTTTTCTTTGCCTCTTTTGCAACCAGTTTTTTACTGTTCTTTATGACATGATCGTTTCCTTTATAGTACTCGCAAAGGAATTTTTGCTTTTCTGATTTCTTCTCATCTTTGTCTTCCTTCTTTGAATGTGCAACATTTGTAGATTTCTGCTTACTAGTAGATGAACTCCATTTACCTTTGCCCTTCTGACTAGCTAGGAAAGCTTGATCTCCAACATGCATAATGGACCTGTTCTGCCTAGATTGATCTTCCTCCAATAGAACAGAGACTAACTCCTCAAATGACAAGGCATTTGGATTACCTTTCATCATCAAATGAAGAGTAGAAGCAAAAATCTGATATGAATCAAGAAGACCATTCAAAATGGTCTACACAATTGAGCTATCTGGTATAACTTCATCAGCAGAAATCATCTGTTCCTTCAAGTCTTTGATCCTTTTTAGAAAACTGTCCAAAGAATCACCTTCATTCATATGCTCACTCTCCAACTGTTTTAGGAGCTAAGCAACACGAGCCTCATTCCTAGCCTATTACAATGTGGTAAGTGTATCCCAAGCATCCTTAGCTATTCTACAAGAGCAAATGTGAGGAATAATGGCAGGTTTGACAGACAAGGCTATCAATGCATATGCCTAACATCTTTGCCATCCCAAAAAATTTGCTCTATAGTAGGTGTAGTAGAAACCATAGCATAAATATGAATCAAAAGAATATCAGCAACTTCAATGCCATCTACATCAACTTCAAATATCTATATTTGTAGGTGTAATAGGATGTTTTCAACACCTTGCATAATGTTCCACAGTCCTTTTGCAACCAATACATGTTGCATCATATAAGCCCACAATGGGTAATTGGTACCATTCAACTTATCCTCAATAGTCAACATATGGAATACATCACTGCTTTCAGCCATGACCACTGACTAAAATACATTGATGCAGAAAAATGACTATATCTGAAAAAATTGAATAGGACTAACCTTACAAGTTCTACTAATATCTTTGGCACAAAAAGATGAAATAGCATACACAAGCGCTATGATAGTGTGTTCAGAGGCCGAAACGTGCTCAGATCACAATTTTGTGCGATTCTAAGACTATGATCGGAGGGGTGTCGACGACGCCCTAGATGAAGTGACGACCTGCTCTATACCAATTGTCGGAGTTAGACGTTTGCAGAAGCATGTGAACAACATAAGGAAGAAGAAGAAGAAGTTTGGAGCACAACACACAATACTAATTGTATTACCACTAGAATGTACAAAGATAAGTAATCGGTTAGGGCTATATGCATATATACAAGCTAGGGGAAAAAAACCTCCTAAAGAGGGAAAAAAGTGCCTGGATAGTCCTAGTGTGTTCACACATATCATGACCTAAATATATCAACAGTCATTATAGTCACCCTTTAAAACTCGATATCCCCCAGTGTATAGGCTCAAATTTAATGAAAATTTCAGTGTATCATAAATTTGATATGAGCTTTCCAATACTTTAATACATTTAACTAAAGCATGCTCTTTTATATGGCGAGTTTCAAGAAGAAGTATACATGGACTAGCCACAAGGATATTAGGATTCAGAGCATCTTGACTATGTTTGAAGGCTAAAAAAGGCTTTGTATGGTCTTAAACAAGCCCCTCGTGCTTGGCATACAAGGATTGCAGATTATTAAACTTCCATTGGATTTTCTGTGTGATGCAAATCACTCAATGGGAGTGTTGTTAGTACATGGAGTAGTGAGAATCAATGCACTACCACTTTATGGAGTACAAAGGCTTAGTATAAAGGTGCTACAATGGAAGCATGTGAGGGGTTGTGGCTAGAGATGTTATTTTCGTATTTAGGTGTGGAAGGGGAGAAGCCTATCATCATTTATTGTGATAATCTTAGCATCATACAATTAGCATGAAATCTTGTTTTTCATGCTAGAACAAAGCATATCAAGGTATATTACTACTTCATTAGGGAGAAGGTGTTATCAGGTGATATTGATCTTGTTTATGTGAGGACAGATGAGCACATTGTTCATATTTTCACTAACACATTTGGAGCAGAGATGTTGAAGAAGTTTCAAAGGTGCTTGGATTACAAGACATGATGTTGGGCTTGAGGGGTAGTTTTAAGATATCAAGCTCAACATGTGATGATCTAGGATGACGCACACCAGGATTTCAATTCTTTGACATGTATAGTGGGTATGTCAATATATGTCACAACTACTTTTAGCAAGCTTTACCAGATTTATCTACCGAGAGTGATGGCACATTTGATGTTTCCAACTCACTTATTTGTAGACATTAGGTTTTTCTTTGTGTATTGTTCTTTATATATTGTATTGTTTGTATTATTTTATTATTTCATTCTTGTATATTCTCTTTATGTGATAGAAGAAGAAGAAGAAGATCCTTCTTCCTTGCCTCCATCCTTTGTGCTCCTCTCCTTTTGTGTGAGAGTGTGTGAGTGCTCCCTTCCTTATCTCCATTCTCTTGTCATCATGATCATCATGCACTTTGACACTCATATTGATGTTCAAAGGCTACGTTGTATCATCCAAAACCTATGAAGTATTATGATGTATATGCATGGGTCAATATTGAAAACTAGAGGTGGATCACTAGATCAGCCTCCCATTTTGTCCTTATTGCAATATGTGCCCTTGCCTTCCCTTGTTCTAGATCTCATCATTGTCCTTGCCCTCACCTCCTTGTTCATGTTCATTCATGTACTTTTGCTCCCATCTTTGTCCTTGTTTCCATGTCATATAGGTCCATGCCTGCCTTTTGTTCTAGATATTGTTCCTCATCATTATCCTTGTCCTCACCTCGTCTGGTCAATTTCATCCAAACACTTGTCCTCCCATTATCTCATTCATATCTTTTCCTTATACTCAACTTCTTCTCATCCATTTCTTTTTTTTCTCTTCATCACCCTAGGCCCATCTCAGTGCTCACCCACATCTTACTTCATTGTAGGGTTTCTTTGAATTTCATATGGACAAAGATGCTTCTAGGAACCCATGATGGTAGCTAGAGTAATACTTAGAGTATAGCACACCATGTTTTTTGGACAATTTGTATTTTTATAAAGTAAGCTCATGACATGAGCGTTCGACTCATTTAGAGAGATTTGAAATCAAACATCAGTTGATCATTCTTGTGTAGTCTCAGCATTAGACTTAAGCATATGTTCATGTGATCTTCAAAACAAGTAATCCACCTAACTTAGTGTAGGTTAAGTCTTAACGATGGGAAGCAAGAGGTCTCGAGTTCAACCCCATGGAGACCATGGGGAGAGAGTTTTGCCCAAGGAGCTCTAGAGCCTTCTAGAAGCATCCACTCATGACAGTTGACTTGAGTTCTATGGGACCTAACTCAAGTGGCGAGTACTTTTATGACTTGCAGACTCAAGTGGAAGGTGTAAAAATAGTGTTGAAGATTACACATGCATATGTGACTCGAGTTGATGTAGATGTCATCGTTAATTCGAGGATCTATATAAATAGAGTCATAAGGTTAGGAGGAGAGTCATGTCTCCATTCTGATCGAGGGGCAGAATATATATCTTTTGATTTTAATGCATTTCTACCTCATCGTGGGATAAAACATCAATGTATATTGTATATAAACCTCAATAGAATGGATTTGTGGAAAGAAAGAACATCTCACATATGGATATGGTGAGGTGTATTATCAAGAGTCGGGCTTTACCACATAGGTTCTGGCTTGAGGTTGTTATGTGTGCAATATATGTGCTTAACAGGTGTCCCACTAAAGTATTGCAGTATATTACTCCATATGAGGCTTGACATGGTTGCAAGCCATCTCTTGCTCATCTGCATGCCTTTGGTTGTCTGGCATATGCATCAGTGCATGAACAACAGTGCTGGAAATTGGATGATAAAACAGTGAAATGTTTTTTTGTTGGATATAGTTCTGAAAGCAAAGGCTATCATCTGTATCATCCACACACTAAATGCATTTTGGTTAGCCATGATGTTGTTTTTGTGGAAGATGCAATTCAGCCATTACTTTCATGCTCTAAGGAGACATCAGTTAGCTCTAAAGAAATGTATGACACTTTGCTACCTCTTTTTATAGGTGGACAATTTAGGGCTGGCCCAAGTGAGGTAGTTTTCATCCTTTGGAGGTTCCACATGATGATGCAGATCATTCCATTTCTTCCATTTTGTACTCGTTCAAGATCTCATAGTGCTTCTTTTGCCATCAGATTGTTATGCTATGACTGCCTCTAGTGTGATGAGAATGAGCTTATTTTGTTTGATGAAGCACATAATTCAAAAAATTGGATGGTTGTTATGTAATAAAAAATATCATACTATTATGAAGAATGGTACCCGGTCTTTATGTGGCTTGCCTCCTGGAAAGAAGGCCATTGTCACTAAGTGGGTATACAAGCTAAAGTGTAAGCTGGATGGAACAGTTGATAGGTATAAGGCTAGGCTTGTTACAAAAGGTTATGCTCAAGAAAGAGGCATTGATTTGATGAGACCTTTGATCCTACATGGTGAATGACTACTGTTCATAGCATTTGTGCACCTGCACCTCATGGAATGTACATCATTTGGACTTTAAAACTGCATTTTTGAATGGTGACGTTCATGAAGAAGTGTATGTTTTTTAGCCCCGTGGTTTTATGCAGAAAGGAATGAAAACAAAGTGTGTAGGTTGAAAAAGGCATTATATGGTTTGAAGCAAGCACCACATGCTTGGTATGTTTGGATCATACAATGAGTCCCCCTATCAAAATCTAATTCAAGAGGTAGGCAAAACTGAGGAAAGAGGTCGTCCATCAATGTTCTCATGATTGATTTTGTGGTAGCATACTGCACTACCCAAGTGTCTGCCAGCAAGTACAATAATCAGTACACATTAAAATATAAAGTGCTTCGATTTGTACCATAGGTGGCTTGATCCCAACTTTTGAAAGGGCTCTAGAGGCAAAATAGGTTGCAAAGGAAATCAATGCACCTCCCTGCACTCCCCGACTCTTTGACACAGGTTGCATTTTTTAATAGAATTTTGCACATCCAAAAACATAGTGGCCACCATAGAACTACTTCTTGGATCTTATACACCATAATTGGTCCACTAAAATGACTGTCGATTCTCCCTACATGGGCTTCCATCATAACTGCCTCCACTTCATGTAGGGGCACACAACCCAACCACATGCGTGTAACATCTCGATGATATAATTTTCCCATAATAATTGTGAAATGTTTGCTCCACAAGCCCAATTTTGTTTTGGCTATGGAACTCAAGTGGGATGGAGCCACCCCATTGAAAAGGAACACGAGCATATCATCATACCAGGTAGGAAATGTTTGGGAAACTTCCTCTATGTCCGATACTCCAAATAGATCTACGTCCAAAAATTTATCATCCACTTCCTTTGGGTTTTCTCCCTTATCTATTCTTGGTAGAAAATTTGGGACTACATGGTTGACCCCTGATCGATGCAAAATATCATAGTCGAATTCTTGCAGAAGCAGCACCCATCTTGCAGGTATAGACTTAGGAAAGTAAAGAATCTGAAGATAACTAATGTAAAATAGCTATGAATGTATGCACAAGGCTCTAATTTTACAAGAACAACAATACGAAGGAGTAGGAGATGAAGGGACTAGCTATAGAACACTTGAATAATCATCCAAGAGAAGGTCCAACCTCCACATGTGCATGTAAACCTAGGCACCAGCCATAGAAGGCTCATCGAAAGTCTTACACAAGCTTTTTAAGCCCAAAATAGGGTTTGCACTGAAAATTACGGGACAAATATAGCTTTTATTTATGAATCAGCTGAGTTGAAGTTGATGTTTGTCAAACTTTAATAATAATAATTGATTTTTAGATTCAATCTCAGCCATACAAATTTTAAGGTATTTTTTTATAGTTGAAAAAATAGGAATGATTGTTGGAGTTAGATACTAGAATGTACAAAGTTAAGCAACCCATTAGGGCTATATGCCTATATACAAGCCAAGGGAAAAAACATCCTAAAGAGGGAAAAAAGTGCCCCAATGGTCCTAGTGTGTTCACATACATCACTACCTAAATATATTAACAAATCCCCCTTGGGAGTGATGCAGTGAACAAGGAGCTAGCACTCATGTATAAGGAAGTGCCAAGCTATGTGGAATCAATCCAAAAAAGGAAGTAAGCCCAAAGCTTTGCGGAAATCTTCAAACTTCTCCCTAGGCAAAGCCTTCGTTAAAAGGTTTGAAATGTTTCCCTACATTGGCACATATGCCAAGTTGATCTTTCCAGTAGAGAACCTCTCCCTGACATAATGATAATGCACCTCAATGTGCTTAGTGCGAGAATGGAACATAGAGTTCCTTGCAACTGCCAATGCACTTTGACTATCAATGAAGATGGTGGTGGCAGAAGACTGACCAACACCCAAATCATCCATAAGGCATCTGAGTCACACACACTCGACAGTCACTGTGAAAGCTACCCTATACTCAGCCTCACAACTAGAAGTGGCCATAGTAGGCTACTTCTTGCTGAGCCAAGATATGCATGAGCTACGAAGCATGAAGGAAAAACCACTGGTGGACACATGAGTGTCATAGCAACTAGCACAATTAGAGTCAGAAGAAGCATGCAAATCCTGTGGTGGTTATCCACCCTTGGGATAAAACAATCCAAGTAGCTGGGTATCACTCAAGTAGCGAAAGATGCGCTTAACTGCCTACCAATGCTTGATACTTGAGCAATGCATAAATCAGCTCATTTGTGAGATAGCAAACTCAATATCTGGCTGAGTAATGCATAAGTAAATCAAGCATCCAACAGCCTCCTGATAGAGAACATCAAATGCATCTCCAACATCATGAAGACTCAATTCTCAATCTATCTCAATAGGAGTGGCAATAGGTTTACATTCTTCAAGGTCAAAACGCTGCAATAATGTGTCAATATATTTCATTTGACACAAACATATTCGGCCATCAACCTGCATAAACTAAATGCCCAAATAATGATGCAAATGACCCAAATGAGACATCTTAAATGAGGCATGTAAATCAGCCTCAGAATCAGCAATATGTTTCTCATGAGGGCCCATAACAAGTATGTTATTAATGTACACAACAATGATCAAAAGCGCATCATTAACACGCTTAATATATAAGGTGAGTAAATGCCCATTCTTCATTCTGCATAAGATTAGTAGACTCTATTTTTGGTGTAGAGGACTCTACAACAACCATTCTAGCCTCTTTTTTCTTTGCCTCTTTTGCAACTAGTTTTTTACAGTTCTTTATGACATGATCGTCTTCTTTATAGTACTTACAAAAGAATTTCTGCTTTTCTGATTTCTTCTCATCTTTGTCTTCCTTCTTTGAATGTGCAGCATTTGTAGATTTTTGCTTACTAGTAGATGAACTCCATTTACCTTTGCCCTTCTGACTAGCTAGGAAAGCTTGATCTGCAACATGCATAATGGACTAGTTCTGCCTAGATTGATCTTGCTCGAACAAAACAGATACTAACTCCTCAAATGACAAGGCATTTGGATTGCCTTTCATCATCAAATGAAGAGTAGAAGCAAAACTCTGATATGAATCAAGAAGATCATTCAGAACGGTCTGCACAAGTGAGCTACCTGGTATAACTTAATCAGCAAAAATCAATTGTTCCTTCAAGTCTTTGATCCTTTTTAGAAAATTGTCCATAGAATCACCTTCATTCATATGCTCACTCTCCAACTCTTTTCGGAGGTAAGAAACACGAGCCTCATTCCTAGCCTATTACAATGTGGTAAGTGTATCCCAAGCATCCTTAGCCGTTCTACAAGAGCGAATGTGAGGAATAATGGCAGGTTTGATAGACAAGGCTATCAATGCATATGCCTGAGCATCTCTGACATCCGAACAAATTTACTCTATAGCAGGTGTAGTAGAAACCGTAGCATGAATAGGAATCAAAAGAATATCAACAACTTCAATGCCATCTACATCAACTTCAATACCTGTATTTGTAGGTGTAATAGGATGTTTTCAACACCCTGCAAAATGTTCCACAGTCCTTTTGCAACCAATACATGTTCCATCATATAAGCCCACAATGGGTACTTGGTACCATCCAACTTATCCTCAACAGCCAACATATGGAATACATCACTGCTTTCAGCCATGGCCACTCACTAAAATACATTGATGCAAAAAAATGACTGTATCTGAAAATGCTGAATAGAACTACCCCTACAAGTTCTACTAAACCTGTAGCAGACTTTAAGATGCTTATATTGGCGAACCGAAACTTTTATATATCTTTGGCACAAAAAGATGAAATAGCCTACACAAGCGCTATGATAGTGTGTTTAGAGGCCGAAACGCACTCAGATCACAATTCTGTGCGATTCTAAGACTATGATCGGAGGGGTGTCGACGACACCCTAGATGAAGTGACGACCTGCTCTATACCAATTGTTGGAGTTAGACATTTGTAGAAACATGTGAACAACACAAGGAAGAAGAAGAAGTTTGGAGCACAACACACAATACTCAATGTATTACCACTAGAATGTACAAAGATAAGTAATTGGTCAGGGCTATATGCATATATACAAGCCAAGGGAAAAAAACCTCCTAAAGAGGAAAAAAGTGCCTAGATAGTCCTAGTGTGTTCACACACATCATGACCTAAATATATCAACAATCATTATAGTCACCCTTTAAAACTCAATATCTCCCAATGTATAGGCTCAAATTTGATGAAAATTTCAGTGTAGCATAAGTTTGATATGAGCTTTCTAATACTTTAATCCATTTAACTAAAGCATGCCCTTTTACATGGCGAGTTGCAAGAAGAAGTATACATGGACTAGCCACAAGGATATTAGGATTCATAGCATCCTGAATATGTTTGAAGGCTAAAAAAGGCTTTGTATGGTCTTAAACAAGCCCCTCATGCTTGGCATGCAAGGATTGCAGATTATTTAACTTCCATTGGATTTTCTATGTGATGCAAATCACTCAATGGGAGTGTTGTTAGTACATGGAGTAGTAAGAATCAATGTACTACCACTTTATGGAGTACAAAGGCTTAGTATAAAGGTGCTACAATGCAAGCATGTGAGGGGTTTGGCTAGAGATGCTATTTTCATATTTAGTTGTGGAAGTGGAGAAGCCTATCATCATTTATTGTGATAATCTTAGCATCATACAATTAGCGTGAAATCTTGTTTTTCATGCTAGAACAAAGCATATCAAGGTACATTACTACTTCATTAGGGAGAAGGTATTATCTGGTGATATTGATCTTGTTTATGCGAGGACAGATGAGCACGTTGTTCATATTTTCACTAACACATTTGGAGCAGAGAAGTTGAAGAAGTTTCAAAGATGCTTGGATTACAAGACATGACGTTGGGCTTGAGGGGCAGTTTTAAGATACCAAGCTCAACTTGTGATGATTTAGGATGACACACACCAGGATTTCAATTCTTTGACATGTATAGTGGGTATGTCACAACTACTTTTAGCAAGCTTTACCAGATTTATCTATCGAGATTGATGGCACATTTGATCTTTCCAACTCACTTATTTGCAGACATTAGGTTTTTCTTTATGTATTGTTCTTTATATATTGTATTGCTTGTATTATTGTATTATGTCATTCTTGTATATTCTCTTTATGTGATAGAAGAAGAAGAAGAAGATCCTTCTTCCTTGCCTCAATCCTTTGTGCTCCTCTCCTTTTGTGTGAGAGTGTGTGAGTGCTCTCTTCCTTATCTCCTTTCTCTTGTCATCATGATCGTCATGCACTTTGACACTCATATTGATGTTCAAAGGCTACGTTGTATCATCCGAAACCTATGAAGTATTATGATGTATATGCATGGGTCAATATTGAAAACTAGAGGTGGATCACTAGATCAGCCTCCCATTTTGTCCTTATTGCAATCTATATGTGCCCTTGTGTTCCCTTGTTGTAGATCTCATCATTTTCCTTCCCCTTATCTCCTTGTTCATGTTCATTCATGTACTTCTTCTCCCATCTTGTCCTTGTTTCCATGTCATATAGGTCCATGCCGTCCTTTTGTTCTAGAGATTGTTCCTCATCATTATCCTTGTCCTCACTTGTCTGGTCAATTTCATCCAAACACTTGTCCTCCCATTATCTCATTCATATCTTTTCCTTATACTCAACTTCTTCTCATCCATTTCCTTTTTTTCTCTTCATCACCCTAGGCCCATCTCAGTGCTCACCCAGATCTTACTTCATTGTAGGGTTTCTTTGATTTCCATATAGACAATGATGCTTCTAGCAACCCATGATGGTAGCTAGAGTAATACTTAGAGTATAGCACACCATGTTTTTTGGACATTTTGTATTTTTATAAAGTAAGTTCATGACATGAGCGTTCGACTCATTTAGAGAGATTTGCGATCGAATATCAGTTGATCATTCTTGTGTAGTCTCAGCATTAGACTTAAGCATATGTTCATGTGATCTTCAAAACAAGTAATCCACCTAACTTAGTGTGGGTTAAGTCTTAACGATGGGAAGGAAGAGATCTCACGTTCAACCCCATGGAGACCATGGGGAGAGCAAAACCTGAGTTCTATGGGACCTAACTCAAGTGGCGAGTACTTTTATGACTTGCAGACTCGAGTGGAAGGTGTAAAAATAGTGCTAAAGATTACACATGCATATGTGAATCGAGTTGATGTAGACGTCATTGTTAATTCAAGGATCTATATAAATAGAGTCATAAGGTTAGGAGGAGAGTCATGTCTCTGCCCTGTGGTGTTCCTAATTCTTTAGCTTCTTCATAGTGGTATCAGAGTCATGTTGAGCATCAATGGAGACCTTGTTCATTGTCCCTTTGAATTGATGTCCTCACCCTTGCATATTCTCTTGAACCTTCTTGCTCTCAACCTTGGTTTCTTGAACCCTTGCTCTCAAGCTTGGTGTCTTGAACCTTGTTGTGAACAACCTTAGTGTCTTGAGCCCTTTGTTCTCCACATCAATATCTTGAACCAAGTTTTCACCCATGCTACGTATGTTTGACCCTTATTCTACTATTTTATTTGAAAGCTTGTTTAGAGAGCTTTCCAATGATACCTTACACGTCTATATCTAGCCTACAGATTAAGACATACACTCTAATATTCAGTGGACTAAGCTTTCAAAGTGACACATGCTACTTTTTGGTATCATTTCAGATACAAACTTACCCAAGGGCCTTTTCTAGAGACTATTGGATGCCCATGAGCCTTATGCAATCTACCCCGCTTGCCCAAACCTATTTCCTAGGCTCTATGGTTCAAACATCTCCTACCTGTCATTTCTTCTGGCTAACATACGACTTAATGGATTAAAGACTAATGGTAAGATTGGATTACTTCCACTCTCATTACCTCCCAAATCAAAATCTACTTTAACTTCAGCTTCAATTCTTTATGCATCAACTTCAATACTACGCATCTGTTTATGCATGCATGTTCAATCCTTTCACTTTTGTTTGCATGCATGGTGTATGCAAACTTCAAAGAAATAAACTAAAGGTTTTCATCCAAGCAAATGTATATATTTGCATGAAATTGCATGTGCTTGCATGCCATAAGTGATGTTTTTTTTTTATTTTTTGAGTCTTCGATCGGCCCCTAGAGGCTTAGCCGCTTAGAATGTAGATTCTATCTGCCACTTAATCTCTCAAAGGAGACTTATATATGACCTTCCAGCACATGCCATAAATGATGCAAGTACTCTTTTAATCTAGAAACGTTTGGCAAGCATGATCATGATGCATTTCTTTTTTTTCTTTTGATGCAAAGTCACATAACGACATATATCTTTGCTGTAGTAACAACTTGTAGAAAAAGAGTCCTCGGCTCCATTTTTGAAGGGGGAAAAAAATAAATGCTTCACCTCTTAGGGCACCTTCTTTTCAAGCAAGGTTCTCCTTAGGGAAGCATACCCTCAGCTCTCTCATGTACACACCAAAAGAAAAGGTAGTTAGTTGGCTATGGACCTTATTGAAGATCTACAACAACATGAATTCTAGGAATCCTTCAAAAAACATCACATGACATGATACCAGAAAACAAATAGTGACTTGAAATAAAAGCAACATTACATGGACAAGGTTAGGACACCTCTTCCAATACAGGAGAATTTGATGACTAATTATATGGACAAGATACAATAGCAGAACCTAAAGAGATGGACAATTGAGGGGGAGAGTCCCAACCCATTGCTCTAAAAAAAGTGAAGACATCTTTGCAACCTAGAAACTTAAGAACTTGTATGGAAGGTAGTGGGAGCTACCCTTGCTCAACTCTACCAATTTTAGTCAAGTTCCCAACCCACTTCTCCTTCACAAAACTCCCAATTCCATGCTTCAATATGCCATCCACCACTTGGAGAAGCTGGAAGGGACTCTCCCCTCTATACACTATGTTGTGTGTCTTGTGTCTTGTGTCTGTCTCATGTCCCTCCCCCCCTTTGATGGAGAGGTCTTTTTATATAGTTTTTTGTGGACTTGTAGGGAATATCTCATAACACAAAAGGGACCTTGATCATTAGCATGTTCACACCTTGGTCTATTTAGTCAATTTCTTCACCGTTCCTATCTTCCCAATTCTAGTATTTGGCAAGGATTTCTCTAGAAGAAGAGGTTTTTCTTGTCTCTTTATGATGGTCGGCCCCTCCATGCATCATCCATATGATGTCCATCAACAATCGGTGCACAACAAGTAGCCACCTTGTGTGCTAGAAGATTTAGTCATGTTTCACAAAGTAGGCCAGTTTTTTTTCAAAACCTAATCGACTAAATTTAAGCCACTTTTCATACCTACTTAATTAACTTATAAAATTGGATGATTTTGGCTCAAAAATAACAAGTTGGAGTAACTTATAAAATTGAAACATTTTGGATCAAAAGTAGCAACTTAGAAAATCGGACAACTTGGGAAATTGGGAAACTTGGGAAATCGGGCAACTTGGGAAATGGGCAACTAGGAAAGCTTGGCAACTTGGATATTGGGAAACTTGGAAAATGGCAAACTAGAAAAGTTACAAAACTTGGAAATTGGGAGACCTGGGAGTTGTTGATTCCTCCCTTCTTGATGAACAGGATCCTCTTGGTTAGTCTTCTGCCACCACCATCTTCACTAACAATCAGAGCACATTGGCAGTTGAGAAAAACCTTGTGTTCCATGCTCGCACTAAGCACATTGAGCTGCACTATCATTAAGTCAGGGAGAGGTTCTTTGCTGGAGATATTAGTTTGCATATGTGCCCACACAGGAGGACATTGTAGACCTTTTCACAAAGGCTCTACCTAGGGAGAAGTTTGAATCTTTTCGCAAAGCTTTGGGCTTACTTCCTTTCATGCATTGATTCCACATAGCTTGGCCGTTCCTTATACATGAGTGCTAACTCCTTGTTCAACGCATTACTCCTAGGGGGGATTTGTTGATATATTTAGGTAGTGATGTGTGTGAACACACTAGGACCATCGGGGAACTTTTTTTCCCTATATAGGAGGATTTTTTCTCAGGCTTGTATTTATGTGTATTACCCTAATTCTCACTTGAGAGTGTTGTTAGTACATGTAGTAAGAAGCAACCCACTACCGCTTTGTGTAGTACAAAGGCTAAGTATAGAGGTGTTGCAATGGATGCATGTGAGGGGTCGTGGCTAGAGATGCTATTTGCATATTTAGGTGTGGAAGTGGAGACGCCTATCATCATTTATTATGATAGTCTAAGCATCACAAATTAGCATGAAATCTTGTTTTTCATGCTAGAACAAAGCATATCAAGGTGCATTATTACCTCATTAGGGAGAAGGTATTAGCAGGTGATATTGATCTTGTTTATGTGAGGAGATATGAGCAAGTTGTCGATATTTTCACTAACACATTTGGAGCGAAGAAGTTGAAGATGTTTCGAAGATGCTTGGATTACAAGACATGACATTGGACTTGAGGGGGAGTTTTGAGATATCAAGCTCAACATGTGACGATTGAGGATGACACTCATGACGATTTTAGTTCTTTGACATGTATAGTGGGTATGTCGATATATATCATAGCTACTTTTACCTTACTAGATTTATCTACCAAGAGCGATGGCACGTTTAATCTTTCCAACTCACTTATTTGTGGAAATTAGGTTTTTCTTTATATATTGTTCTTTATATATTGTATTGGTTTTATTGTTTTATTAGGTCATTCTTATATATTCTCTTTATGTAATAGAAGAAGAAGAAGAAGAAGAAGCTCCTTCTTCCTTGCCTCGATCGTGTGTGTGCTCCTCTCTTTTTGTGTGAGAGTGTGTGAGGGCTCTCTTGCTTATCTCCTTTCTCTTGTCATCTTGATCATCATGCACTTTGACACTCATATTGACATTCAAAGGCTTGGTTGTATCATCCAATACCTACGATGGAGTTTGATGTATATGCATGGGTCAACATTGAAAACTAGAAGTGGATCACTAGATCAGCCTCCCATTTTGTCCTTGTTGCAATCTCATATGTGCCCTTGCCTTCCCTTGTTTTAGTTCTCATCATTGTACTTGCCCTCGCCTTGTCATATATGCATGGGCCTTCCTCTAATTCTGGAGATTGTTCCTCATCATTATCATTGTCCTCACCTACTCTAGTCAATTTCATCCAAACACTTGTCCTCCCCTTGTCTCATACATATATTTTCCTTATACTCAGCTTCTCCTTATCCATTTCTTGTTTTTCTCTTTGTCACCCTAGGCCCATCTCAGTGCTTGCCAACATCTTACATCATTGTAGGGTTTCTTTGACTTCCATGTCGGCAAAGATGCTTCTAGCAACCCATGATGGTAGCTAGAGTAATAGTTAGCTCATAGCACACCATTCTTATTTGGACATTTTGTATTGTTATAAAGTAAGCTTATGACATGAGCATCCAACTCATTTAAAGAGATTTGAAATCGAACATCACTTGATCATTCTTCTGTAGTCTCAACATCAAACTAACGCATATGTTCATGTGCTCTTCAAAACAAGTAATCCACTTAACTTAGTGGTTAAGTCTCAAGGATGGGAAAGAGGAGGATTCGAGTTCAACCCCATGGAGAGCATGGGAGAGATTTTTGCCCAAAAATCTCTAGAGCTTTCTAGAAGCATCCGCTCATGATAGTTAACTTGAGTTCTATGGGACTTAACTAAAGTGCCGAGTACTTTTATGACTTGCAGACTCCACTGGAAGGTGTAAAAGGAGTGGTGAAGATTACACATGCATATGTGACTCAAGTTGATGTAGACATCATCGTTAATTTGAGGAGCTATATATATGTATATATATATATATATATATATATATATATATATATATATATATATATATATATATATATATATATATATATATATATATATATATATATATATATATATATATATATATAGAGAGAGAGAGAGAGAGAGAGAGAGAGACAGAGGCATAAGGTTAGGAGGAGAGTCATCTCTCTAGCATGTGGTGTTCCTAATTCTCTAGCTTCTCCATAGTGGTATCAGAGTCATGTTGAGCATCAATGGAGACCTTGTTCATTGTCCCTTTGAATTGATGTCATCACCTTTGAATGGTCTCTTGAACCTTCTTGCTCTCAACCTTGGTTTCTTGAACCCTTGCTCTCAAGATGTGGATCCCAAAGATCCAAAGGTCACCACAGTGAAGAATTGAAGATGTTGAAGGATTGGGAGGAAAGGAATAGGAGAGCTATCTTCTACATATCATAGGTAATCTCTGACACTATGATTGGTCATATATTAGAGTCTGATCATGCTAGATATGTTTGGGAGGCCTTAGAGAAGATATATGCCACTTCCACAAGAACCAAAAAGATGAACCTTAAGAATGAACTCCAATCTTTGAAGAAGTGTAGTGGTCAATCTACTATTGACTACACCTTGAGGGTGAATAAGTTGAGGCGAAATTGGCATCCGTTGGCTGCAAAGTAGATGAGGAAGACCTTGTGTAGATTACTCTCAATCGGATGAGAGGGGAAGACAAGTGGAAACCCCTATTACTACCATCTTGTTTAGAGATCCTCTACCGAATCTTGAGGAGTTGATCCCACACCTAGTGGCAAAAGAAGTTGCGATAGGAGACATGTCCAAGAAGGGTGGTCACTCACAAGTCCTATAATCTATGAAAGGCAAAGGTAAGAGTGGCAAGAAGTGGAAAGGAGGAAAAAGCAAGTGGAAGCAATCCAAGGAAGATGATTTAGACTCAAAATAAGATAGCAAGGCATCCTCTTCAAGGAAGGGCAAGAATGGCAAAGGGAGGAACAAAATTCATCAAGGTAAAACTTGTTTTATATGTGGTAAGCAAAATCATATTTCTTCAAATTACTTTCAAGGATGAAAAAGTCAGGAAGAAGAAGGGGCAAGGGACTTATGTGAACAACTCCAAGAAGGATGATGAGACTGAGACCCTCCTAGCCATAAGACATGGCTACACTAATGATCCCAAGGACACAAAGTGGTACATAGACTCTGGATGTTCTAATCACATGTCATGTATGGAGGAATCTTTTGCTCATATGCAGGTCCCAAGCTCAAAATGTTGTGTGGAGAAAGGATGTAATACTGAGCATCCCATTACATATGGTGGGAGATGTAAAGCTAAGTGAAGGTAAATCTATCAAGACTCTTAAAGATGTGCTCCATGTTCCATCTATTTCCAAAAACCTTATCTCTATAGGACAGATGGTAGAGAGAGGTATGCAGGTTATATTTAATGCAAGATGGTGCATGGTGAAGCAAGGAGGCAAGCTCATTGCCAAGGGAAGGAAAGAAGGTAGATTGTTCACAATAGATGTTGTTCCTACACACAACAAGGTATATTATGTGATGATTGGTAACAAAAGGATTGCAAAGACTGGTCTTTGGCACAAGAGGATGAGACATATCAATATCCCCAAGTTTAAAATGTTTTTGCAAATGTTCAAGCCTACACATTTGGCTTAGCATGGAAGACTTTGTGTGAAAACACTTGGTGATTCATGTGAACTACAACTTGTAAACTTGATCGTTTACTATTGTAAAACATAACTTCCTTGGAGAATCTTGTAAAATCTTATATCTCGTGGAGTTAGGAATAATATTAGCTATGACTTAAAGTTGAGGGAATAACTCCTAAATCAGTGGAATCACTTTTTGATTGGAGCCAAGCTTGAATTCAAAATTCAAACTTTGAAGAAACTTATATAAAAAGGTCTTGTGAATCTCGTGGTGTAGTGTGCCTCATTTTGAGCTCATTCCTTTATCATTTGTAGAGCTTGAGTAGTGCACACCATAGCTCACTCAGTTCATCATCATTGAGCATCATTACAATGCCAATGACTTTGTACAATCATGTTCTATAATACATATAACTCATTGAACATCTATATCTACTTCTCTGCTATGACTACTCAGAACAGTCAACTTCTTCTGGTCATATCTCAGTGAATACACAACCATTTTGCATAATCTTTGGCTTGTTGGAACCAACTTAAAGTCTACTTTGTGCTATCAAAATTTCAAGGCATGTTGTTTAGGCATTTGGGAGAAATTGTCCTTGACGTTCTCACTGGCCATCTACTGGTTAGTCCCTAAAAATTCGAGGGTAAGACCTAATTTGCTAAAGTTATTTCTCATAGCATAGTTGATCATTTTAAATGATTCCACTTGCAATCATTAGCTATCTAAGATAACTGAATTCCCCCGAAAGGAATTTTGTCAAATATTACTCTACTATGAGCTCTCAGTAAAAAAGCCAGCAGGTGTATGGACTAAATTAGCAAGTTTTTCCACACTAGCTATTCTTGAACTAGTTTGTTTTGGATTAATTATTTTCAAGCATCAACTTCAAAGTACATAGGTTCATGATGTCGTTTGGAAGCCAAAAGGGCCTAATTTATAACTCTGAAGTGCATCCATCCATCTCCCCAAATAGTGGTATCTGAAGTGCATCCTTGAGGTATCCATCCATCTCCCCAAACAATGGTATCAGAGCAAGTTGAGGTAAAATGGGAGATGGTTTTCCCTTCTTTCATTGATAAATTGGAAAGGAATAATTATCCATCATGGTCTTTGAGGATGAAGACCTATCTATAAGGAAGAAGTCTCTATGGATACATATCAGGAGATGAGGAGATGCCAACATTTAGAAGCAAAGTTCAACCTACAAGAGAGGAACAAGAAAGACTCAACTCATGGTGTGCCAAAGATGCTTTAGCCAGTTCATATCTACTTAACTCTATCTCTGACTTCCTTCTTCCTCATATTCACAATTGCAAAACTTCCCAAGAGACGTGGGATACTCTATCTTCATACTTTTCTTCCGATACAAGAGCTAGAAAAAATCAATTGTGGATAGAGTTTACTACTCAAAAGAAGCAAACTAAGTATAATATTTTAGAATATGTGACCAAGGTAAAGGATGTGGCTGATTAGTTGGCAATCATAGGAGATGAGATTGAAGAGCAGCAAATAGCGAGATAGATAATCAATGGCATCAAGGCAAATGATAAGTGGGAATCCTTCACAACTGCAATGAATCTTTATATGGATATGCAAATCCCTGATCTAACCACTCTCATGTGACACCTCTTCACCCATGAGGCCAAGCTCAAAAAAAATGGTGAACCATCAAGAGGTAACAATTCTTCTGCCCTCTATACAGATAAGGAAAGTCTAAGGATAAAGGAAAGAGTAAAAATGTTGAAGATGAAGGTGTTACTTCTCAAGCTAACTATGCAGGGAGAGGTAGGAATTCAAGAGAAAGGGGTAGAGGAGGTAAGCAAGTTAGGGGGAGACCTTTCAACTCTTCTCCATGCAATATATGTGGACTGTCTAATCACACAATAGATGAGTGCTATAGGAACTTCAAGAACCAGAGAGGAACAGGATTCCAAAGAGGGGGCTACTCACAATCAAGAGGAAGATTCAACCATAATCAAGGTTACAACCATGGCTAAAACAACAATAATCAAGGAGGATACAAATCAAGAAAAGACTTCAACAACTATACAGAGGATCAAGAGGATTCTCTTCTCATTATGAACATGACCTCAAAACAAGGTATGAATGATGAGCACCTCTTCTATATTGACTCATGTCGTTCAAACCATGTAGCGGGAAATATAGCTCTCCTTTTTTATCTTGAAGAGCCCAAGGGAAAGCACCAAGTGTAGACATGTGATGATACCAAGCATTCAATTGTCAAGGTAGGAAATGCCAAAACTTCTTATGGGAATAAGAATCTGTTGAGCAGAGTTCTTTATGTACCTACTATCACAAAGAATTTAATGAGTGTTGGACAAATAGTGGAAAAGGGTTTGTAGGTTAGGTTCAATAAATTTGGAGCCTTTGTGGAGGACCCCCAACATGGATTGAGGAGAATTGCAAAGGGAGAGAAAACAGGTAGATTGTTTACATTTGAACTTGAAGACACTAGAAACATTGCACTCTATAATTATAAGGATCAAACCTTGTCTGAGTTAGAGATATGGCACAAAAGATTAGGACACATTGGTGAGAGAATGTTGAAGCAGATATGTAGAGATCAATGTGTACTTGGAATAGCTAATGTATCCATATGATCTATAAATATGGTGCATGTCAGTTTGGTAAATCGCACAGGTTACCCTTTACAAAGAAAGGCTATATGCATGAGGATTATTTGGAACTTATCCACAAAAATGTGTGGGGACAAGGCAAGGACCCTTCAATTTCAGGCTCAAGGTAGTATGTGTCATTTATTGATGATTTTAGCAGGTGGACTATCTTGTATTTCATGAAACATAAGGATGAAGTGTTTAGTTGTTTCAAAAGGTATCTTGCACTTGTGGAAAATCAAACAAGAAAAAGATTAAAGAGGATAAGGTCAAATGGAGGAGGTGAGTTTGATGCATTTTTGCAGGACACAGGAATCAAGAGAGAGATCACAACTAGATATACTCATGAGCAAAATGGAGTAGCAAAGAGGAGGAACATATTGATTGTGGAAGCAGCTAGATCTATGATAAATGAAAAGAAGTTGCCTAATTACTTGTGGATAGAGGATGTTTCTACTGCCACTTATCTTATTAACAGGTTACCCTCTAAGTCCCTTGATGGGATGACCCCCTATGAGGCATGGAATGGTAGGATACCATCACTTGAACATTGCAGAATATTTGGTTGTGTTGCTTATGTGCATGTTCCATCTCAAATCAGAGGTAAGTTAGATCCTAAGGCAGAGAAATGCATATTCATAGGGTATGATATAAATCAAAAGGGGTACATGCTCTATAATCCATCCAACAAAGGATTTATGGTCAGTATAGATATTGTGTTTGATGAGAATGACTCTTGGTTTGAAAGTGAATGCAGGAATATCAAATTGCCATATGACTTGGAAGAAGAATTTTCAAGCCTCACCAAGGAGGAGCCAAGCACAATTGAAGACATCAAATCAAATGATGAGGACATCATCAACTTGGAAGAGTTTAGAGCATGAAAATCAAAAGGCAAGGTCAAGATGAAGAGCTTGGAGGACATACATGAGTCATCCAACCAAGCCTTAAGGAGATCACAAAGAGAGAGTAAGAAACCAATCAGATATGGGTATGATACTTCATTAGTCACTAAGCATTCTATTTATCTTGCTAAGGATTCATCACTTGAAGAACCTTCTTCATATGAAGAAGCAAGTACCAAAGCAAAATGGAAGAAGGCTATGAATGAAGAAATAGAAGCACTCCAAGAGAATGCCACTTGGGAGCTAGTACCCAAGAAAGCATCAATGAAGTTAATTGGTTCTAGGTGGATTTACAAAATCAAAAGGAATTCAGATGGATTTATAAATAGGTACAAAGCTAGGTTTGTGGCTAAGGGTTTTGCACAAAGCCATGGAATAGACTATGAAGAAACCTTTTCACCAGTGGCTAAGATGCCAACCATCATAGTATTGGTAAGTGTATCTGCATCTAGAAATTGGAATATGTATCAACTAGATGTGAAAAATGCTTTTCTCAATGGGTGGATTTCAGAGGAGGTTTACATGGCTCATCCTGGCTATGAAGATCCAAGCAAGGTAAATCATGTATGTAAATTAAAAAAGGCTCTTTATGGTTTGAAGCAGGCACCTAGGGCATGGAACCATAGGTTAACAACCTATCTTCATTAAGACCAAGGATTCATGATGAGCAAGGCAGATTCTTCTCTGTTTATTAAGAGGAGTAATTCAAAATGATATATTTATGTGTATATGTGGATGACATCATTCTTGTAGGTAGTGATGCCAATGGCATCAAACAAATAAAAAACCAGATGATGCAGGAGTTTAAGATCAGTGACCTAGGGTTTTTGAAATATTTTCTTGGACTTGAGTTGGTATACACTAACTCTAGAATCTACATCACGCAAACGAAATATGTGTAGGATATGTGTTGAAGAAGTTCCACTTGGAGGATGCAAAAGTAGCAAGCACCCCTATGGAGGTAAATCATAAATTGAGTACTCATGAAGGTGATTTGCTTGAAGATATAGGATATTTGATGCATGAAGGTAATCAAGATGCAAAGTTTTTGAAATATATTTTATGTGTGGCCACTATAACAAAGAATTATTGTTGATCAAATGGTACCAATTTAGGTTCACAAAGGGGGTTCCTTTGGGAAAAAAACCAAGAACGGATATAATGACATTAAAAAGGGAAAGAAATAGGGAATAATCTTCACAATGGAGTTGAAACCTATTCTACATCAAATTCTTTGTTTTACACATGGTGAAAAATAGGTAGCACAAATTGACTTGCGGCATAGAAATGGCCAAATCAACTTGTAAAGAATGAAATTGATGCATAAGGGGAAGATAGTACATGGTTTAAAAAGATTTGGAGCCAAAACAAGCAACACTTATGTTCGATATAGATCTCTTTGCACGACACATGTACCAATCCGGACCAAGAAATGGATCCTCGCCCATAGAATGTCAATCCAAAGAGAAGTCAACAAGGCACATACACAAGGAGTCTCACACATGCACATACAAATACATAAACACACTTGCAAGCAAGCCTCACTCATGAACAAGACATAAGAGCTCCCAAGAAACTCAAACTTCATTGGAAGAGATTCAGAACAAAAAGACTTCCAAATGAGGGTTTGTTCACTTTTATAGTCAAGTTTGAAAAGCAATCCTCTTGACAATCTAATGGCCGTCCTAGGTTAAAATTGGTCCTAAACCCTCACTTGAGGTCCAAATGCAATGTAGGAAAATCTAGTAAGGTCATGGAGGGTTAATAAATCACTCCTCAACCTTGAGGACTCCTTGGCTAATACAATATGGAGCAAGTTACAAGAAATGGATTTTGGACATTTCTAAAGGTGGATTTTACATAACACAGCTCATTAGAGGAATAGTTTTCAAATTTTTGGGGCACTTGTTAGCCTATTGCATTGCTTTTAGTGCATCCAACATGCTTGTTGCTTCAGTTCTACAGATTGCTTGCCATCTTTTCTCTTTTGGATCTTTAAAATCTCCCTCAATGAGTTTCTATCTCCATCACTCCCCCCCTTCTAGAGTCTATCATCCCTGACAAATTATTTGCATGTGGTTGATTGTGAGGAACTATGGGCATTGAAGCACATTGTGCTTGCTTAGTTCCTACATAATAAGATTTCAGAGGCATTGCAAACAATTTTTTATTTTATATTTTTGTCAATTGTATGGTGTCTTTAAGATGCTCAGTTGGGCTCATCAATTCCAACTGCCAATGTTGAAAATGATGGTGCACTTGGGGTGTTTCAAGTAAGCTCAAGTGATAGATAGAGAATCACGAATATTGATTAGTTCACATTCAAAACCTTATTATATCATCATCCAAATTTTAATTAATTCAATCACAATTTATATGGACATTGGAAATCAGACCCTGCACCATATGTTGAATTGAGACTTAGAGGCAAATCATCTTGACAACCTTGTTGCACTTGTTTATGTTTCCCTTCTAGTAATATCATCCCAGCTATCAGAAATATTTAAATAATTTGCTTTTAAACTTTGTAGGTACTCATTGGCACATGCAATCCTTCTATATAAACTGCATTCGTTCCTATCTTCATGCTAATTAATATTGACAAATACAATGAAGTGAGCGTTTTTCCATTAGCAGTCATGACTCATATATAGACTTTGATGTTTCAGCTGTCAAATCAAGATCTTTTGTGATTATTTTTCTGCATACAATCTTGTTTGCATACATGATTCATCTATATATTTTGATGGTTGAGCTGTCAAGACAAGATCTTTTGTGATTACTTCTATGAATATAATCTTGTTTGCATACAGTATGAAAAATATTCAAAGAATTTCAAACCGATAATTGATCAGAAATGTCTTATCCATTTGTTTAAAACAACATTAATAATGTTTGGATATCCCATTTGGTTTGCTTTCGTGGCCATCATCCCTTCAACATGCACACTTTTGGATGCTCTCTTCAATGTTCTCATGAATTTGAAAGATCCAAATCTTGGGTCCCTACCTTCATATCGCCATATGCTCTGTACGAGCCATCTTTCAACTATTCACACGAGTAGATGGATGACACACACTGATATAAAAAAACAAATGGTCATTTTTGTTGGAAAAATATGTACAGTATTTCTGCAAGATACAGTAGAAATTCGGGTACTTGTTGTATAGTCCATCACATATATAATCAAGTTTAATTTGGGTACTTGTTGTATTGTGCATCACAGATGTGTGTTTTGATGCCTGCCATGTTACAAACAGCAAATGTGTGTGCGCTTTCAACCTCACGGCTCTATTGTTGCAACTTAGATGCCTCCTGCTAAGAGCATAGAAGCTGTACCATCTTTATGTGTATTTTTTCTAGAATGGAAGTTTTTTTAAACCAATCCTTTTACCCCTTTATGATCTGGAAGCTCATGAAATCGCATCTCTGTGTTATGATGGAAGAGAATAATAAATTGCATATAAGAAGAGAGATAATGGGCTTACAAACACGTCCCAAATTAAATGTTGTTGCCTAAAGTTTGTGTAACATTGCAAGAGGTTCATAATGTCAAGAGCTAAGAGTGAAGGCCATAAATAGTGCAAATTCAAGGTATTTTGCACGTCAAAGACAACTATCAATTGGGAAATGGGAAAGAGGAAAGGAATGATAGGACGTTTCCTACTGGGTTGACATACATGCAGTTAAGGAAAAAAAAACAGGGAACCTGCTATGTGCTTAACTTTGTGTACATTTTTCAGTTGACATACATGCAGTTAAGGGGAATAAAAAGGGAACCTGATATGTGCTTAAGTTTGCATACATTTTTCAGTTGACATACATGCAGTTAAGGGAAAAAAAAAAGGGAACCTGATATGTGCTTAACTTTGTATACATTTTTCACATGAAAAGAAATATATACAGACTTTTTGTTCTCCCATTTACTCTCAATTGCACTTTTAAGGATGATGTAGACGTCCATGTCATCATTGAGGTGAGACTCTTGATTTTTGAAGGAGGAGGCCTCCTTGGCATCACTCAGGTGAGACTCTTGATTCTATATGCCTCACAATTATGCTCCACAAACTTTTCCTTACTTTTGCCCCTTTCTTCCTCATTTTATTTGATTTTTTTCCTCCTAATTTTACCCTCTTTTTTCTCCATTTCATTGAGTTTTTTCATTCTATGATTAGAAATTCCAACCACTCTAAAGAAACAAGGATTTTACTCACATAGATTTGTATCTGAAGTGTCTTAAATGTTGAGCTTGGCTTTTTGCAATACTTGGAATATGGAAAACCTAGTTTTATGAAGTCCAAATATCTGTCTACTAGAATTGTTGTACATAGAATTTTGTGCTAGTAAACAATTAACTTTAAGTATGGTTATGAGTAATGCGCTACTTAGGTTCCTCACTCTAGTTGGGTTAGGAGGCGTGAGTAGTCCTTTTAACTATGATAATCAATGTTCAGGAAAATTCAAAACATCAACTAGATAGAATTCTCTTTTCATGTGATTTGAAAGGGCAAAGGTATTGTAAAAGCTTTCATGCTAGAAGATAATATCTGCCAAGAGAGTGAGTGAGTGAGTATTTATCCATCCATCCAACTCCACCCATATCTATACTTAAGCTTCACGGGGTGCTGCATGCCATGGGGCTCTTCCATGTGTCCTTTATGTGGACACTTTCCCAAGGCTACTCACATGACTTCTATTTCAATTGAAGCCTTTTCCTTCAAGTACAAGTCAAGGTGGCACTTGGGAGCAGTTTCTCCCAAGTCTAAAGTCATACCTTAGGATAATTATTCCTAATGGTAAAAACCACTCAATTGAGACTTCAATTAAATAAATACCCAAGGGTAATTTCAAGGGTTAAACTGAAGAACTTGAGCCCCAACTTCAAAGCTCTAACCCATTTAAATAAACCATGGGTTTTCAAGAACAAATGCCATTATCCAAGGGTTTAAGCCAAGGGTTATACAACATTCTTCCTCCCAATTTACATTTTCTTCCTTGAAAATGTGTGCTAGTATAATATGAAGAGTATTTTCCCATGCACCATGATCTAACTCGTTGATCATGGACTCACTCTCAAAAGATTTGCCTCATTCCTAACTTAAAGCTAGAAAAGAGGGAAATCTTTTATTGATGTAGCTTACGCATTCCCAAGCAGTGATTTCTTCTGTCCCATCCCTCCATCCCTTTCACTTTGACCATCCATATGTGGATGTGTTGTTGTACTCATGTTTAACTTGGTTTCTAACCTACTGGGCACAACTCTCCAAAAATGACTAGTAAACTTTCTATCTCTATCAGACACTATGTCTGGAGTCAGACCATAGAGTTGGTAAAGATGGTTTATAGACATTTTAGCTAATTCTCAAGTTTTCACTGTACTATGAGTAGGTATGAAACAAGCCATCTTGGTCTATTGATCAACTATGACCCAAACTACATCGTGACCTCTTTGGATATGAGGCAAGCCCATGATAAAGTCCATGGAAATGCTTTTCCATTTTCCATTGGTAATTTCCAAGGGGTGTAACAAACCTCCTATCTTAAACACTTTTGCTTTATTTACTTGGCATTTTGTACATCTAAATACATAATCATGTATATCTTTAAAATTGTATTTTGACCAATTCATAAGTAAAGTTGGTTCTTACATGACTCGCACTTGGGGCATCATGTCATTCAAACAAAACTTTTCTTCTATGTTCTTGATCATAAGGTGAACATACTTTTACCTTGTATAATGGATATTCATCTTGAATACTATAGTGTTTAAACTTATCTTCATATGATGAGTTGATATCCTAAGTTGAAGCCTTTTTCCAAGCTTCTTTGAAGCTCGTATCTTCTTGATACTTTCCTTTCATTAATTCTACTAAGTCATTGGAAATTTGTATGAAACTAGAGAGTTCAACATCGGCATTCTGCTTAAAGTATCTACCACCACGTTGAAATAATTTTTATATATGAGTTCATAGTCTAATTCTTCAAGTATCTCGGTCCATCTTGATTTTCTACATATCAACTCAGATTGGTTTGCAAACCATTTGATATTTTCTTGATAAAAAAAACCATGTTTACTTTGACACCAAACAAGCAATGTCTCCATTTCTTTAGAGCATGCAGAATGGCACAAGTTCTCCATGTTTTTGAGAGAGCATACAATGTCGAGTAGAGGACAAGGAGCAAGAGCCTACAATCCTCTCTTTAAAGACTACCATGAATAAGCTGCCATCATATAATGGGATATCCATATTTTGTCGCTTCATTGCTTACAGTCTTAGAAATAAAGATCAATGTATCAATCTTGGAGCATTGAGTAGAACAGGAATGATTGCGAGCCCCTTCATGAATCCTTCCACTTCAATATAACTATTGTAATTGTGAAGAGATGCTGGAGCCCTATGTGCATTGGATTGTTGCATGCACATTCAAAATTATATTGAATACCGCATGCCACATAGGCCACAACCCATGACCATTTTCATCACAATACACGAAGTTATAACTTATAACATATAATTTATTTACTAGGCATTGGGGCCTAACCCATGGCACGTGGGCATCTGGAACTACCATATATATATATATATATATATATATATATATATATATATATATATATATATATATATATATATATATATATCTATATATATATATATATATATAATGTATTACAAATGTCAATGGTAATATATATACATGGGTTAGGCATTGGGGCCTAACCCATGGCACGTGGGCATCTCGAACTACCATTGACATTTGTAATACATTATATATATATATATATACATATATATATATATTATAATTTAAATTACTATTTTAAATAGTATAAATGCTTTAATTTAAATTATTATATTATATATTATAATATACTATAAGCATATATATATATATATATATACTAATTATAATTTAAATTATTATTTTTAAATAGTACAAAATGCTTTAATTTAAATTACTATATTATATATTATCTTCTCACCTCCTTTACGAAAGGGCATGCTTTTTCTTGGATATGCTCTTGAATAGGAAATTTTCCTCACAAAGGGAACATTTTCTTTTCCTATGCTGACAAAGGGAACATTTCCTTTTCCTATGGTTTATTTGTTTAATTTTTTAGGATTCCTATTTGAAGCTGAGGCAATATTGTCTAGAAGTACGATGCTGAGTCATACAAAATGGTAGATGATGATGTGGAGGTAGTACGAATTTCACAGATGTATGTTTTGATGCCTGCCATGTTGCAAAAACCAAATGTGTGTGCGCTTTCAACCTCACGGCTCTATTGTTGCAACTTAGATGCCTCCTGCTAAGAGCATAGAAGCTGTACCATCTTTATGTGTAATTTTTCTAGAATGGAAGTTTTTTTTAACCAATCCTTTTACCCCTTTATGATCTGGCAGCTCATGAAATCGCATCTCTGTCTTATGATGGAAGAGAATAATGAATTGCATATAAGAAGAGAGCCATCTTGGTCAATCGATCAACTATGACTCAAACTACATCGTGACCTCTTTGGATATGAGGCAAGCCCGTGATAAAGTCCATGGAAATGCTTTTCCATTTTCCATTGGTAATTTCCAAGGGGTGTAACCAACCTCCTATCTTAAACATTTTTGCTTTATTTACTTGGCATTTTGTACATCTAAGTAAATAATCATGTATGTCTTTAAAATTGTATTTTGACCAATTCATAAGTTTTGTTGGTTCTTACATGACTCGCACTTGGGGCATCATGTCATTCAAACAAAACTTTTCTTCTATGTTCTTGATCATAAGTTGAACATACTTTTACCTTGTATAATGGATATTCATCTTGAATACTATAGTGTTTAAACTTATCTTCATATGATGAGTTGAGATCCTAAGTTGAAGCCTTCTTCCAATCTTCTTTGAAGCTCATATCTTCTTGATACTTGCCTTTCATTAATTCTACTAAGTCATTGGAAATTTGTATGAAACTAGAGAGTTCAACATTGGCATTTTGTTTAAAGCATCTACCACCACATTGAGTTAATTTTTATATCTGAGGTCATAGTCTAATTCTTCAGTTATCTTGGCCCATCTAGATTTTCTACATAACAACTCGGATTGGTTTGCAAACCATTTGATACTTGCTTGATAAAAAAAACCATGGTTACTTTGACACCAAACAAGCCATGTCTCCATTTCTTCAGAGCATGCAGAATGGCACAAGTTCCCCATGTTTTTGAGAGAGCATACTGAAGTAGTTCGATGACGATGCACCGCACTGCACTCTTCTTCTCCAGAGCTCCACGACGATATGCTCGGAGTAGAAAACCGAGCTCCTGATGCCGCACGCAATACTCCGCATAGAGGCTGTAGAATACGCAGAAAACACAGTACACAGGGAGCACGAAGACAGACTTCTTAGGTCTTACAAATGCGGTCGAACTTACAGTCTATGACTGACCAGGCCACTATATGTTTTATTAAAGAACATATACAAAGAAGTGTCCGGTGGCCATTTGGCCTTTCATATGGACACTAACGGTAACAATCTCCCACTAAAGGCCAATATGGCCAGAGTAACTATGGGAGAAAAAAGAAAGAATGATAAAGAATACCTGAGTGTTAGTATACAAACTATACCTCCCACCTGATGGGCATGTTACACAGTATACAAGTGACTGCATAAGATCAAGAATCAAGTAACCCCCATCAAGTGACAACAGTGTCGAAAGCTATCCTGTGGTAGAGCTTTAGTCAAAGCATCTGCAGCATTATCTCGAGTGTGAACCTTCTCAAGAATAATGCTCTCAGTGGCTAAGCAATCTCTAATGAAGTGATACCTCACCTCAATGTGCTTGGTCTTTGCATGATAGACCGGATTCTTAGCCAAAGCAATGGCACTCTGACTATCACTGAGCAAGTGAGGTACATGCTGAGGCAAACCCATATCACAAGCAAGATGAGAAAGCCACAATGCTTCCTTACATGCCTCACTTGCTGCAACATACTCTGCTTCTGTGGTGGAAACAGCTGTACATTCTTGAAGACGAGATCTCCAAGAGATAGCACCTCCAGCAAAATGAAAAATGTACCCTGATGTAGACTTACGATTGTCTACACAACCAGCATAGTCAGAATCTGTGTAACCAATAATGGATGCTTTCCCTCTACCTAAGCATAGACACTTGTCCCTAGTGCCACTCAGATATCTCAAAATCATTTTGATCGCTTCCCAATGTTTCTTGCCAGGATTAGACATATATCTGCTCACAACTCCCACTGCAAATGCAATGTCTGGTCTCGTAGCTACCATAGCATACATGAGACTACCAACAGCAGACTGATAGGGAATTTTGGTCATGAATTCCTTTTCCTCATCTGATTTGGGGCAGTCATCCTTGCTCAATTTCACATATGTGGGTAAAGGTGTACTCAATGCCTTTCCACCCTGCATATTGAATCGGTGAAGTACTTTGGATATGTACTCACTTTGAGACAAGTATATGCATCTTTTAATCCTATCACGAGTAATGCGCATGCCAAGAATATGTTTGGCATCCCCCAAATCCTTCATATCAAATGTCTGACTCAACTTCTTTTTGAGAATTGACAAATCATAAGAGGACTTCCCAGCAATCAACATATCATCGACGTAAAGTATCAAGCATATCAAGCTGCCATCAGAACATCTCTTTGTGTAGAGACAATGATCCTCATTGCTCCGAGAATAGCCTTGGGACTTCATAAAAGCATCAAACTTTTGGTACCATTGTCTAGGAGACTGTTTAAGTCCATACAACCTCTTCTTGAGCTTACAAACTAGACTTTCCTTGCCATGAACTACATAACCCTCTGGTTGTTCCATATAGATCTCATCTGTAAGATCTCCATGCAAGAAAGCTGTTTTCACATCCATTTGGACTAGCTCTAAGTCCTCCATTGCAACGAATCCAAGCAACATGCGCAAAGTAGTCATCTTGACCACTGGAGAGAAGATTTCCTCAAAATCAACACCATGTTGTTGCTTAAAACCCTTTGCAACAAGTCGTGCTTTATATTTTGGAGAAGCACTATCTGATGTGAATTTCAGCTTATATACCCATTTACATGGTAAAGCTTTCCTGCCCTTTGGCAAAGGTACTAAGTCCCACGTACCATTCTTGTGAATAGAATCCAACTCACTCTTCATGGCACGCTCCCACTTGACATGATCCTCTGTCTGCATAGCCTCTTTGTAGCAAGAGGGCTCACCGGCATCTGTTAGCATAACAAAATCTAAACCTGGAACATATCTATCAGGTGGATATGAGACACGTGCAGAACGTCTCAATGGTTGCTGAACAGGAACATGTGTAGACTGATCTGAATGGACATTCTCTTGAACATCCCTATGTGCAGCATTTTTATGCATGCTAACCGGAGGACTAGTATCCTCAAACACCACTCTTCTCACTTCAACCTCCTTAATCGGCAGTTTATGCATCTTAGACTCATTAAAAATGACATCACTACTTCTGATCACTGACCGTGTTTCAGGATCCCATAAGCGATATCCAAATTGTCCTTCTCGACCATATCCAAGAAAAATGCATTTCTTTGACTTATGGTCCAACTTCTGTCTAATATTCTTGGGTATATGAACATATGCTTCACACCCAAAAACTCGAAGATGATCATAATATGGTGATTTCCCTATCCATAACTCTTGTGCCACTTTCAGACCTTTGGCAGTACTAGGTGAAAGGTTAATCACATGAACTGCAGTCAATACTGCTTCTGCCCAAAAACCTTGTGAGAGGTTTGCATGATGCAACATAGAGACTACTCTATCTTGAATAGTTCTATTCATCCTCTCAGCTACACCATTCTGTACTGGGGTATAAGGAGCTGTAAACTCTCTACGAATCCCTCTACACTGACAGAAAAGGCTGAATTCATGTGAGGTATACTCACCCCCATTATCTGAACGTAAAGCCTTAAGCTTAGTTCCTTTTTCAGTCTCAACTGAAGAAAGCCATTTTCTGAAAGTAGGGAATACATCATCCTTCGATTTGATAGGATATACCCAGACTTTTCTAGTAGCATCATCTATGAAAGTGACAAAGTAAAGAGAACCACCTAAGGACCTAGTGGGCATAGGACCACACACATCTGTATGAACAAGATCTAAAGGCTGAATTGAAGAGTCAATGTGCGTTTTATGCACATTTCTGGTTTGCTTTCCATATTGACAATGCTCACAAAATGAAAAATCAGAGAAAGACAACACAGGTAAGTAGCCAGAACGAGAAAGATTTTCCATTCCACTACGAGATATATGGCCCAAACGACCATGCCAAATACAAGCCATAGGCTGTTCAGTTTCAGCTAACAAGTGTTCTTTCTGTGATACAAATAAAGGGTAAAGTGAGCCAACTTTCCTTCCTTTTGCAATAACCATATTGCCCTTTGATATACGAAAGGACTGAGCATAGAAGACCACCTTGTAACCAAGGTCATCAAGTTGACCAATTGACATCAAACTGCGTGATAACTGAGGTACATGGCGTACATTATGCATAGTAAATTTTGAACCGTCAATGAACTGCACAACCACATCTCCAATCCCCACAACATCACACTGGTAAGAGTCACCAAGTCTCACGGTACCAAGAGACTTTGCTTCATAATTAGAGAACCATTCTCTATGTGGTGTCACATGGAAAGAAGCACCAGAATCTAGCGGCCAGGTGTGGGAAAGAGAATCAGCCATAAGTGCCTCAGATGGCACAGTACTATCAAGTGTCAACACATCAGCATCATCAGAAATAGCATTAATTTCTTCAATCTTCACAGTCGAAGTAGATGGTGCAGGTAACTGTTTAACATGCCCATCAACATTCTGTCCTTTACCTTTAGCATTCTTTAATGCATAACAGTCTTTCTTCATGTGTCCTTTCTTATGACAATAATGGCATTCAATATCCCTCTTCCTTGATTTACTTCTGCTCTTATTCCGTTGACCATTCCTTTCCTTGTTCTTGCTCCTGCCACGTTGTTGATTCTTTCCTTGGTAAGAATCACGAACATTATATGCATCTCCACTATGAGTGCCAACCATAGATTTTCTACGAATCTCCTCACTCAAGAGTGCTCCACATATGTCATCATAGACGAGTTTACCACCTGGTGCACTATTGCTAATAGCTGTGCAAAATGTATCCCATGATGATGGCAGGGTGCATAACAACAATACTGCTTTCATTTCATTGTCCATATCCATTTTCTGAGCCTGTAACTGGGAGAATATGGCATCAAACTCATTTAGATGAGCAGAAACACTATCTGTGTCCTTCATACGAAGGTCGTATAATTTTCTCATCAGATATACTTTATTTGATGCCGTCTCTTTTTCATATGTATTGCATAACTTCTTCCAAAGCTCCTCTGCACTTTCACAGTCTAATACTGTAAAGTAAACATTATCTGCCAGGTGCAAGCGAATGGTAGACCTGGCCATTTCATCTAGCTCATCCCAATCATCTTCATCCATGTCAGCAGGCTTCTTTGAAATCCCATTTACTAGCTTCCATTGCCTTCTTTGAATCAGCACATCTTTAATCTGATTCATCCATAGAGCAAAGTTTGTGCCATCAAATTTTCGGATCTCAAAATGGTCTTTGCCCTGCAAGTTATAGCTCCTCCTCGGAACGCTAGCACTAGACCTTGATCCACCGGATGTGCCTGAGACCTCTGATGCCATGATCGTAGAGAACTGAATAGAATGATAATGGAACTAGAAGAGTCCAAACACCAACAAATAAGTGTATCAAGGAGTAAATCGACCACTATATAGTTGACTAAACCAGAAATCTGGAAAAATTTTGCCAGAGTATCCTCTACAAAATTAGCATATGACCAGTGTCAAAGTATCATAAAACTGCAAGTACTGACATGTCTACCTGCATAGTGAATCACTGACTCCACTGTATATAATCAGTTACCCAATAGAAGCCAACTAGGCTTATCGAGCACCTATGAACAACTATCATACATCTCCTATGGCGAGGCTGGGTAAGTCTTCCACCTGCATCACCGAAGAGACCCCGACATCTAGGTGTCTCCCAGTTAAGAAAACCTCACCACGACCCTCTTTATCAAACGTAAAAGGCTTTATGCAAAGAACGTAACCACTATATCAATGCCCACATGGACGTACATAAGCGGTATCCACAGAAGCGTACATGGTGTGTATGTGCTCAATATATGCAGTAAAATGACACTAAAAGGCTGAATACACAGCCCAAAAACTAGCCAATAACACCTGCAAGTGTCTGTCAACTCTGATGTTTTAGGCTTTAAAAACCTGCATAAATTTGCAGCGACTGCTCCCACCAAAACTGAAAACCCCTCGAGAAACCTGTAGTTTTACGAGTGTGGCTGAAAATATAGCCCCAAAGGTTGATATTTATTGTCTGAGAAGTACAGGAACACTCTTCTTGATGTTCTTGGACCTGTGTGAAGAGAACTACGTGCGAAAGTACTCCGAAATGGCTCCAAAAACACCCCAAAATTGCTTCAGAAATAGGCTTTAAAAGCAAAAAATGAAGCTTTGAGGGACCAAAACTTGTTCAAGGTAATGTCAACCTTAGTCTTTCCCCTTCTTCAAACACCACAAGAGTGTAGCTTAGTGGCAAGAGATTTCCACGGTTAAGCGAGCTCTGGGGGGAACAGTACTGGGATGGGTGACCTCCCGGGAAGTACCGGGAACCTCTATATTCCTTGATCGTTGAGGTCCTCCCTCGCGCACAGCCAACGTCGCCAACGGTGACTTCGGTGATGACAAGGTATGCCAAGGTCTATGCCTTGGTCGCCGCCTTAGTCGTAAGCCTGGGGGGGTTGCTTCGCTCGCACAAAAGCAACAAAGCTTTTTGCCTCGAACTGCTTTGATACCAGTGAAGTAGTTCGATGACGATGCACCGCACTGCACTCTTCTTCTCCAGAGCTCCACGACGATATGCTCGGAGTAGAAAACCGAGCTCCTGACGCCGCACGCAATACTCCGCACAGAGGCTGTAGAATACGCAGAAAACACAGTACACAGGGAGCACGAACACAAACTTCTTATGTCTTACAAGTGCGGTCGAACTTACAGTTTATGACTGACCAGGCCACTATATGTTTTATTAAAGAACATATACAAAGAAGTGTCCGGTGGCCATTTGGCCTTTCACATGGACACTAACTGTAACACATACAATGTCGAAACATACATTGTAGAGGACAAGGAGCAAGAGCCTACAATCCTCTCTTTAAAGACTACCATGAAAAAGCTTCCATCATATAATGGGACATCCATATTTTGTCGCTTCATTGCTTACATTCTTAGAAATAAAGATCAATGTATCAATGTTGGAGCATTGAGTAGAAAGGGAATGATTGTGAACCCCTTCATGAATCCTTCCACTTCAATATAACTATTGTAATTGTGAAGAGATGCTGGAGCCCTATGTGCATTGGATTGTTAAATGCACATTCAAAATTATATTGAATACCGAGTGCCACATAGGCCACAACCCATGACCATTTTCATCACAATACACGAAGTTATAACTTATAAGATATAATTTATAATCATAATTTTACAATTTACAAGTTACATTATATTTACTAGGCATTGGGGCCTAACCCATGGCATGTGGGCATCTCGAACTACCATTGACATTTGTAATACATTATATATATATATATATATATATATATATATATATATATATATATATATATATATATATATATATATATATATAAACTATAATTTATATTACTATTTTAAATAGTACAAATAATTTAATTTAAATTACTATATTATATACTATAATATACTATAAGCATAAATATCTTTTCACCTCCTTTAGAAAAAGGATGTTTTTTCTTGGATATACTCTTGAATAGGAATTTTTCCCTCTTATTGCAAAGACAAAGGGAACATTTCCTTTTCCTATGGTGACAAAGGGAACATTTCTTTTTCCTATGGTTTATTTGTTTAATTTTTTAGGATTCCTATTTGAAACTGAGGCAATATTGTCCCGAAGTACGATGCTGAGTCATACAAAATGGTAGATGATGATGTGGAGGTAGTACGAATTTCACATTTTGAATGTGATGTGGCAATTTGTTTTTTCATAGTGGCGTTCGGTTTCATCTGCACCTTCGTCTTTTCTTGTCTGCTTGCTTTATGTATAACAATGGGACCATTCCGTTGTAACCTCTTTTTATTCGTATGTGGGTGCGTACGTAATGCATCAAAAACACTCTCTCACTTGTCCAACGTAGTCAACTAAAGAACAGAGTACAAGCCCGAACGCATTAAAGTTCATTCTATGCTCTTAGCTCTACATCAACACCTGCTCTGCAACTGGCTGATTCCGTTCATTGCTTTTAGTGCATGAGCAGCAGCGCACTCTCTTCAGTTACAGCACTCGTATGCTTCTCTAGTTGCATTCTTCATCGTTCCTTATCCATGTTCAGCTCTGAACAGGTACCCATTTGCGCTCAGTCACTCACTGCAGCAATCCGCGCTGCAATTTTACTTCCTTTGAATTTCACCCACTAATCTACTTAAGTGAGGATCTCCGGCGCTTGCGTTCGTTTTTTCAGTTCGATAGTCCTTCGCTCTTGCATCTTGAGTGTCGCAGCTAGCATCTATCCTGCATGTTGCGTCAAATTATCACTTCCTGAATGATTGCCATCAGATGAAAGTCGTACGCTAAATCCCGTGCACTTTCACTGTTCTTATCTTGCTTTGTTCCTTCTTATCATCCGAAGTTATCTTCTATGATGGGTTTATTTGATGTGTTTAGTTTGATCCATCTCATGCTTTTCTTGCGGGTTGCCTCTTTTTCTCCCCTTTCCCACTAGTGCCTAACAATTGAATCATTATCTAGGCAATATGTAGGAACGAGCTTTCTTTCTGCATGTTTTGTATATGTGTGTGTGTGTAGAGAGAGAGAGAGAGAGAGAGAGAGAGAGAGAGAGAGAGAGAGAGAGAGAGAGAGAGAGAGAGAGAGAGAGAGAGAGAGAGAGAGAGAGAGAGAGAGAGAGAGAGAGAGATTCGTCTGTTTGTCATTTTCAGAGCTGGCTTTTCCTCATTTTTGATTCTCGAGCGCATTTTGGCTTCACTAGGTGCTTAATGTTCACTTTGTAATGTTACCCTAACAGCGCTTACAACAACTCTCCATTACAAGCTTGGAATATTCGCTTCGCACAAGGAAATTTATCCAGAATAAAGTCCGTTGGATAGACTATCATAGACATGGATAACCCCGATGCCGGTTGAGCTGCAATTGAACGAGTTGTTAAGAATCTTTTCTCAGGCTTTCTGTTATGGACTTTGAAGAAACAAAACGAAAAGTCACTTATCGAGTAAGGGTTTCGTTTTTTGTTAAGCTTACATGTTTCCTAGAAGATTAAGGCTTGCGAAATTAATTTTGGCTTATAGATCACAAGTTCCGCAAAGGCAGCAAGTCACAGTACTATCGTGTGGAATGAGGAACGAGTTGTTCTTGGGACATTATCGAAGATTTTTTAGTAGTTGGAACGCCGAATGAGTGGCTTTATCTCTGTAAAAAGCATATTTAGGTTATGTTTAGAAGATTGTTAGGACTTCGAGTATTTAGGATTCTTTATTTAGGGGGGTTTGATATTTTCAGGCCATTATCAACTAACTTCCCCACAGCTTCGTGACAATTTGTGTTAAATCGGTTTTCAGACTCATCGAAAACCAGTAAACTCTATATATGTTAATCTGGTGTATTCTTATGGAATCATTGCTACAGTTGAACATGGATTAAACATTTCAGAGAAACTACAGATGATGAAATGATGCCAGAGGAGAGTATATGATGGACCCTCTGTAGGTGTCGATGCATACTTTGCTTCCTCAGCTGGTAGAATCAGGGGCTGACAGACTGACTGAACCAGAGGGATATGGCAGAGTTATTTTCTTTGGCAAGAGACATAAAATTCCTAGCAATGTTTGCATCAGGATGCATGCTCTGAGGGTAATGAATTCACCAAGATAACAATTAAGTGAATGATAAACAAGTGAGGACTCGCTAAATCATGGATGAAATGGTTTCTTTGTGATCTTGCAAACTAAAACTTGGAGATAATCTAGTCCCTAGTCATTAACAGTTGCGATTTTACGATCTGTGTATATGAGAATTCTGTCTTTATCATCTTGAAAGTTGGACCCTGGAAATATGAGGATCGAGAGAGGCAAAACTGCTTCAAGCCATTGTTAAAAGTTTTAATTTTACTTGTAAGTTATCGATCTTGTTGCCTTGCCCTTAGTTTGTAGTTGTTCAATTCTTATGAAATTGCTTTTCCAAAGTCATTTCAATATCTAAACGAATATCCAACTTGGTATAACTTCACATTTTTGTCGATAAATTTTTTATGGATCTTTCTGACTGACTATGTGCTTGTGTGGATGTTTGCATGCATATAGATGTTCAATATGCCTACAGCAGCCAATTATCAATTTGAGAAAGGCAGAAGTTAGAACAAATTTATGGAAGTCGCCATGGAGGTTGAATGCTAATCTTGTTGTATTTACAACTTGGGGGGAAAGTTAGAAAAGAAAGTGGTTGCAATTGAGGAATTGTTTTTCTCACTTTCATTGAGAACATAGTTGAAAGATTTTTGATATATTTAGGTAATGTGTGTGAACACACTAGGACCGTCGGGGTACTTTTTTCCCTCTTTAGGAGGTTTTTTTCCTCGGCTTCTATATACGCCTATAACCCTAACGGGTCATTTATCTTTGTAAATTCTAGTTGTAATACATTCAATATTGTGTGTTGTGCACCAAGCTTCTTCTTCTTCCTTGTGCTGTGCACGTGCTTCTGCCCACCTCAAACTCCAACAATTGGTATCTGAGCATGTCGCCGCTTCATCTAGGGCATCGTCGACACCCCTCCGGTCACAGTCTCAGAATCACACAAAAATTAGTGAGCATACTCAGGACGATCTGAGCTTGCTTTGGCCTCCGAATGCACTATTGCAGCGCTTGTGCATGCAATCTCGTCTTTTTGTGCCAAAGATATATATAGGTTTCGGTTCGTCAATATAAGCGTCTCGAAGTTTGCTACATGTTTAGCAGCTGCCAGCACTCGATAGGGTAGTTCTGTTCAACTTTTTGAGATACAATCATTTTTCTGCATTAGGGTATTTTAGTTGGTGGCAATGGCTGAAAGCAGTGATGTATTCCGCATGTTGGCTAATGTATTCCGCATGTTGGCTATTGAGGATAAGTTGGACGGTACCAATTATCCATTATGGGCTTATATGATGTGTCATGTATTGGTTGTAAAAGGACTGTGGAATATTGTGTAGGGTGTTTGAGAAACGTCCTATTACATCTGCAAACATAGTTATTGAAGGTGATCCAGACGACGTTGAAGTTGGTGATATTCTTCATGTTTCTTTTCGTGCTACGGTTCCTTCTGCACCTACTGCAGAGAAATTTCGTTGGGATTGCAGAGATGCTCAAACATATGCATTGATAGCCTTGTCTATCAAACGTGCCATTATTCCTCACATTTGCTCTTGCAAGACAGTTAAGGATGCTTAGTATACACTTACTACTTTATACCATGCAAGGAATGAGGCTCGTGTTGCTTACCTCCAAAATCAGTTGGAGAGTGAGCACATGAATGAAGGAGATTCCATGGACAGTTTTTTGATAAAGATCAAAGATTTGAAGGAGAAGTTGATTTTTGATTTTTTTTTTTGATGAAGTCTTGCCTGACAGTTCACTTGTGCATACTGTTTTGAATGGTCTTCCAGATTCATGTAGGAGTTTTTCTTCTACTCTTCGATTGATGATGAAAGGCAATCCAAATGCCTTAACATTTGAGGAGTTAGTCTCTGTTCCGACCGTTCTATTGCAGGAAGAACAGACTAGGCAGAATAGAACAGGTCCATTATGCGTGTTGTAGATCAAGCTTTCTTGGCTAGTCAGAAGGGCAAAGGTAAATGGAGCTCTTCTACTAGCAAGCAGAAATCTGCCAATTCTGCACAATCATAGAAGGATGAGAGAGACAAGAAGAAAACAGAAAAGTAGAAATTGTTTAGCAAATACTGTAAAGGAAATGATCATGGCATTTGAGATGCGAAGCTTTGGCATGCATGCTTTGGTCATATGAATTTCTCTAGTTTGCTATGCCTCTAGAAATCTGAAATGGTGTCCTCTTTGCCCAAACTTGAGGCACTTGGTAAACATGTTTGTGAAGGTCGTATTTTGGGCAAAATGGAGCATTCCTCCTTCCCAAAAGATGGTTCAATTCGAGCTACTTAGAAATTGCAGCTTGTACATAGTGATGTCTGTGGTCCTATGCAGACACCTTCCTTTGGGAACCATCTTTACTTCGTGACTTTCATTGATGATTTTTTCAGGCATGCATGGGTATATCCATTGAAAGCAAAGTCCGAAGTGTTTATGTGCTTCAAACAATTTCTGATGCTGGTTGAATGTGGGATAAAACATTAGTGTGCAGTGCCGTATACACCTCAATAGAATGGAGTTGTTGAACGGAAGAACAAGTCACTCATGGAGATGGTGAGGTTTATGGTCAAGAGTCTGGCTTTACCATATAGTTTCAGGCTTGAGGCTCTTATGCGTGCAACATATGTACTTAACAGGTGTCCCACTAAAGCATTGCAGTCTCTCGGTCGCAAGCCATCTGTTGCTGACCTGCGTGTTTTTGGTTGTTTGGCATATGCATTAGTGCTTGAACAACAAAGCAGTAAATTGGATGATATAGCGGTGAATGTATTTTTGTTGGGTAGAGTTCTGAAAGCAAAGGCTATCGTATGCATCATCCATTACTTTTTGTTGGGTACAGTTCTGAAAGCAAAGGCTATTGTCTGCATCATCCACAGACCAAACGCATTTTGGTTAGCCGTGATGTTGTTTTTGTGGAAGATGCTATTCAACCATTACTTTCATGTAGGAAGGAGACATGAGTTAGCTCCAAAGACATGTATAACACTGTGCTTCCTCTTTTTATAGGTGGACAGTCTAGTGCTTGTCCTAATGAGGCAACTTTTCAGCCTTTACAAGTTTCATGTGATGATGCATATCATTCCATTTCTTATGCAAATTTACATGATGCACTTATTGATGAGAGAACTCATATAGAGGAGGCAAAAACTATGCCTAAATGGTTGGTGGAGACTTTGTGAGATAGCAAATTAGATGCACCTCTGTCATATCGTACTCGTTCAAGCTCTCATAGTGCTTCTTTTGCATCAAATTGCTATGCTATGGCTGCCTCTAGTCTCTATGATGAGAATGAGCCTGTTTCATTTGATGAAGCACAAATGTCTAAAAATTAGATGGCTGTTATGCAATCAGAATATGATGCTATTATGAAAAATGATACCTGGTCTTTATGTGACTTTCCTCCGGCAAGAAGGCCATTGGCACTAAGTGGGTATACAAGCTGAAGCATAAGCCTGATGGAACAGTTGACAGGTATAAGGCTAGGCTTGTTGCAAAGGGTTATGCTCAAGAAAGAGGCATGGATTTTGATGAGACCTTTGCTCCTAGATGTCGAATGACTATTCCACGTGGACCTTTGTGGATCCATGAATACCCCTTCCCTCAGTAGATCACTCTACTTCTTTCTTTTAGTAGATGACCACTCCAGATACATTTGGGTATATTTTTTGAAGTCGATGGCAAACACCTTCTCTAAGTTTCGAGAATGGATCACTCAAGTTGCGAATGAAGTGTCCAAGTCGGTCAAGACCATTCGATCAGATGGCGCTCATGAATTTATCAATCACGACTTTGACAATTTCTTACATCAAAAAGGGATAAAAAGACAAGTCACTCAACCTCACACTCCATCCCAGAATGGAGTCGCTGAGAGAAAGATCTGAAGTGTGATGGAAATGGCACAAACCATGCTTCATAACAAAGACTTACCCTTCAAGTTTTGGGCGGAAGCAGTGCACATGCTCAATTGAGGCTTCACTAGTGCATTGATCAACAAGACATCTTTTGAAGCCCACTATGGAATAAAGCCTAATGTCAATTACTTTCGAGTATTTGAAAGTGAATCATTTGTCCATGTGCCGAAAGAACATCGAAGTAAGCTACAGTCCAAGTCTAAGAAGCATATATTCATTCATCACAGTGAACAATCAAAAGCATATAGATTGTATGATCTTGAAAATCACTCCATCACAATTTCAAAAGATGTGATCTTTAATGAAGCCTCGACATACTCAACTAAGGATCCAAGTGTAAGTCTTACTCCACCCATCTGCACCTCAGAGGCGGACACAGTCTTTTCAAAACACAACTTAGAGACAAGTACTTCGAACCATCCAAGAAGATCACAAAGGCTCATTGAAAAGCAATAGCGAGAATAAAGTATCTAAATTGTGCATTGATGCATCAAATCTAGCAGATTCTAGAGCCTTCTAACAACAAAGAAGCTCAAGGATCACTTTAGTGGGAAGAAGCTATGCAAGTGGAAATGGATGCAGTTGAGAAGAACAAAACTTGGACACTTGTTTCTAAGCTTACACATCATCGAGTTTACTAGTTAAGTGGCTCTATAAAGTCAAGTACATATCAAATGGCACACTGGACAAGTACAAAGCAAGACTTGCCGTTAAGGGGTATAAGCAACAACATGGCATTGATTATGAAGAAATCTTTGCTCCTACTGCAAGGTCTACCACCATAAGAATCATTCTAGCACTAAGTGCACATTTCAACTGGCCCATCTACCAACTCGATGTCAAAAGTGCTTTCCTCAATGGAGATCTTCAAGAAGACGTATATGTTGGCCAACTTGAAGGTTTCAAGATCCAAGGAAAGGAAGATCAAGTCTATGAGCTTCACAAAGCATTTTACTGACTTAAGCAAGCTCTTGGGGCCGGTATGAAAAGATTCACAAGTTTTTCGAAGATAAAGGATTTCAGAGATGCAGTGCCAATGCAAACTTACATATCTATGAGAAAGAGTCCTTAGTTGCCATCATCATCCTCTATGTAGATGACTTGAACTTGACAGGTTGAGATGAAGAACACATCCAATTCATTATCACACAGCTTTACCTTGAGTACTCTATGACAGATCTTGGTCTACTTCACTACTTAGGTATAGAAGTTTGACAAGCAAAAGAAGGTATATTCCTATCACAGAAGAAGTACTGCTATGATCTTCTTTCCAGATATAACACGGACCAGTGTCACTTAGTATCTACACCACTTGATCCAAACATAAAGCTCACCTTGGAGGATTCATCATCACTTGTGGATGTGCATACTTATCGACAACTTGTTAGCTCATTACTCTACCTCGCCAACACTAGACCAAATATTGCCTATGCAATTGGTATACTCAGTCAGTTTGCACATGAGCCTTGTTAGACACATTGGGATGCAGCCCATAGACTACTTTGATACCTTGTCCTCACCTGACATCATGGTCTTTTGAATAGAGGGGGCACCGAACTCTTCGGATATCCAAATTCAGATTGGGTTTGACTGGTGATCCTGATTCTCGACGGTCTACTTCTAGGTACATATTCTTGCATGGCTCAGGATCTATCTCTTGGGCAAGTAAGAAGTAGCCTATAGTGCTCTATCATCCACCGAGGCTGAGTACCAAGCATCTAGCTTCGCAACATGTGAGGCCATCTGGCTTCAACGATTATTATCTGACATTGGTGTTTTGCAGGTTACTCCAACAAGCATCGGCACGGACAACAAGTCAGCCTTGGCCATCGCCGAGAATCAGCCTTGGCCATCACCAAGAATCAGCCTTGGTCATCGCCATGAATCTAATGTTCCATGCTTGGACGAAGCACATTGAGATCGAGTACCATTTCATCCACGAGAAGCTCATCTCTCAGGCGATTACTTTGGAGCAATGTATCTCTCATGAGAACCTAGCGGACATGTTCATGTAGGTTCTACCTCCGGTCCGGCTGACCTTTGCAACATTCAGCCTCTACAAAATGGAGCTATAGAGGGGGTGTTGATGACATGATTGTTCCTACATCATCTACGCTTGTATGCGCATGAGTGCATCTCCATTTTGTATCCAAGAGGCATTCCATTTCTAGTTTGTTTCCATTTTATATTGTATCTCTTTTGTATTTGGGTATCTTGCCATTTGCTTCTACGATTGTATTCATTCTCCTTCAAGGAGGATTATCCCACATGAGATGTACTTTGGAGAGCCCCTCCCAAATCCATATAAGGAAGGCCTCTCCCCCCATTTATACTTGGTTAGAAGCTTGAGGAGCTTAAATGATGCTCTTGGCAAGCTCATTTCTAACCCATGTGAGTTTACCCATTTCTTGGTCTACTCACGTTGAGTCTCTCACACTCTTTCTTTTGCGAGTACACTCTTCTTTTCAGTTTGCTTCCGTGCGTGTACTCTCTAAAGGTCCAACCTAAGTGTTCAAAGTTTTCATTGGTCTGTCATGCTTTGTAGGAAAAACATGTATTCATCTTAAGACAATTCTTTATGTGTTACGACAACACCACCAATAACCAACTGATCTTGAAGGTGTTTTATACATGTGATGAAATTTTCATCCTTCTTGGAATTCGAAGCTTCTCATTTGCTAGTTGATTGTCTAGATTTCGAATCCTAGTGGTGTTCTTGGTCTCATACCAGTTAGCCAATATGCTCCAAGCTTCATGTGCCTTAGTCATGTGTTGTACTAAAGTGAGCATCAAGTCACTTGCATGGGCCACAATTGCACAAATTGCATCAACATTTTGTCTCTTCCAAGCTCGAAGAAGATTTGGGTCAGGTTGAATCATCGTGCTTGAATTCCGTGGATCTTGTCTTACTATTGGTTTGAATCATGTCCCATTGGTCCCATGACATTGTCCAACACTCATGCATCAACATTCTACCTCTTCCAAGCTTGAAGAAGATGTGGGTTAGGTTGAATTCTCACTCTTGAATTCTGCAGATCTTCTATTGTTATTGGTTTGAATCATGTAGCATCAGCTCCATGACATTGTCTAGCAGCTCACAGGAGTCCAAAATTGTAGAAATTTTGAGCTTCGAGTGTATAATTGCTTCCATCAAGTTCCTTTTAGTGAATGTAGGTGGACGAATGTGAATTGTTGCACCAAAAGCAATGACACAAGTGGATGAAGAGGATGAAACGATCACTCATGCACTATGGTGATAATAGAAATATACTTGCAGCTTAAAAGTAATCCTCTCTGCTAATAGACAAGTAAAAGCTTTGATATCATGTAAGAAAGGGATTGCGCAAGATAAAACAAGAGCACTAGTAGAGAAGTAGAAATTCAAAAACACAAGTAGAAAGAAGATGGTATTGTCCACTCATGCATTCTCAAGGTAGAGCTTAAATGGTGATTTAGACAACTCTAGATGAGAGAATATGAGGTAGAAGTATGTTTGCTCGACTCAATGTCTGAGCTAATGCATAAGTCATTTGTAAATAGATGATGGGAAGATGTGGCCGTATGGGGATGGTTAGACATAGACGCTTGGAGGTGGTTGCTTCTGCTCGCATATTGCCCATATGAAGCATAGGTTGACCGTCGATCCAATCAACTTAACAAATATGAATGTTTTTTTAATTAGGTAGGTAATATATAAGGGAATATTCCCTTTACCATCAGGTAGAGGGAGCCCAGAATCCCATAATAGGGAGTGCTAGTAATTCCCTTTCCATATAATATATGGCTGTCACCGACAAGCCATAAATGGTTCGATTTGACCTTTATCTAGCATGTAGGTCTGATTTGACCTTTATCTTGCAATGTAAGCTTGGATCCACATCAATAGCGTACTACGCAATTGGCTTCTCCTCATAATGTGGGCCTTACAAGTGTGCAACACAGTAAATTTATGAGGGGTAGACATTGAAAATATACTAACACTTATATACCATAATTACATTTGTCTTGAAGAATAGGGTGAGATGTATGGGAAATCAGAGTTCGTTTGTCATAGTCTTCCAACAAATAAAGTCCTTTTTTGAGAGAACATGTAAGAAGTTTTGTTTTGTCATGTAATGAAATAACATGATGCTTATATGTAGAAAAATCAACTTTAACACCTACGTATAAATGAAAGATACGAATGAGGAAGATAGTTAAGAGTTATGTTTACAATCTCTTTATTAGAGATAATTGATCCACATTCATAAGTTGATCTTGAAGATAAATTTTTCACATGCTCTTGAATGCTTTGATCTTCAATCATGCTTAAGTTTGTAAGTTCCCTCAAGAAAGAAACCCTTGCATGATTCTTGTTCTAAAATAAGCTTTGATCCAAGCTTGATATGAAGTCTTGCAAGACTGGATTTATGATACAAGGTGGTACAATTTGTTCTATTTAGTGTTTATGGAATGTGTTTAATTTGAGAATTGGATAGAACCTTGAGGTTAGGTTTTAAAATATGTGTATGTATGAATGAAAAAGTGAATGTTTAACATACAAAGTATGTATTTATCATTTATATAGTATATATGCATTTATTTAAACTATTCATCGCTCACAAATGGTGTGTTCAATACATATGACACCTTTGGTGCATTGAATTCAGATACCATTCATGATCAGCCCGAGCATCAATCCAAACATGTTGTGATATGACAAAAAGTTTGAGAGGAAGGGCTATAAGAGAAAGAGCTTGAACATCTCTTGCATCCCATCATCCCTACTCTTATGAAACTTTTTCTTCATCACTTGTATTAGTAGTGGCATTAAATCCTGTTGTTATTAGGCCTTCCAAGAGTTCCTCTTATGATGCTCCACAAATCTTTTGTGGTGAGATGATTTCTCGTCATAAAACTCCATAGGATTGAGAATGTCATAGTATTGAGTTGATACTATAGTCTATGCATGATGGAGCTGGCTATATAGTCTTGTGGTTGATTACCATGAGCTTATAGTTGCACTTTCATTTGAGGTGAACTTGTTGGAAAAGAAACCTTCACAAGAGGGTTGCACATATCTCGGAGAAATTTCTGAATTTTGGCAAACGCAAGCTCGGTCAAACCAAGGTCAAATATGGTCAAATTTTGCAGAGGTTTTTTATGTCAGATTTGGATAGTACTTTTCAAGAGATATTTATTGATATATGACGCTTAAATTTGAACCAAATATGGGCAGTCGAACTAAAGCCCTAATCTACAACTCAAAGTCAAAATCAAGTTAAAAGTCAGATTCTTTAAGAGAAAAGGCATATTTTTTAAATCATATGCATAAAATAATAACTTAGTAAAGAAACTCACATAAAAATTAAAAAAGCTAATCTTGCAATTTATGACGGATTTTCCGCTACAAATTGCCGAACCAGCTTTTTGGAGATTTTTTGTCTTGCTTTTCAGCCTCGACCGACTACTATATAAAGATAGGGTTTCAAACACTTTAATCATCACTTTTTGAGAGCTCGAAGCCTTGATTTGGGCTAGCAGGAGGGTTCTATGAACCTTGGAGGAGTGTAGAGCTAGGGTTTCTTCATCTCATCAGGGAGGGAAGCGGTTAGGGTTTGTGTTTCTTCTTCATCCACAAAGAGGACATTCACTTCGAGCTTATCTACACATGAAGGAGATCATCTTCACTTTATGGAGATTGTGAAGTTATGAAGATATGGAGCATGTGCATTTATTTGCATACTCTTATGATTCTTTGTAACATTCATGTAATTCATCTTTTGGAATATATGGTATATACGTAGATCTTTGCTCCATCTCTCTATGACTTTGTCTATTCTCTCTCATGTCTCTAGAATCTATTTCATTTATGTCTCTATATCGATTATTGGCTTTAAAAACCAACAATTAGTATCAGAGCATGTTAAAATATTGCACATAGAGCATGCTAAGAGTAGTGCATATTATAGAAAGATAAGAGCATCATGGCAAACACAAGTCAAGCTCGGCTCATTATTTAGTAGGTGGCAACGTGTCCCTAAAATAGGCGGTTGCTAGAAGCTTGCTAAGTATATGAACCAAAGGAAGTTAGTTCCAGGAGGGGTCACATCAATTCTTTTTTATTGCACAAGAAATCCCACATATTTTGTAGATGCTCTCATAACAGGTCATATTTAGGTTTTATATCAGATTTTTATGAAGATTTGCAAAATTATCAAGACATGATTATGTGAAGAAGGAGGGAAAACAAATCTATATTCAGAACCTTATTTAGATAGGTGTAGATGAAGACAAATGACTATACTTGATAGGCTTGACCAACCTTGAGAATTGAGGAAGTATGTTTAAGTCTATATTCTTTTTTTTGCATTCCCTATATTTGTCTCTATCCTTCCAGCTAGTACTTTGTTGAGAAGTTTATGGGAAAATTTTTATGAGTTCTTTTATTTGTGGTATGGAGTGCTCTTCGTGTCAAAAACTTATTGTATTTTAATGGACAATGGCATGATTTTTACAAGTACCTACAACAACTTATTTATCAGCTAGCAAGAATATTTTTGTCACCAACATAATATATACCTATCTTGGCATATTCCCCTTGTGTTAGGTTAGGGATTGCTGGAAAAGAAGCCTTCCACAAGAGGGTTGCACATTTCTTAGAGAAATTTTCGAATTTCGGCAAAGACAAGCAAGGTCAAACTTGGTCAAGCCAAGGTCGAAGATGGTTAAATTTTGCAGTCTTTTTATTTCAGATTTGGATAGTACTTTTCAAGAGCTATCTATTGATATATGACACTCTACATTTGGACCAAATATGGGCAATCAAAAGTAAAACCTTAATCTGCACGTCATTGTCAAAATCAAGTTCAAGATCAAATCTTTTAAGCAAAAAAACATATTTTTTAAGTCATATGTATAAAATAATAATTCAATAAACAAAAATCACATTTAAAAAAAAAGCGATCCTGCAATTTATGATAGATTTTCCACCGCAAATTGTGGACCCAGCTTTTTGGAGATCTTTTGTCTTTCTTTTCAGCCTAGAACAACTACTATATAAAGATAGGGTTTGGAACACATTAATCGTCACTTTTTGAGAGCTCTAAGCCTCGAGCTTGGCTAGGAGGAGGCTTCCCTCAACCTTAGAGGACCGGTGAGCTAGGATTTCTTCAGCTCAACAAGGAGGGAAGGAGCTAGGGTTTGTGTTTCTTCTTCATCCACAAGGAGGACATTGACTTGGAACTTATCTACACATGAAGGAGATCATCTTCACTTCATGTAAATTGTGAAGTTATGAAGATATGCAACATGTGCATTTATTTGCATACTTTTATGATTCTTTGTAACATTCATGTACTTCATCTTTTGGAATGTATGGCATATATGTGGAGCTTTGCTCCTTCATCTCTCTATGACTTTATCTATTCTCTCGCATGCCTCTATTTCATTTATGTCTTTATATTGATTGTGGGCCTTAAAAATCAATAGAACTTTGGTTTTGCCTGGATTCATGTGGGGTATATATCCATGGTGAATAGTTGCAAGATTCCTCCAGCTTGTCTTCAAGACAACTCCAAGAATGTTGCTTTGGTCTCCAATAATTGTGTTGTAGGAAACCTAACTTTGATACTAATGTAGGGAACATGCAAGATCCTCATATGAAATGACGACACAATGGAACTCATGCAAAAGGTAATTCTTGAAGGACTTGAGGTGAAGATTAAACAACAAAATTTGCTTAACTTGTTGAATATGTAGGAAATTAATCAATTCACAAGTATTTCACAATTTGATTTACAACTCATAAATGAAAGAAACTTTTATATGCTGAAATATGTTCCTAAAATCTTCTCAGAAGCTCCATCCTTCTTGTAGACACAAAAACATAGCAATAAAGTGCTGAATCTTGAGGTTTTGCACAATGAAATTTCTCCCAAAGTGATGTAGATCATGTATGATCACTTGGCTAGGCTTAGATAGGTTGGCGAGGAAGAAGAACAAAAAAGGAGAAAAAATCTTCACAACAAAAGATGATAAAAATGTTGGCTTTTAGACCCACAATCAATATAGAGACAAAGAGAAAGTATAGACAAGATGGAGAATAGAAAAAAACACGAGAGAGAAAAAGAGCCATGCTTTAGTTATATGCATTACATTCCAAATTGAAGTACATGAAATTACAAGATAGCATAAAGAATCTCCACGATACACAAGCTGTCCATAATTCCACAATCTCCAGAGTTGAAGATGATCTTCTCCAATTAGATAAGCTCCAAGTTGCTGCACACCTTGAAGTTGATGAAGAGTACACAACTCCACCTCCTCCAAGTGAAGGGACGTCCTCCTTCTCCACAAGCTCAAGCAAGAGCACTCCACAAATGATAATTTAAGTGCCCTATCACTTATCTTTTATATAGATCTAATTTTTCCCTAATTTTCAAGTCACAAAAACTACAAAATCACTCTTCCACAATTCGCAACAGAAACTCTACCACTTTTTGCAAGATTGAGTATTTTTTTTTTCTTTGATTTTAAGTGATCTTTTAATATAATATACATTATGTAATCAAAATTTATCGAATTTTCAGTGCATTTCACACTAAAAATTGCTTTTCACTTCTAACTGCAAATTAGGGTTTGGTTTTAGACCTAACTTCTTTTGGTAAAACCATTATATATCATTGGATATCTCTTGATGATTGCTATCATAATATGTAAGAAAAATTTTAGTCAAATTTGATGAGTTTGGATAGCCCTATGACCAAGCTTTGACCATCCAAATCCGTTTGATTTTTACCTGCTGCTGGGTCCCTGGTTGAATTCTGCCCTATTAGACATGTTTTTTCAACAAAAAAAGGTCTAAAATAGCAGGTATAGACTTAGGACAGTAAAGAACTTGAAGAGGACTGATGTAGAACAGCTATGAACTTATGTACAAGGCTCTAATTTTACAGGAACAACAATATGAAGGAGTAGGAGATGAAAGGACTAGCTGTAGAACACTTGAATTTTCAGCCAAGAGAAGGTCCAACCTCCACAGGTGCATGTAAACCTAGGCACCAGCCATAGAAGGCTCATAGAAAGTCTTACACAAGATTTTTAAGCCCAAATTAGGGCTTGCACTGAAAATTATGGGGCAAATATAGCTTTTTTTTATGAAACAGCTGAGTTGAAGTTGATGGTTGTCAAATTTCAACCATAATCATTGATTTTCTGATTCAATCTCAGCCATACAAATTTTAAGCCAATCTTTTATAGTTGGAAAAATAGGAATGATTACAGTCACCCTTAAAAATTCAGTATCTCCCAGTGTCTAGGCTCAAATTTGATGAAAATTTCATTGTAGCATAAATTTGGTATGAGCTTTCCAGTACTTAAATCCATTTTGCATTTTAGCCTCTGTATATGTAGAAAATATGAATAATAAAACTCAGAAATTATGAAAAAATAGAATAACTTTCAAAAACATAAATAAGTTAGATCCTGGATTAGCATTGATCTCCAAGACCTGTTATTTTTTTCTGTCACACATATTCCTTTCCGATGTATGGGTGTCAAACATAACCACTAAACCAAGGCTTGACAAATTGAGAACTTTGGAAAGTGGTTAAGGTAGTGTTGGAGTAAAAATAAGTTATATCTAATGAATTTCCTAAGATGCCAAATAGATAAGCCCAAGAAGAGTCCAAAAGGGTTTTTAACCTCTATGTAAGTAGATCTGTCTGTCATGTAGGGAGCACAGGTACTGCTGAGCCATGGATATATAGCGAGCCACTGATCTTGTCAAGACTCACTGCTATTTGAATGTAAAGCTAGTTGGACTATGCTATCCTGTTGAAACTACAATGGAAGACAATGGGCTCTGGTAGACCTTTGGCTAGTATCAATAGAAGCAGGGATGGATGAAGTGCCCACGATAATACATATACAGCCTCCTTGAGAGTGCCTATTTATCAATGTAGATGCATTTCAATCTAACAAAATGGGATCTGATAATTAGTGTGTTTGGCCTAGATGTTTGTAGTGATCCAGATTCTAGGCTGTAGTGAGCATCCCTCACTATTCCACACATCTTCAGATGTATGAAGTCTTGTCAAGCTATTCTCTCAGGGCTGTGAATAAAGGGGGGGCAAAAGAATGCATTCCTGCATTATAGGTTTACTGTCATAATTTTACAATTTGGACATCTTTTAAGGTGTTCACCTTTTCATGCACGTGGGTGTTGCACATGCTCTTGAAAACATGACTGGCTTTTAGATTGTATTGTCACTATGTTGTTGTTCTCCACCTTGTTTTGCAGAGGGATTCATGGAAAGCAGTGTTACCACTTGCATATCAAAGCCTTGGGATTGTTTATGGAGATCTAAGCACTTCTCCACTCTATGTTTATAAGAGCACATTCTTTGGAAGCAAAGTTCGACTTTCTGATAGTAATGCAGAAATTATGGGTGTGCTATCTTTTATATTTTGGACATTCACATTGATCGCTGCCATAAAATATGTATTTATTGTGCTAAGAGCCGATGACAATGGTGAAGGTATGCTTATTTTACTGCTATCTTATGTACCATTTGAGCAGAGCAGTAATCACATTGTTTTCTACAGTGAGAAGACTTTTATGGTGCATGGCCTATATTTAGCATTCATATGTCATAATTTGCATTACTTTTAGCTCATGATTCACAACATATTCTCATATTCAAGTTCTAGTGTAGGACAGCAAATTTTGTTTGTAATCATGTAATTATTATGAATTTAAGGAGCTGAAGTTTTCATATAGCATTTTTTAAGACTGCATAGCAGTTGTTGAAGTAGATAATATTCAAACCACTGTAGGTGGCACGTTTGCTTTGTACTCCTTGCTGTGTAGACACGCAAAGTTTAGTCTTTTGCCTAATCGACAGGCACTAGATGAAGAGCTGTCAACATACAGGATAGAGTTAACACCTGCAACTCAAAACTTCCATATAATCAAAACATTCATAGAGAACCATCAGCATTTACGGACTGGCCTTCTTATTGCAGTACTACTTGGGACATGTATGGTAATTGGTGATGGTATACTAACACCCACTATATCTGGTATGCAAAATATAACTGTCTTGCTTGTTTTAATAAGATGCAGAAACAGTTTATTAATTTTGATATCTATCTTTTTCACTTCCAGTTCTTTCAGCAGTCTCAGGCCTCAAGGTGAAAATTGAAGATCTTCATGAACGTAAGCACATGTGAGAGACAGGATATTTTTATCTGTATTGTCTCATCATCTGTCTATTCTTTGATTAACTCTCATTATGATAACTGGCATTTTTATAATAGAGATGACATTTGAGTCTGAAAATTTTAAAAATATCTTTAGACTGGCTGATTCAACGTAGTTCATGATCATAGTTTTATATTAAAGATATTTGCAATCAAGAGCTCCATTCAATATTGAACTTTCGTTGAGATCATTGAAATGTGCTGATGTGCGGGGTCTACATCATTTATGAATCTTATTGGTTATGAGATAAACTCCAACAAACTTATAGGTTCAACTGTATTAAATGCTCATGAAAACAATGTTCACTTTTATCATAAGCATTAATAATAATATTTTGTATTGAATAATGTGTTTTGGCTACTAGAAGTTAATATGATGGTCATCAAACTGATAACAGACAGAATATTGATTAAAATATTCCAAGCATTATTATTTCATTCATAGAAAAACATTTAATATAGTCCAGGCAACTCAATTGTATACATTGACGTTCTAGTTCCTATGCTCTTTATTGTATTTTCTTGATATTTTCTATATGGAAGAGGACCGTCAGAACTAATCAAGGTCAATTATACAATTACTTCTTGTCTCACATGTGATCCTCTTCTCTACTCATTATTTTTCTTACCAATCATATGACATGTGTTGAGATATCAAGCTCAACATGTGATGAATGAGGATGACAGGTACAATGAATTCATTTATCTGACGTGTATAGTGGGCACATGCAGGATGCCAAAACTCCAAAGAGGCTTGGAACAATTTGGTCACATTGTATGAGACCAATAGAAAGGCACATAAATTGAAACTCAAGAATGACCTTCATACATTGGAGAAAAAGGGCATGTCGGTGACTACACCTTAAAAGTCAAAAGCATATGTGAGTCGCTTGCATCTATTGGCGTCAATATAGATGATGATGATAAGGTTAAAGTGTGACTTCGTGGTTTAGGAATTGCATATACGCAGTTCAAACTTCCATTTAGATCGAGGATAATGATCTTGTGTCCATGTTGCTAATTGAAGAAAAGAACCTTGGTTAAGACTCAAACTCCTAAGGAAAAGCTAGTTCTGAGCAGGCATTCTACTTTAGCAGAGGAAGAGGCCGAGGCAGAGGCTTTGAAAGTGGAAGAGGAAACAAGGTCATCAATACACTAATGCAAGAGGTAGAGGATAGCTTCGAAGCAGGGGAGCCAAAGAGGTTGCAGAAATTTCCAAAGAAACGATTCAAGTAATGATAGTAAGGGGTAAACTTGATCAGGTTGAACGAGATTGCAACTTCAAGAATCGAAACAGGAGAAAGCAACAAGAAAACTATGCATCCACAAGTGGAGATGATGCGGAGAATTGTTCATGATCCGAAATCACATGATGATTACAATGTCTGCCGATGTTTCAAAATCGAATGGTAATGTGTCGTATGTTGATTCAAGTGCTTCAAATCACATGACCAGCCATGCAGCATGGTTTAGTAGTTTGCAAAAGTTTTCAGTCCCTAGAATGGTTGAAACAAGTGATGAAACATCACATTCTATCGAGCATATAGGAAACATAGCACTATCCATGGATGTACTGCGTGTTCCCAATATAACAAAGAACTTAGTTTCCATTGGGCAAATGGTTGACGAGGGATACAACTTACAAGTCAGGTTCAACTATGATGGTTTATATGTAGAAGAGTGGAACAGAATGGAAGGCTGGTTGCCAAAGGGAACAAAATGGGTAGGATGTTTACCTTGAATGTGAAAATTCCTAAAATGAATGCAACCATGTTTGCAAAAGGTGTAGGTGTTATTGGTGACATATGTTGGGGTAAAGCCCTAAATGACCCCTTTATAGTGTATACACGTGTATAGGCCTATTTATAAAGACTAAAGTCACTTATTCTTTATTTTTGGGCCCAAGTTCAATGTGAACGTAGCAAACCCTAAAAGGGTTCTTTATAACATAACATAATAACACTTTTGGCTCTCTTACTTCCAAGAGAAGCCTCCAAAACTGATCGAACCTCTCTCTCTCTCTCTCTCTCTCTCTCTCTCCTTTCTATCAGCTGCGCCACCATTTTTGCCTATCGCCTCCTCTCTTGAGGCACACACATGCGTCCTCTACCCCTCCGACACCACACCTCAACCCTATCAACTGGTATCAGAGCTAATTTAGGGTTTCAGAGCTGCTGCGCAGGTGCTGTACAGCAAAGAAAACCCCACTTTTCGTGATAATCTTTGATTTCATCGCGAAGAAAGTTGCTTCAGGACCAAGAGGATCACTTTGGGCATCTCAAAAGCCCATAATAGGCTTTTTTCAGGTGTTTTGCAGGTCTAAATGGGTGTTTCACAGGTCATAGCAGCAATACACAGGTCTAGCACCTTATGTATTGAATTGTGGCAAAAGAAATTGCCTACGTATAGCAATTTGTGGCATTTTTTTGAGAATTTCAGAAATTTCTGAAGCAAAATTTGGGGCTTTTGCTCCTATTTGGTTCTAAAGGCTGCGTTATAGCCTTATGCATGCACATTGAGGTCAAAGGAAGTCAAATTTGTTGATTTCAAACACAAATTGTGGAAGGAGAGAATGCAAGGTATTCTCTTTTTGAAGGATTGTGATAGGGCATTGGAGGCGAGAAAACCAGAGGACATGTCACAAGATGCATGGCTGATTTTGAACAAGAAAGCTGTTACATGTATCAAGATGGCTGTCTCTGATGAGATCTTGGTAGATCTCAAAGGTTTGACCTCTGCTTCAGAAATATAGGCAAAGTTGAAAGCAACTTATGAAAACACTACGCTTGTTAACCAAGTGCATTTGATGCGGAAGCTTGTTGGCATGCATCTAGACGAGTCCAAGAGTGAAGCTGAACACTTATCTCTCTTTACATGTACTTTGTCACAGTTGCAGGACTCAGGTATGGCTCCTTTTGATGACAAGCTTAAAGCCATTTTCTTGCTTATGACATTGCTTGACTCTTGGGAGACATTGGTAGTCTCATTGTCCAATAACCCCAACCTTACCTTTGATGGTGTTAGGGATTCTATACTTAACGAAGAGATCATGAGAAAAGCAGGTGGTGAAGGTGGCAGCTCAGCCAACATGGTTAGAGGCAGGACGGATAAGAGGAGTAATAATGCACAAAAGAACAAGAGTAAGAACAGGGAAAGGGGTAATATCAACAAAGATAAAAGCAACGATGTGACATGCTATCAGTGTGGCAGGAAAGGCCACCAGAAACGTGATTGCCGCTATTGCAAGGCACAACTTGAAAGAAAGAAGAATACTGGAGAAAGAAGAAGGAGAAGAAAGAAGACAAGACTGATGCACAGGACAACCAAAAGGACAAGGAGAAGGCCAATGTGGCCTCTAATGTAGTCATAGAAGAGCTGTCAGATGTTGAGGATATTTTATGCACTACTTTATCAGCTGATGATACTTATGCATTTGATTCCTCTCTAAATGTTCATTCACATGACATGTCGATCACCAAAAGTGATCTTATTGATGCTTTGCTTATCGTTAATGATGCATTGGCCCAGACATGGATTGTTGACTCCGATGCTTCTTTTCATGTGACTCCTATCAAGGAGTGTTTTTCTACTTTTACTGTAGGAAGCCATGGCCATGTATACCTTGGAAACAATCATGCATGTTCCATTGAGGGTATTGGCACAGTGCATTTCTCTACAAATGGCACTAATGAGCTGGTCTTGCATAATGTGCGTTATGTACCAGGGATCAAGAAAAGCTTGCTTTCTCTGGGTCAAATGGATATGCATGGTTATAGCATTCTCTTTGAGAGAGGATCATGGAAAATGACAAAGGGGTCAAGGCTGATTGTGAAAGGCACAAAGAAGGGAACTCTCTCTTTCTTGTGTGGAAAAGCCTTATCAGGGAAGTTTATTGCTTTGGCTGAAGTTCACTCCCATATGGAGTTGTGGCATACCAGACTTGGCCATATGAGCTAAAAGGGTCTCACTAGGCTTTGTAACTTAAAGAAGCTTGATGCTAAAGGCACAAAGCTTGATTTTTGTAATGAATGTCAATATGGAAAGCAAGTGAAACGTTCCTTTTACTCTGGTGTGTCTCGTAAGCCTTGTGTACTTGATCTTGTTCATTCTGATGTATGTAGCATGCCTACCAAATCTATGGGGGGTTGCTTTGTATTTCATTTCTTTTGTTGATGATTTCCCAAGAAAAATTTGAGTTCAATTCCTTAAGTCTAAGGATGAAGCATTTGCTGTGTTTAAGCGTTTTCATGCATTTGTGACCGCCCAAACAGGTAAAAGGCTGAAATGCCTATGTACAAATAATGGGGTTGAGTACAGAAGTGTTGAATTTAAGAAATTTTGTGAAAATTTAGGCATTAAGAGGGAGCTTATTGTTCCATACAGCCCCTCTTCTAATGGTGTGGCTGAATGTTTTAATAGGACACTTTGTGAGAGGGTGAGATGCATGCTGTCCACAGCTAATCTCCCTCATGGATTTTGGGGAGAGGCACTCAAAACTGCAGTACCTATATGCAATAGATCCCCTCACATGTCTTTGAAAGGTGACATCCCTGAAGAGGTGGTTTGGCAAACCTGCTTCATATGATCACTTAAGTGTCTTTGGTTGCGAGGCTTTTGTGCATATAAGGCCTGAGCTGAGAAACAAACTTGATGCTAAGTCCATAAAAGGCCTCTTCGTGGGATATGGTGAAGAAGGTGAGATGGGCTACAGAATTTGGATACATCAGCTCAAGAAAGAAAGT
>CM035415.1:175991225-176008725 GCA_020310875.1 Ceratopteris richardii | reverse complement strand
GTGTAGGTAAACAGAGATCTGGTGTTTGATGAAACGACAAACTATTATGCTGAAGCGAAAGAAGGAATTAATGTTGACTCAAACGATGAAGGAAATGTTGAAAACTCGAAGTGAAGAATCTCAAGTTTTGATTGGACTAGATGTGGCACCTAGCAATAGTTCCAACTCAAATGTGTGGAGTGGAAGATTATGTGGAAATTTCAGTCCAGCAAATTCATCGACTACATCCAAGAAAAGAAAAGAAAAGATTTATGCTGAAAATAAAACATCTACAAGCTTTTAAGACATTGATGGCGAATCATGCGGTTCAGAAAAGAGCCTTGATGAGGAACTTGGATTTCCCTCTATGGAGACTCCTGGAGTAAGGAAGGCATATGCATATGATACTTTATAAAAATAAAGAGTGTGTGCATCCTTTTTAGGGATATATACCTCTATCAATCTCTTTCAAAATGCAAACTAACTTTCTGTTTCTATTCATCTGCAGATTGTCGATGCATTTGGATTGCAGATCAGATGCGGTTTTCGTTTTTTTTTTTGATGGATGATATTGCAATCCTGCAATGCACTGATATTTGAAAAAAGGGCTTTTTTAGGTCCCATCATTCCTTCTGCTTTGTTTTGAGAACGCCTTCTTCTAGGGGTCTCTACTTTACCTGTAGAAAATAGGTTTACAAGGAGTATCATCATTCACAGTGTCCTTCAATTCCTTGGAACGTGACCAAGGAGTTATTTTGGAGGGTTTATCCCCTTGTACATAATAGAAACTAGAGATGATTTTTTTTCTAAAAAATAAGAGAGGGCTTATAAACCCTTCTGAACATTCTTCTATCTCCTTCTTCAACTTTCTGCACACGTTTCATCTCTTTAATTTTTCTCCTTCCACACACACTCTGTGTGCATCAAAACAACAAGAGTACAGTGATTACTTGAGCTGCGGCTACTCTTTCAACTACTATCAAGGCCACATGTGGAACCCTCTCATGAAAAGAGCAGCAAGCAAAAGAGGATTTGTCAAGGCGTTCTATTCTATACAAGTTCAAGCAGGTTGTACTCAATGTTTGCAGGTATATTACACCAAAGGGATCATATTTCCCCTTTTGTTTCAACTTTCAAGTGACAGGACACTCGTTTAGGTAGAGATCCAAGTTTGGTTGCTGATATTTATGGAAAGCAGGTTTGGAAATGCTCATTTCGCCCATATTCAGAAGTTGTGTGTCTTATTTGCAATGGAAATTATAGCATTATATGATCAATCATTTTTATAGCACTTTATGAGATTGTGCAAAAGTATGAAAAATCAATTTGTCTGAATCTTATTAGCGAGAAAACTGTAGGAATTTATTAATGTTGCGGAGCCTAGTTATCTTAAAATAGCTGCTACTAAGTGTATTAATGGCAAAACCAAATTTTTCTTTCAAGAATCCACTTCTGTGTGATAATTCCCCAAGTTGCAACTTAACATAATTAATTTTCAAGAATGAATGAATTAATTCTTGAACGTTCTCCAGTAATTTAACCTTTGTCCACAAGGAAAATAACTCTTTAGTTATTCGTAAATACACATTTATGAGTTTAGATCCTCACTCCAATGTCTCTAGGGTGGATAGTTCACCTCATGCAACTCAATGCTTTGTTCGATTTAGTAGATGATGATGGCACTTTCATCTGCATTGTTTTGCTCAGTCTCATGGGTCATTTTGGCCTTTTGGTGATGAAAATACAAATTCCCATTTTCTTCTCCGAGTAACACTTAAAACAGGCCATAATTACCACTAATTTGAACATAATTTTCTTTGATTATATGAAGATGTTGATGAGAAGTTCAGACGTATGGGGAAGCCCTTTGTAATTTAGTGTGAAATTTCCTTAATTTTCCAAGTTTACTATACTCTCATTATAACCCGTCTATAACTGTCTTGCAGATTATTTACTTCTACTTGCCTGTGTTATCCTGATGGGGCTGTTTGCTCTGCAACACTATGGCACACGTAATGTTGGCTTCATGTTTGCTCCTATTGTCATAGCATGGCTTTTTTCCATCAGCAGCATTGGAATTTACAACATTTTTAGATGGAACAGAGATGTCATAAAGGCATTGTCACCATACTACATGTACAATTTTTTGCGAAAAACAGGAAAGGAGGGTTGGATTTCCCTTGGAGGAGTTGTGCTTTGTATAACTGGTAAGTCACTAGCAGGTCTCAAATGTAATCTATGCCAAGTACAGTGGTATGCATTTTGAAATGTCCAAGGAAAGCATCCCCCCCCCCCCCCCCCCCCCCCCCCCCCTCCCCGCCCTCCAAAAAAAAAAGGGAAAAGGAAGAAAAAGATGCTCTTCTTGTCTACACATGCTCCATGTTGTTTTATATCTTGCTCATGGCCCATACTTTTCATATAGGAAATAAGTACTGCTGCCTTCAGTGTCTTTTGTGTTTGGCTCCATTGTTGGGATGCCCTCAAAACTTTGGACTTAGATTTTGAAAGTATAATTGCCTTATATTTTGTCATCATGTTTACAAAAGTATCTATGAAGCTACTGTATAGTGGTCACAAATAATAACAATTATGTCTGGGAGAACAAGTGATCTTATATTTTTGTTACATGTGTCAGTGATTTGGAGGATGTTTCAGCACTATCTTCTGCTTGTCTGGTTTGGGTGATAGGAATATCCTTGTAGTAACCTTCTATTCTTATTTCATGTATCAGCATGTCTTGGTCTTTCTTTTGTGTTGTATCCCATAGTTGGTCTGCTTTTTTGTGTTCAAAGCAGGTGAATGTGTTTGTTTTGTCTGCTTTGTCTTTTGCTTTTTCCATTTTTTTTAATCAGTGTGTTATAATGGCTGTTCAGTTTACGTGCTCATTTTATTTCTTATCTTAATATTATTTCATATTGATGACAGGTGCTGAGGCCATGTATGCTGATCTAGGGCACTTTTCACAACGCTCTATCAAGGTATCACAGTACTATTGACTGTTGAAGTCCATGATCAATGCCATCTGAATCTTACTGGTTCTGGATATGTGCTCACAGGTTGCCTTCACATTTGTGGTGTATCCCTGTCTAACCCTGGCATATATGGGCCAAGCAGCATACTTGTCAAGACATCCTTCAAATATAGAACGCAGCTTTTACATGTCTATCCCTAGTAAACTTCTCTTGCTCTGTCTGTCTGCCTCTCTCTCTCTCTCTCTCTCTCTCTCTCTCTCTCTCTCTCTCTCTCTCTCTCTCTCTCCCCCCCCCCCCCCCCCCCCCCCCCCCCCCCCCCCCGGCCCCCTTTTTTTATTCAATTTATTGATGATCCATTGGCCTACAGCTATGTGCAGCCTTTTTATTAATTATTAGAAACAGCAGTTTTCATTATCTCCCAGAAATTTCACTTACTACTTGTATCCCTTCTTTTTCTCCTTTTTATTTGTATCAGATCCATCAGGATGTAATTGTTTGGTCTCATGGTCTCTTGAGCCGTACAGAGACTAAAGCATGGATGAGCAGCAGAGCTATCTGAACTGCAAGCAGAGAATTCTATATACATAGCTTCATTATTACTGGCTTTTTAAACTGCCCAATAACAAAGAGGCTCCTACCACAGTGGCCAATGTGTACGCTAGACCCCTCATTCATGAAAAAGGGGGATCCCGTGCACCTTCACATTTTCATGTTAAATACGAGAGAGGCTATGTTTCACCTATGTACAATGAAAGTGCACATCTATATGTTATTTCATATAATTAATTGCATCACATATGGATTAAAATATATTTGAAATTCTTGTACATATGCAAATAATACGATTAACTTGCAGCATATGACATCATTATAATACATTACATACATGTTTACTTTATGCCAGGAGCACAGTATGCAAGTTAATCGTATTATTTGCATATGTACAAGAATTTTACATATATTTTAATCAGTATGTAAGGAGCACAGTATGTGCTCTTTACATATATGGCATCATACTGTGCTCCTTACATATGGATTAAAATATATGTAAAATTCTTGCACATATGCAAATAATATGATTAACTTGCAGCATATGACATCATTATAATACATTACATACATGTTTACTTTATGCCCATATGCATATATACACATATGCACATTGATGATTGCACACCAGTCAAACTGTCATTGCATATGCATGTATGAATTAGTAATTAGTAGTTACGACTTATAAGGTACATACATGTAGTGTAAATTTTGCATGCAGCAATGACACATTTACATTTGTACAATAGGCATTACATATGTGCCATTTGTATATACGATGCCCATGCAATAGATGTGCAACACAATGCACATTGGTGATTGTGCATTGCATGCACATTTTACTTCAAAGTTCATATGTACATTATAATGGATATACAATATATTATGTCCATATACAATGATACATTATGTATGTGTATTTCTGTACTTATTATGTGCAAACAATAAGATAAAATGCAAACTGAAGGTGCACACTATATTGCATTTCGAAAAATGAGATCTGAATGTTCAATCTCTGAATTTCATGGTTTACTAATTTATGCTCATTGTTAAGTGTTTTTCACATACGAGAGGCAAAGTAATGATGCTTGTCTAGTAGTTAGATGCTATTGATTGTGATTCTTTAATACATAAGAACTAACAAATCATAATAGAGTGATTTGACGTCACAAGATGATAATCATGAATGTTAAACTTTGAATGCATAATGCTAAATGGGGTGTGGATGGTGTGATGTGAACATTGATGGTCATTGTTTGGAGGTAGGATGAATGGGGTGGTTAGGGCAGATGTCTAGTCATATATCACCCTTATTTATTGTGGGGAATGAACCATCACAATAAATAGGAGCCATCTCTTGATTTTTGGAAATTGCACGAGGGTAGGCAATTGCCCATAGGAGATCCATTTCTCTACGAATTCAATTCACTTTAAACCCATGTGCGAATGGCCACATAACATCGAGATCCAAGCTGTGTCTCATAGGGCTCAACCCCATGACATGGATACACATACGACACATTCTTGAGATACAATTTCTGGAGACTATTTGACAAGGTATGCGTCTATGTTGTTAGAGAGACAATGTCACCAAGGCTTTTTACAAGAGCCTTGTATGAACTGGCATTTACTTGATACATTTGACACATGACACAATATTAGTCATGTGTGCTTTTGTAATTTGGGCATTGGCTTTCCTGTAATATTTTGGGCATAGAAAGGCCTTTGATGATGATATTTTTGTGGATATTTATAGCAAACCATGAGTTTGACAAAACATTGTTAGGGCATAGTTTTTTGTGTTGCTTATAATAGAGGAGGCTATCTTTTAGATTTTGGGGCTCATTTGGAGTTATATGCATGTCTACATTTCCATTTAGAGCATTTGTGGCACCCAAAGCTCTCTAAGGTTTTAAGAGTTAGCATCTAGCATAATGAGACTAGAACTTGCATTTTTCGACCATAGGATATTGAGGATCTATTACCACTAAGGTAGAGTAAGCTATATTTCAGGAGTGAATTCGCACAGAGAGTTTCCATAAAGACTAACCTCCTAGCCATGCATTTGAGCTACCACTTTCAACTTCCATAAAGGAGAGACTTGGTGGCTTCCCATATTAGTGCCACTTGGCACTCATGTGAGACCCTACATGGCCTGAGAGCTTAGAGAGTGTTCACACCTTCCTTCCTCAAGGCTCTCACATAACAATAAGTGTTCTGTACTTCACTTTCTCCTTTTGAGCTGAACTATTGAGAGCTTTCCTCGAGATAATTGTGCGAGACTTCACTTTGATCCATTGGAGCTGAACTACCTAAAGCTTTCTTTATTAAGAAATTGTTTTTTGATTTGTACAAATCTTCAATAATGCCAACCTGCATATCTTTTTCCTTCAAATTCTACCATCAGAAAAAGTTGCAATGGTTCCATAGCTTCTTTGATGATACTCGATTGATATGTGGGAGTTCTTCTCTATCTTTTAAACACACATCATTGTTTGGTTTTGAAGATTTGAAATGCCTTTCGATGACATTGAATCATTAGGGGCTCTCCAAAATCTGGGGAAGAATAAGGTGCCTGGCCAGATGGTTCACCTAAAGTTCATGCTATATTACTAGGAGAATCTTAAATGTATTATCATGGACTCTGTCAATGATATGGAACACTGGATATGCTTGAATCCTTTAAAGAATGGATAGCAATACTCTTACCGAAAACGAATGTACATGATGCCCTTACAAATTGGTGCCCTGTAACTCGAATAGGCCTTCTCTACGAGACTCTCTCCAAAGCATTGGTTCTTTGAATGCATGTTCCTTTGTCCTTCATTATTCATAAAGCCTGATATGAATTTCTACCTAGGAGATCTATTCATAAAAACATTTTGGCAGTAATGCTTGCCTTCGAGTATGCAGTACATCAAGGACTCTCTCCAAAGCATTGGTTCTTTGAATGCATGTTCCTTTGTCCTTCGTTATTCATAAAGCCCAATATGAATTTCTACCTAGATCTATTCATAAAAACATTTTAGCAGTAATGCTCACCTTCGAGTATGCAGTACATCAAGAGCTTAGTACAATATTCAGGCAAGTAGATTTCTCAAAGGCCATTTATATTGTATATTGGGATTTCATAACAGCTGCAACGAAACACATGAACTTCGGTCCAAAAATGTTAAAAGTCATTCCCATCCTTATTCAGGCTGCTTGTACCTTTGTTCTTGTACATGGCCAACTATCTCATCTTATTCATGTCGTGTGCAGAGTTCTTCAAGGATATTCACTCGACCTTTTATTATTTGCTATTACATCCCACGCTCTTTACTGTTTTCTTGACAGATCGGTCTCACAAGGCATTTTGCATTGCTTCAATATAAACAGTACACATTTCATTGTTGCTGGAGTCGATGGTACGATCAACTATACTTTTTTTGCATTTGATGTAAGCTTCGTTATCGCTGAGTTTGCCCCATCACTTCCGAAAGTGATAGAAACCAAATTCTCAGAGCTTCATGTGAGTTCATGCTGGTGGTGTGTGTGCACTGTGGGGTGAGTGTGTGAGCAAATGTCCATTCTTAGCTCTATACCCACTATTGGGCATTGATGACGTTAGTGGGGATGTCATAGTATTGAGTCGATACTCTACGTAATGGAGCTGATATGCCATATAGTCTCGTGGTTGACTGCCATGAGCTTCTAATTGCACTTTCATCTGAGGGTGAATATGGGGTTTACTTGCATTCGTTCTGATATATATATATAGTGAAGAGATCACTTGCATTAAATGAAAATAATTTACAGAAAGAGAGGGAAGGCGTTTCCTCTTCCCCTCAGCACTACTTCCTGCTAGTCTCCTAAAGTAACATTATCCCCTATGATCATCAAATTCTATCCAAAAAGGAAGCAATCGCCAGTTTATGCTTATGTTCAGCTGGCATAACATCCATATCCAAGCTCAATTTCGCTTTGCAAAGCGCCCAAGAAAAATACGGTACGAAACCCTTGTTTTGAAACACCATCTTATTCCTCAACTGCCAAATGTTCCAAAGCAAGATAAAAATGCATCTCATTCTAACCCAGTCGCAAGCATTACTACCCGAATGAAATAGAAGAAATGTGGCTCCGAACTTGGATGGCTTGCTATCCCAAATGGGAAAGAGAAACAAACTTTTCCACCATTTTTGAATAAAGGGGCAAGACCAAAAAGCATGACACATAGTCTCCACATACGAAGCACAGTGTGGACATCGGACGCCTTGTATACCATGCTTGGAAAGAAATGCCCCCAGCGTGAGATGTCCCACCGAAATCCTCCACATAAAGACTTTCATCTTGAAAGTAAGAGATGAGCCCCAAATATCAGCAAACCTTGCATGCCACCAATCCCGCGTTTTGTCCATTTTCCACCTGAGGTTACACTGGGAAGTAATGTCAACACAATCCGCAAGAGAAAGATAATATGTTCTAGTAGCACCATTCCACCATCTTGTATGCTTGGCCAAAAGCCAGTCTTGCTAGGGATCCGATGAATCAATCGAAAGAGGGATTTGAAATTGTTGCACAAAGAGTGCTAGCTCCATCCACTTAGATCTATAGGCAGGTCCCACTACATAAATCCTCCGAATGGCAAGGAAGGACAGGAATTCCCATTTAGAATCATAACATTTTTCAATGGTATCAATTCCTTTGTTATTGAGGTATCTTGCTGATGCACCCATGGAATAAGCCAAAGGCGGATTTGTTAAAAAAGACCAATACGGAGATAGTGAAGCAAAAGAGTTTCTTGTATAACGTTGTCTCTCGTTCCATTTAAGTAAAGAAGCAGTCTTCTTAAAGCTGGTACGCAGCATGGAAAGTGTAACAGAAGAGGTTTGCAAGTGGGCATGCGAGAAAAACTTATTCCATGCATTCATTTTCCATGCACCCTTGTAGTACACTATATATATATATATATATATATATATATATATATATATATATATATATATATATATATATATATATATATATATATATATATATATATATATATATATATACAGAGAGAGAGAGAGAGAGAGAGAGAGAGAGAGAGAGAGAGAGAGAGAGAGAGAGAGAGAGAGAGAGAGAGAGAGAGAGAGAGAGAGAGAGAAAGAAAGAAAGATATATTAACGTCCACGGGAGGCCGAAATCGACCTATGGGACCGATCAGGTACATCAAAACATTACATTCCACTTGGGGGGGAAGCCCTCAAGGGGCTATAATAAAAGGGAAAAATCAAAATAAAAGGGGGGGATGTGGCTTCCAAAGCACTCTTATGACTCATAAGAGTTTCAAAATTACATCAATATATATTACAAATGAGGGAGATAGCTGTTTCTTCCTATGTGGTATGGGTATGGAAATCTCTGATAATAGCTTGACCGCCTCTGTATACTGCCCACTTTCCATTCTTCCTGGCTTCTCTGACTTTAGTTAACTCTGCTGGTCGATTTTTAAGTTGGAGTGGGGTGAGTTCATCTGCTATCCATACTTTAGTACCTTGTAGTGACTTTGCTTGCTTCATGACAGCTATCTTATCTGACATGTCAAAATAGCTTACCCTTGCCTGAGTTCCTTTGGGTGTGATGAAGACCGGAGACCCTAGATTGATGAAGGGGACCACCTTGGTTAGTTGTGCTTCTAGTACTTCTGTTTCAAGGATGCAGTCATCTTTTAACTCGGGTGCGATGTCCTCTCTGTCCCATCCTAGGGGGAGGCCTCCAATCCTGATAACTTTCTTGTTGCCGTCCACCAATTCCTGCTCCTTTACCACAACCATTACTTCTTTTGAAAAATGTGTAGAGCTGGATAGTTTTACCTCGGATAATTATGTTGTCAAGTCGACTTTATTTGTTGATTCAGCTCCTGTTTGCTGGCTGTTTCCTTGTGTTTCATCAAGTTTTTGTTGCAATCTGGCTATTTGTTCATCTTTCTTACTAATTTCCTGCTTCATTGCTGCCATTTCTCCTTGGAGTTTCTTCAGTTCTTGGAGTAAGTAAGACTCCCATGCTGTTGGTTTGTTGACTGGGGTTGGTATAGAAAGCGGCTGGTGCAACAGGGCAGAGGCAAAGCTTTTCCTGCCTTCCATGTTGTTGCTGTAGACAAGGGAGCGAGGAGAAGGGTGCTGGAAAGCTCAAGGAAAGACTTTTTAACGTCTATTAGAGGCCAAAATCGGCCTATGAGACAAAACATATACATCAGTATGATCCAATCCACTGTGATCCAAAACGAAAATAAAGTGTGAGTACTGCAAACGGGTATAAAAGGAGGGATAGTAGCTGGCATCAAGGGTGTGGGGTGCTATGGGTATGCACTCTATATGCTCAATGGGTGAGATACAAATATGATATGCATAGGGAGGGGAGGCTCGATGGTATCACAACCCCCTAAATGCCTGGAGTGGGTGTAGGATATAATGCATCGGTGGGTAAGGCATCATGGCGATCCTCAAAATGCTCTGGGCGTCCAAATCGATAGGGGTGCGCTGCTGACGTCTCTGTATCTCCATGTCATGGCGTGCGTGAATCGCTTGAATCTCTCTCTGATGTGGACGAGCTCTCCGGACAAGGGGTCTCGGTCGTCGACGCTGTCGTCTAAGCTCCTCTGCTCTGTGTAATGTGACACCCCGCATCGAGCTGGCCCACGAGTGTATGTGGGTCTGAAAAAATCTGTAATATAAGTCTGAGGGGGGGGGCCAGGTGTATCTCCATCTGCTGCTGGAGGAGTGATGCGCGGCGGTGCTGGAGCTCTACTAGGAAACGACCTAGAGGGCGCTCGTCCTCTGTCCCCAATAAAGCCCTGATCTCTCTAGGCCCCTTGAAGAGCTGTGGGTAGCGGTCTCTGATGTCCTCATATGCCTTGCATCCACATGTGTAGTGCTCCTCGTCCTCCACCTCCTCTCTACATATCTTGCATAGTCGCTCATCCATGGGGGTATGTGTGGCTCGCCCAATCTCAATCTCGAGCTGGTGTGATGATACTCTGAGCTTCCCAATGGCCACTCTCTCAGCTGGTGAGTGTTGCCTCTTTGTGGGAAGAGGCTCCCGTGGTGCTATCCATGTCCCCCTGACGTGTATCTGTAGTAGGTCCTGACGGATGATCCTATTCCTCTCCGAACGAGAGAGGGTAATGTGGGGGGAAGAGAGGTCATACTGAAAAGGGGGGAGATCCGTAATGCCCATGCCATGGTCTGCTAACCATCGGTAAGTCTGTGCATACCATACTCTCTCATGCCCTGTCTCTGCCAAATGTCTAGAGCTCTCAAATGCAAGCCTGGTGAGTCGGCTAGTGGGGAGCTCTCTGACTCTCAGAATAAAGGTCACCAACTGGAAGAGGGCCTCCACTAGCATCGGTGGTGTGCCAAGCTTAGCTCGTATAATGTCATGTGGAACGGAGGGCTTGCTGCGCAGCAATCGTGATATCATGGTGATCTCGGGCCTCTCAATCTGCGTCCACATCGCCTCTGTGATCCCTGGTGCCCATACTGCTGCTGCATACATCAATGCGGGTGTCACTAGAGTGTCAAAGAGCCACCCCTTAGTCCGGGGCTCCTGAAAATGTGTCTGAAAGCAGCGTCTCTCCAATCCTGCAAGTGCCGCATAACCTCGCGTCAATCTATCTCTCGCAGCCTGTGCCATGGAGAATACCACTATGCTGCCCGAGAAGGTGATACCTAGGTAGACGTAGGAGTCCACTACCTCTATCTGTCCTCCAGCTGCTGTGAAAGAGGCGCGATGGCGTACTGTCCTGGAGGTATGGAAGATCATGACCTTGGTCTTGCCAAGGTTCACTGTGAGTCCTCTCTCCATGCAAAAGGTATCGAGCACCTGTAAATGTGACTGCAACCCCTCCTGTGACTATGAGAGCAGGACAATGTCATCAGCATATAATAGGATATGTACTGGCGTACCTCCGAGGTCTCCTCCTCGCCCTCCTCCTCGCCCTCCTGCTCGCTGTATATACTCCGTGATCTCGTCGATGTAGAGACCGAAGAGAGTGGGTGAGAGAGGGCAACCTTGTTTCACACCAATGGTGCTAACAAGGCTGTCTGATAGACCGCCGGGGCAGCGTACCCTGCCTGTGACTCGTGCATACAAAGCGTGGATGGCCCATAGCATGTCTGATGGAAGCTGTAACTCCTGGAGCCTCCATAGTAGTCTCTCTCGAGGGACCATGTCGAAGGCTTTGTGGAAGTCCACAAAGCAACAGTATAGTCTCTGCTTCCTCGCCTTCGCGCTCTCAATCAAGCAACGAAGCACGAAGATGTGGTCGATGGTGGAGAAAGTGCGGCGGAAGCCTGCCTGGTCGGGTGCTCTGATCCCCGCTGCCTCAGCGTGTGTACTGAGCTCTGCCTCTAGTACTGCCCCATAGATCTTGGCCAAGATATGGCCTATCATAATAGTCCTGTAGTTCCCTGGGTCCATCATATCACCGGACTTATGGATAGGCGTAATGGTATGCATAGTCCATGAGTCGGGTAATCCCTCAACCAGAGCACGGTTGAAGAGATGGGCGATCAAGTGGGAAACTACATCTGCTGCGTATATAAAGTGCTCTCCCCGTAGCCCCGTGTGGTCTGCTGAACGGCCATGCTGTAGCCTATGGATGGCCTGTCGTACCATGCCTGCTGTGAAGAGGGTGGATATCACCGGACGCGGTGTGGAAGGAATCGGTAATGGTGGCTGTCCTTGGACGTCATATAACCTTTGGGTGTAGGTGTGCTAAGTGGAACGATCTGCTATGGGTGTAGGTGGACGTGGCTCACGTAGTGCCCTCCACGCGGTGGCACAATCCCTACTCATGAGAAGGTCGATCAACTCTGCCTCCTGTCGCTCCTCGAAAGCTCGCCGCTTCCGGCGTGTGAGGGCTCGCATCTGTCGTCGTGCCTCCCTCTCTGTGATGGATCCGAAGATACTCTGTGCTCTGAGATGTCCGTATAGTCGCGTACACTCATCGTACCATCTATTCTGGGGTGTATGCCCCAGCCGTGTCGGATGTGCAGTGCTGTGGGTGGTGTATGGGAAGCTGAGAGTAGCGGATGTATGGAGGATCGAGGAGAGGTGGGCGGTGAGGGTGTCCAAGGAGGCAGAGGGATCAAGGGAGTAGATGCGCTCTCGAACATGGGAGCTATAGATATGTGCTAGCTCATGTCTAAAGTGAATGGTGGTACGGGCTCGTGGCTGTATGGTGACGGGGTGGGGTATGCATGGTGAGCCGCGAATGGATAGGGCAAGATATGCGTGATCAGCTCCAATCGGTAAGGGTGGGATAGTGAATGAGGTGATCAGATGTGTCGCCTCCGGGGGTCCGATAACATAGTCTACCACACTGCCCCCATGTGGTATCGTGGGTGGAATGCAGGTGAGACCGCGCGAGGTGGGCCAGCTCCCCATCCCATTATATATAACGAGACGGTGTGCTGCTCCCATCTGGAGTAAGTGTCGGCCATATAAGGTGGGTGTGGCGGTGTCGGCTGAGGCTCTGAGTGTAGGCATGTCCTCTATGGTACGAAGCATCTCAGGGTCGTCAAAGTCGTAGATATCACACTGGTGGCTCTGAGTGCGGGCATTGAAGTCTCCTACAAGGAAGACTTCACCCATCCCGGTATACTCCATAATCGTGTCACTGAGGCAGTCATATGGCGATGTGGTGTCTGGTCCCTCCCCTCCTGATAGCTTCTCAGGGGAATGTGTGAAGCGTGAACCAATGGGTGCAATATAGCATACGGCGAAGTACGCTGCCCTCTCCTCTGATAGCTGCAAGGGTATCCACATGAAACGTGCCTTTGGGTCTCTGGCTACCACCTGTACCCTGTACTGTAACGACTGTCTATAGAGCACGGCTACTCCTCCTGATCCTCGTGTGGTGTGCTGTCTCATTTGGCGGCGGTGAGCTGACTCCCACATATAGCCCTCAATCCTTGGTAGGCTCCTCCATGGGCTCTCGTGTGTCTCTGTCAAGAAGATAATGTCTCTTCCCTCCATCACCTCCTCGAGGTGCCCTGGATGTGTCCATAAAGATCCATTGCAGTTCCAGACTGCAATGTGCACCTCCTGCTTGTGCTGTCTCATAGGCCGCGAATCCCTAGTCAATGGGCCGTCCATCAATGATGATCCGACCGTCTCTGTAGAGGGCACGATGTCCCTCTCGTCTGGCCTAGAGGACACGTGGCATGCATGCCCGTCTGTGCTCTACCTGCATCCGTGTGAGGTCGTCATCCAAATAGATGGGGGTGCCCGGTGTAGTGCGTAGTACCGCCCGTCGTCTGAGAAAGTCTCTCCTCTTGGCCTCATCTGAGAACTGAAGGATAAGTGCTCTTCTCTGTGTGGTGTCCCGTCCTTCTCTCCATACTCTGGTGAAGGGGAGAGCTCATCCGCGCGGTATCCAAGTAATGTGCACAAGCGACTCCCGTCCTGCTCTGGTGATCCGTCTTTCTCTGTGAGGCCGGAGACGCGAGCATTGAGTCTGCGGGTTTGTCGCATCCGCTCCTCCTCAATGGTGGTATGCACTATGTGGATCTCCTCACGGTGGCTGTTCTTCTTTGCCTCCTGCCGAAGGTTCTTTTTGACAACCTCGACCCATCCATCTTTCTTAGTCTCAAGCTCGTTCTGCACCACCTCCATACACTCCTTCTTGATAGTCACCCGAATGTCCTTTAGATGTGGAGCGATCTCCCCCTCCTCGTGCATGCTGTCTAGTTTCGTTTTCATATCAGTAAGCGCAGTGTGCAACTCCTCCAGGTCCCGTGCGTGCTGCTTGCGGGTAGTGAGAAGCTCTTCCCGAAGGGATTCGTTTTCCTTCTCCAAGGTTGCCACCTTGGCTTCGAGGGCGACAACTCTACAGGTAACCCCGTTCAGTGCAAAATCTCCTTCTTTCTTGTGTTTTCCTATCAACTCTCGGAGGGCATGCTCTAAGGTGGCCAACTGTTCCTCCAGCTTGGGAGCCATGAGAGAGAGAGAGAGAGAGAGAGAGAGAGAGAGAGAGAGAGAGAGAGAGAGAGAGAGAGAGAGAGAGAGAGAGAGAGAGAGAGAGAGAGAGAGAGAGAGAGAGAGAGAGAGAGAGAGAGAGAGAGAGAGAGAGAGGTTTTAATTTTTAGGGTTAGGGTTTGTTTGTGCTTAGGGTTAGCCGGTGGAGTGGGCGAATATGGGCAGGTTGGGTTCATGAGCACTATTCTCCATCCATGCGCTTGGCGGGGTCGAGACAATGTGGGAGGGCGAGCAGGGCAACTGCAGCTAGGTTTTGCAAGGTAGAGGCTTGCTCAATGGAGAGGCACGCAGAGGCTAGGAAGGGTTTGTGAGCGCATGGCAGAGGCTAGGGTTTGCGAGCGCGAGGCGGAGATCGTCAAGGGGGGCGCAGAGGTGGCTGTGGGGTGGTGCAGAGGTGGCGGGGCTGAAGTCAGATGTGTGTAGCACCGACGGACAGAGGTTGTAGGGCGGGCAGATGGAGGCGCAACAGGCTAGGGTTCAGCTGCGCGGGGCAGAGCAGAGGGACGGGCTAGGGTTCTAGCTGCAGGGGGGGGTGAGAGAGAGAGAGAGAGAGAGAGAGAGAGAGAGAGAGAGAGAGAGAGAGAGAGAGAGAGAGAGAGAGAGAGAGAGAGAGAGAGAGAGAGAGAGAGAGAGAGAGAGAGAGAGAGAGAGAGAGAGAGAGAGAGAGAGAGAGAGAGAGAGAGAGAGAGAGAGAGAGAGAGAGAGAGAGAGAGAGAGAGAGAGAGAGAGAGAGAGAGAGAGAGAGAGAGAGAGAGAGAGAGAGAGAGAGAGAGAGAGAGAGAGAGACTTTTTAACGTCTATTAGAGGCCAAAATCGGCCTATGAGACAAAACATATACATCAGTATGATCCAATCCACTGTGATTCCAAAAGGAAAATAAAGTGCGAGTACTGCAAACGGGTATAAAAGGAGTGGATAGTAACGGGCATCAAGGGTGTGGGGTGCTATGGGTATGCACTCTATATGCTCAATGGGTGAGATACAAACATGATATGCATAGGGAGGGAAGGCTCGATGGTATCACAACCCACTAAATGCCTGGAGTGGGTGTAGGATATAATGCATCGGTGGGTAAAGCATCATGGCGATCCTCAAAATGCTCTGAGCGTCCAAATCGATAGGGGTGCGCTGCTGACGTCTCCGTATCTCCATGTCATGGCATGTGTCAATCGCCTGAATCTCTCTCGGATGTGGACTGGCTCTCCGGACTGTGTGGGGGGGGGGGGGGGGGGGCTCGGTCATCGACGCTGTCGTCTAAGCTCCTTTGCTCTGTGTAATGTGACACCCCGCATCGAGCTTGGTCCTCGAGTGGTTGTGGGTCTGAAAAAATCTGTAATATAAGTCTGAGGGGGGGGGGGGGGGGGGGGGGGGCCAGGTGTATCTCCATCTCCTACTCGAGGAGTGATGCACGGCGGTGCTAGAGCTCTACTAGGAAACGACCTAGAGGGTGCTGGTCCTCTGTTCCCAATAAAGACCTGATCTCTCTGGGCCCCCTGAAGAGCTGTGGGTAGCGGTCTCTGATGTCCTCATATGCCTGGCATCTACATGTGTAGTGCTCCTCATCCTCCACCTCCTCTCTACATATATTGCATAATCTCTCATCCCTCGGGGTATGTGTGGCTCGCCCAACCTCAATCTCGAGCTGGTGTGATGATACTTTGAGCTTCCCAATGGCCACTCTCTCAGCTGGTGCCATATATGTATCCATGTATCGTGGTCTTTGAATGAAACCATCTGCTGTCACAGTCAGGAAGTGCTCTCTGTAGTGTTGCCTCTTTGTGGGAAGAGGCTCCCGTGGTGCTATCCATGTCTCCCTGATGTGTATCTGTAGTAGGTCCTCACGGATGATCCTATTCCTCTCCGAACGAGAAAGGGTAATGTGGGGGGAAGAGAGGTCATACTGAAAAGGGGGGAGATCCGTAATGCTCATGCCATGGTCTGCTAACCATCGGTAAGTCTGTGCATACCATACTCTCTCATGCCCTGTCTCTGCCAAATGTCTAGAGCTCTCAAATGCAAGCCTGGTGAGTCTCTTGGTGGGGAGCTCTCTGACTCTCAGAATAAAGGTCACCAACTGGAAGAGGGCCTCCACTAGTATCGGTGGTGTGCCAAGCTCAGCTCGTATAATGTCATGTGGAACGGAGGGCTTGTTGCGCAGCAAGAGTGAGATCATGGTGACTTGGGGTCTCTCAATCCGCGCCCACATCGCCTCTGTGATCCCTGGTGCCCATACTACCGCTGCGTACATCATGCGGGTGTCACTAGAGTGTCAAAGAGCCACCCCTTAGTCCGGGGCTCCTAAAAATGTGTCTGAAAGCAGCGTCTCTCCAATCCTGCAAGTGCCGCATAGCCTCGCGTCAATCTATCTCTCACGGACTGTGCCATGGAGAATACCCCTGTGCTGCCCGAGAAGGTGACACCTAGGTAGACGTAGGAGTCCACTACCTCTATCTGTCCTCCAGCTGGGGTGAAAGAGACACGATGGCGTACTGTCCTCGAGGTATGGAAGATCTTAACTAGAGAGAGAGAGAGAGAGAGAGAGAGAGAGAGAGAGAGAGAGAGAGAGAGAGAGAGAGAGAGAGAGAGAGAGGAGAGAGAGAGAGAGAGAGAGAGAGAGGGAGGGAGGGAGGGAGGGAGGGAGGGAGGGAGGGAGGGAGGGAGGGAGGGAGGGAGGGAGGGAGGGAGGGAGGGAGGGAGGGAGGGAGGGAGGGAGGGAGGGAGGGAGGGAGGGAGGGAGGGAGGGAGGGAGGGAGGGAGGGAGGGAGGGAGGGAGGGAGGGAGGGAGGGAGGGAGGGAGGGAGGGAGGGAGAGAGAGAGAGAGAGAGAGAGAGAGAGAGAGAGAGAGAGAGAGAGAGAAAGAAAGTCATATTAACGTCTTTTGGAGGCCAAACTTTGCCTATGAGACAAAAACCATGTACAAGTGTAGTAACCTTGTGTGGAGGATGAAATGAAATAAAAAGTATATCGTGACACAAAGATATATAAGGCTGGAAAAG
>CM035415.1:175903725-175983725 GCA_020310875.1 Ceratopteris richardii | reverse complement strand
GAAAATAGGGGAGTTTATCAGAACTGAAACTCATATTCCGGAAGGGTCATCAGGACATGAACAATCTATGGATGGCCGACTAGCAGTGATTGGCTCGCCAACTCCAGAAAGCCTCAAGATGATTCCGCTAGAGAATGGTGACGACGACGATGATGATGATGACTCAATAGGAGCAGTTATTTCATCTAATAAATCTCCTTCTATTCAGAGCGGCCATAATCTCGAGGAAGCACACTCTGCTCACCTCAAACCCAGGAAAAGGGTCAGATTTGAGGTGCCGGATTTACCTCGTGTAGCACCACATGTGAGAACAGAGATGATCGAGCTTATTGAAGCGCAAGAGGCAGGTGTTGTTTATATATTGGGGCACTCTTATATCAAGGCTAAGAAGCATTCTTCTTTTGTGAAGAAGTTCGTAATTGATGTAGTATTTAATTTTCTTCGTAATAACTGTCGTGGGCCAACAGCTGCCTCTAGCATTCCTTATCTGGCCCTCATAGAGGTTGGCATGATTTATCGTGTATGATAATAAGATGTTAACACTAGGATCTGCATACTTTAACATATACAATAGACTTGTGACAAAGGCGGACCATGATAGTCATAACATATACAACAGACTTGTGACAAAGGCGGACCATGCTAGCCATGAAGTAGAGGTGTTGTTGGACACCACAACATGTCTTTGCTCCAGACATATTGAATAGTTCAGTTTAGCTGTTTATATTGTTTATATGTATTGCATAGTAAATAACAAGAAGGTTTGTCAAATTGAGAACAGTCAAAATTTGAGTGCACAAGGCCATGGAAACCGATGCGTGTTGAGATATCTTTTCTACGTATCATTAAGTAAATGCATGATTTGATGGTTGAAAAATGAGCTGTGATTGTCCGTGTCAAAGAGTGAAACTTCTGTGAACGCTACTTCGGAGTTATGGAAACATGAACTAACTTTTTGATCTCCAAATCCACGTGCAACTGTAGCAGCAATGTTTTCCAGGGGGAAAGAAAAAGCTTACGGTGCATCCTAAAGGTGTTTCTCGCTGAAAATAAAAGATCCAATGACTTGCACAATCAGTCTGTTTGAGCCTGAGCCTGGTGATGCACATCTTTGAGGCAAGCATGTACATGTATACCCACGCTTCCCTGGATCGTTTTGACACTCGAGCAGCTAGAAATGTATCTTCCCTTCCTCCCCCTTGTTTCCTGGTGTCTTCTAAACATGATGAAGACGGTATATTTTCATATGAAACCTGAAATTCACCTGCTTAATTACAGGTTTAGTCTTCTCTATTAAAGAAAGTATATTACGATGCTCCAAACAAGATACAAGATCATTCGCCTATTTAGAATATTACTGGCGTCCTATTACAATGCTCCAAACAGGATAAAGATCATTGCTCCAAAGTCATTGCCAACAGAATCTCTTGCCACTTGAGAGCGTGGTTAAGCGAGGACCAAAAAGGTTTCATCAAAGGCAGGTCAATTTTGGAAACCATTATAGATATCTGAGAAGGTCTTGAATTCGCAAATGAGTCTAAACAAGATGTGGTCTTCCTCAAGATCGACTTTGATAAAGCCTACGATAGGCTGGAATGGGACTATATTCTGCAGTCGCTCCAAGATCTTGGATGTAGTCAGAAATTCACCAAGATGATCGCGACCCTTTTCGGAAATGCATCGACCCAAATTAACATTTATGGCAAACTTTCGAAGGTGATCAAACTTAGAAGATCTATCAGACAAGGGTGCCCATTGGCTCCCCTCTTTGCCATTGCCACGGAAGGGCTTAGTAGGTTGGTGGAGCATCAGGTGGAAGCTGGTAATATCAAAGGCCTCCGTTTGCCTCATGACCACAGTCAGATCACCATGAGATTTTGCCGATGATATGAACACGTTTGTTCACAATGATAGTACCAGCCTGGAGACGTTTTGGACGTGTCTGGCTACTTTTTGTGAAGCCTCTGGATCCACAATCAACCACTCTAAGATTGCCTTTAGAGCTATTGTTGGGTCACAGCCCGACCTTCTCATTGATCATGGTGTCAAATCATTCCGCAGGGCCAAATTTTTTGGCTTCTTGGGATCCCCTTGGGGTTTGGTGTCTCTATGGAACAACGGTGGAACTGGGTGCTGGCCAAACTCGAAAACAAGCTTAACTATTGGAGAGGTATGCAAATCAATCTTGCTGGTCGTGCTATGGTTATCAACACGTTCCTCCTTTCATCTACCATTTATTTCCTTTCTTGTTGGAGACCGAAAGAGCAAGATCTGTCCAAGCTGGATAGTATTTGTAGAAACTTCCTTTGGACGAGTGACCACAATAGGAGGGGGTGCCTAAAAACAAATGGTCCATCTACACCAGCCATAGAGATAGTGGGGGACTTGGTATCTTGGACATTGGGTGCATGGCTAACAAACTGGCGGCCTAATGGATGATTAAGGCTTGGTGCAACGGGGAGGCCTCGTGGCCAAGTTGATCTTCAGAAACAAGAACGAGTTGGCTCTCATGTGTTTCCAAAATTGGAAGAATCTTGACATCTTGACCTTGCTGTTTTCCTCGATCCCCATCTTCCCGAAAGTCTAATCTCGTGTGCTCCCTATGGAAGAGTTGGAATAATAGAGTTGGTGATGAGAGGGTGATCAACCTTCTTTTTAATTCCATCTAAGCTCTGTAACAGCTTCCCTTGCTTTGTGGGATTTGGGGGGTCTCGTGGGCATAGTCCCCTTCTCTTATACTTTTCTTTATCTAATTCAAGTCCGGGAGAGTAGGCTAATGCAGAACTTCCTTTATATTAAAAAAAAAAAAAGAAAGTATATCATGTATCAGTCCACTTTGACAAATGGAAATACGGTGCGATTGTGTTTTCTTCCTACTATCAAACAACATTATGCTTAGGAGTTTAAATGAATTTTATAACTTTGACACGTTTCTTCACCCCAAGTGCTTAAACTCATTCTTAAAATTTTGCTTTGTCCACCCATCAAATGAACAGACATGCATGCATGGACGTCAAATTAACACACACACACACACACACACACACACACATAGATAGATAGATAGATAGATAGAGAGAGAGATTAATATCTTCTAAAGGCCATATTTGGCATATGAGCCATAAACATGTAGAACTATGGTCATCTATATGTAGAAATGAAAAGAAAAGTGATGGGTATGATCGACTATGGAAATGCATAAAGAAAGGTGGAATGGGGGTTGCTTGGTGAGTGGGGGAGATAGTAACAATGTGCAATGCGAGATGTGTCGTTAAGCATGGCTTTGGCTCTCCATATAATGGAGACCGAATACAAAGGGGGGTGAAAGAGTGCACATACCCTAGTTGCTGATGATAGGGGAAGGTATCATGGACACAAAGAAAACCATCTTAAATCTTAGATTCCATGTCAACTTCCTATATCTCATGTTTGGTTAGGATTTTGGAGAAATTAATGCTACCATTGCGATCGGAATGTGCCAAAACCCTAAGATCGACTACGTATTCATTGAATTTTGACACTTGGAGGTATTGTTTCCAATTGATGATCTCATCGATGACATCATCAAATTGTAAATGCCCTTGAAAACCTATAAAAGGAGGGGTTGGCCACATTCATAATCAGTCTTCTGGATGCCAGTCTTGGGAGCTCAAGGAGTCTTAATCACCGAGTAAGTACTTTTAAGTTCCAATTCGAGTTTTAGTCTTATCTCTTGCTCTAGTCTTGTCTAGTCTTGTATTCTGGTTTTCGTTTCTTGTCATGTTGTAATCTCATAGTACCAAATCCTTTCTAGTTATTTCTTATATCTAGTTCATATCCCTAAAGGGAATTCTTGTAATCCAAATATCTTGTTTCATACCTATGGTCCCGGGTTGTGGGATCTCCTATCAAAATAAAAGTGCTTTTAAGCACTCCATTCGTTTTGTCATTAAGCACAACATCATTTGCTGATAGTTTTTTTTAGTCCCTTAATCATGTGTACAATGGAGACTTTTATTCTGTCTCAAATGTGCTTCAAGCCGATTTTATCATCTCTGTAAAGAGAAGGTGAGAGTATGCATGGATGCGTCAATACACAACAAGTGCAAGAGATGCAACAAAGAAAATCTTCATTGAGTTATGAAAACCTTGATGGTAGGTATGTCTATCACCCCGACATTTGCAATGTGTTGGAGGTATCAACACAATCACATTGGAAAGATGGCAGAACAAAGACAATCATATGAAGGAGAGGATTATCTCTTGGAAGGTCAATCAAAACTGGCTTTGATTACAAGACCTGCACCTAATTAAGTGCACCTCTTGCTACGAGCACAATTTGTGCACATTGAAATAACAAACAATCTGGTAACATGTGTGTCTTCAAAGTCTTCTGTAACATTTTGTATCAGGTTGGAAAGATGGAAAGCGCGTGGCTATTCTACTTCAGTTTAGTCTCTCCAGCCAGATGCATGTGCCAGAAGAGAAAAGGAGTGGCGCCATTCTGCATAGTGTGAGAAGAAGATGGATGGATGGAGCACCTTCCAAGAATCTGGACAATGGAAGGAGGGATGAGAATGGAATGGAGATGCAAACTGAACTAGATCAGGAAGAGCATGGTTGATCATGTGAAAATGTAGAGGGATTGGTACAAAATATCAAAGATAGACATGGATTGGTTTGTTATCCACCACCATAATCGACATCCTCGTCTCAGAGAAGGAGAATAGGAGATCTGGTTGTGCTTTCTCAAATCTTTGTAGTGACGAAGAGATCCATCCAAGTGCTTTGGAGAGATCCATCCAATTGATTCACCACCATATGAGACAACGATAGACCAACAACAAAACTGTTGTCATTCTCTTACATAAGCAAGGATATTTCAAAAGGCTTGCCTCTTGTAGGAGAGATACAGTGAGACATGGATCCAGATAAGAAAAGGGAAAAGATTGGCTGCACTGTAAAGCAGGACATCGATACAAGACGTGGACTAGTTCCCAATCATCCATTGTTGCCCGTCACCAAATAAGCAAGCAATAAATGAGGGAGTATGCCAAACTAAAGGGAGAATGTGGTTCAATGGACTTTAGTATTGACATCATCTATAATGTCATTTGGCTGCATTCGAATTCCTCAGAAATCCATCAATTTATAAATGCTCTTATATTTTAAGTCATGTTGAGTCCCTATTCAATATTTTTACAAGGACCTTTGAAAACCATGCACCATGAGCTCATTACCATTTTGTAAATTTCAGAGCCTCACACCCAACAGTTTTAGACAAGGAGTTAGGAGTGCACTGTGTCACGAGAAAGGAAATAAGGAAGAGAGCTCACACACACACTCTCACTCTCAAGGAGAAGCACACACACAGATTGAGGCAAGGAAGAATGATCTTCTTCTTCTTCTTCTTCTATTACATAAAAGGAATGTACAAGAATGACCTAAAAACAAGAATACAAGTGCAATATATAAAGATCAGTACATAAGGAAAAACCTAATGTCCGCGAATGAGTGAGCTGGCAAGAAACAAATGTGCCATCACTCTCGGTAGATAAATCTAATAAAGCTCAATGAAGTATCCCTGACATATACCGGCGTGACCACTATACATGTCAGAGAAACGAAAAATTGGTACGTGTCATCCTGGATCATCACATGTTGAGCTTGATATCTCAACACTCCCCCTCAAGCTCAACGCCATATTCTGTAATCCAAGCATCTCCCGAAACTTCTTCAACTTCTCAACTCCAAGTGCTTTGGTGAAAATATCAGCAACCTGCTCATCTATTCTCACATAAACAAGATCAATATCACCTGCTAATACCTTCTCTCTGATGAAGTGATAATGTATCTCGATATGCTTTGTTCTAGCATGGAAAACAGGGTTCCGTGCTAACTATATGCTGCTAAGATTATCACAATAGATAGTGATAGGATTTTGCACTTCCACACCTAAATCTGCAAGTAACATCTCCAGCCATGATGCCTCACATGCTTCCATTGCAACACCTCTATACTCAGCCTCTGTACTCAACAAAGCAACAGTGGGTTGCTTCTTACTGCTCCATGTAATAGCTGCACCTCCAAGTGAGAAAAGAAAGCCACTAGTAGATCTTCTATCTGGAGTACTACCAGCCCAATCTGCATCGATGTATCCATGAACCTGCAAATCTACACCAGCTTCATAAAATAATGCATAATCCAAAGTAGCACTCACATAAAGTAGAGTGTGTCTCAGAGCATCCAAATGTGGCTTCCTGGGAACCTACATAAACTGACTTTCAAGTCCAACAGTATAACTTAGATCAGGCCTTGTAATTGTGAGATATATAAGACTTCCCACAATTTTCCTGTACATAGTAGCATTTTCCAATGCTTCACCTGATGTAGTATCCAATTTCAAATTCTGATCTAATGGCATAGAAATTGGCTTACAATCAGCCATACCATACTTCTGTAGCATATTCAAGGCATATTGCCTTTGTGACATCCATATACCTGTTTTTGTATGTATAAACTCAATGCCCAAGAAATAGCACAACACACCAAGATCTTTCATGTCGAATTCCTGCATAAGAAGTTTCTTTACCTCTTTGATGCTTTCTTCATTATCACCACCTACAATCAGGTCATCAACATAAATAGCCACAATAGTGATGCCATCATCAGCCTTCCTTTCATATAGTGAGTGATCTCCATCACACATAGAGAACCCAATGTTGGTTAAGTAATCAACAATCCTTGCATGCCATGCACGAGGGGCTTGCTTCAACCCATACAAAGCCTTTTGCAACCTGAAAACGTATTCTGGATGCTTTGGATATTCATATCCTTGTGGCTGGTCCATATATACTTCTTCCTGTAACTCACCATGTAGGAAAGCATTCTTCACATCCATCTGATGTAAAGTCCATCCTTTTGCTGTAGCTAATGCAACAAGTGTTCTGACAGTAGACATTTTAGCTACAGGGCTGAATGTTTCCTCATAATCAATGCCATATGTTTGTGCATAACCTTTAGCTACCAATCGTGCTTTATACCTGCTTATGCTACCATCAGCATTATGCTTTACCTTGTAAACCCATTTGCAGCCTATGGGTTTCTTTCCTTGTGGCAATGGAACCAGCTTCCATGTATCATTTCCATAAAGTGCAGCCATCTCCTCATCCATAGCTTTTTCCCAATCTATATTACCAATTGCATCTTGAAAACAAGAAGGTTCAGCATCTTGTATTACCTTTGTCATGTAAGCACAATGGCAAGCCATGTAACTTTTTTTGCACTGAATTACACATCCTCCCAGATCTTCTTGGTCCTGGGTCACTTCTCCTTGTATCATCTGCATGTGCCCTTCTTCCTCCTGGAGTCTTCACAGAGGGCAATCCAAGTTCCTCATCAAGACTCTTTTCTGAACCACTTGATGCACTGAATTACACATCCTCCCAGATCTTCTTGGTCCTGGGTCACTTCTTGTATCATCTGCATGTGCCCTTCTTACTCCTGGAGTCTTCACACAGGGCAATCCAAGTTCCTCATCAAGACTCTTTTCTGAACCACTTGAATCTCCATCAACATCTTCAAAACCTGCACATGTTTTACTACCAGTAGAAATCTTTTCTTTACCTTCTTGGATGTATTTGATGAATTCGCCGGGCTGAAATTTCCACGTAATCTTCCACTCCATGGATTTGAGTTGGAACTATTGCTTGGTGATGCATCTGGTCCACTCAAAACTTGAGATTCTGCACTTGATTTTTCAGTATTTTCTTTGTCATTTGGTTCAAGATTCAGTCCTTCTTTGGCATCTGCATAGAAGCTTGACATTTCATCAAATACCACATCTCTGCTCACCTTCACCTGTCGTGTGAGTGGGTTATAACATCTGTACCCCTTTTGCTCAAGGGAGTATCCAATGAAGACACATTTTTCTGCTTTCGGATCAAGCTTCGTCCTCAACTTATCTGGAACATGTACATATGCAATACAACAAAAAACTTTCAGATGTGATAAGTTTGTCTTTTTACCTGTAAACTTCTCTTCAAGTGTAACTCGATGTACAGTAGCAGTCGGAGTTCTGTTCATGATGTATACAGCAGTATGCACAGCTTTTGCCCAATAACAATGAGGCATATTCTTCTTAGGCATCAAGGCTCTTGCTATTTCTGCAATATGTCTATTTTTGCGTTCAACAACACCATTCTGTTGTGGTGTGTACCTGCATGAAAACTGACGCCGAATTCCATGATTTTTTAGAAAACTGCTGAACTCATTTGACATGTATTCACCTCCTCCATCAGATCTTAATGTCTGAATGTACTTCCCTGTCTGCTTTTCCACCATAGCTTTAAAATTGTGGAAGTGAGTGAACACCTCGCTCTTCTCTTTCATGAAATATACCCATACTTTGCGTGTATGGTCATCAATGAAAGTAACATATAAAACCTGCAACTTCCCATAGATGTGGTCTTTGCTGGACCCCAAACATCTGTATGTACTACTTCTAGTACATTCTCACTAACATGCTTGTCATGTGGAAATGATGCTCTTGCCTGTTTACCAAATTGACATGCTGCACATACCTTTTGCATTTTTGCAACTTTGAAATTTGGTAGTCCATGGACAATCTCCTTTGACTGCATCAGTTTCAGCCTTTGCAAGTTTGCATGTCCAATCCGTTTGTGCCATATCTCTATATCTGCAATAACTCTTGCACCTTTTGCAAACATGGCTTCATTCATTTTAGGAATCTTCACATTTAAGGTAAACATCCTACCCACTTTGTTTCCTTTGGCAACCAATCCTCCATTCTGCTTGTACTCTTCTACATATAATCCATCAACATTGAACCTGACTTGTAATCCCTGGTCAACCATTTGTCCAACAAAAACTAGATTCTTTGTTATATTTGGAACATGCAACACATCAACAAGATGCTTTACCTTCCCGTCCTCCATAGACAATGCTATGTTTCCTGTATGCTCAATAGGATGTGATGTATCATCACCTGTTTCAACATATCCAAGAACTGGCATTTTCTACAAACTACTAAACCATTCTGCATGAGTGGCCATGTGATTTGAAGCACCTGAATCAACATACCAGACATTATCATTCGATTTTGAAACACCAGCAAACATCGTATTCATCATGTGATGTTGAACCATAAACAGCTTCTCAGAATCATCTGCACTTGTGGATGCATAGTTTTTTTGCTGCCTTCTGTTATTTTGATTCTTCAACCTGCAATCACGTTCAAAGTGTCCAGATTTACCACAATTCCAGCATCCTTTACTATCATTACTTGAATCATTTCTTTGGAAATTTCTGTGACCTCTTTGGCTCCCCTTGCCTCAAAACTGTCCTCTTCCTCCTGCACGATTTGTTGACCTTGGTCTTGGTTACTATTTCCTCTTCCACTTCCAAAACCTCTAGCTGTGCCTCTTCCTCTGCCAGAGTAGAATACCTGCTCAGAACTGGGCTTTCCTTGGGAGTTTGAATCCTCACCAAGATTCTTTTCTTCAATAATGAGCATAGATACTAGATCAACAAAATTCAGAATATTTTCCCTGGTCTATATGGAAGTTCTGCTGGCTCTGATACCATGTCACGAGAAAGGAAATAAGGGAGAGAGCTCACACAAACACTCTCACTCTCAAGGAGAAGCACACACATAGATTGAGGCAAGGAAGAATGATCTTCTTCTTCTTCTTCTATTACATAAAAGGAATGTACAAGAATGACCTAAAAACAAGAATACAACAAGTGCAATATCTAAAGATTAGTACATAAGGAAAAACCTAATGTCCGTGAATGAGTGAGCTGGCAAGAAACAAATGTGCCATCACTCTCGGTAGATAAATCTAATAAAGCTCAATGAAGTATCCCTGACATATACCGACGTGACCACTATACATGTCAGAGAAACGAAAAATTGGTACATGTCATCCTGGATCATCACATGTTGAGCTTGATATCTCAACACACTATGCACAACATTATAAAAAATCGAGCATGTAATTTTTATATGTGTATTTAAGGATACAAACTTGTACTATTGCTTGTCTTGTCAAAGTTTGGACAAGCCCGTATGTAAGGGGAGTAGACACTCAACCTAAAAAAGTGGTAAGACCTTCCCTATGGCTTGCCCAAATGTATCAAAGGCATGCTTCTACCACAAAGAGAATAAACGGGAGCATACAACCAATAAGGAGGACTACACCAAAACAAAATCTAAAGGCAACAAGTGGACAAGACCAACGCAAAGACACAAAAAATGATACCATCAATGGATCAAATTAAGGACACATCACTATAGGAGGAAAATGGATCGAAGAAAGCACTACCTAATCCATGATGTAAACCCTCTATATGTTTATGGATCCCATATGTCCCTAGATCCCAACAAAAACCACTTGAATCCCAAATGTTCAAGTATATGTCTTGGGATCTCATATGTATCAAGATCCCAGGGATGCCATATGTCACACACACCATGGATACCATATGTCCATGGAACTAAAAACCAAGGGATGCCATATGTCCCAAACTTGGATCCCATATTTCCAAGTTATTTCTAAGGATCCCATATGTCCTTAGATCCTAAAAACCAATGGACTAAGTGATCCTATATGTTACTAGTCCCCCATATAAAAAACAAAAGGGTCATCACATGGAGGGTGGGTGTTGAAAGTTCCATGATCCACCCTTTTGTCCAAGTCTACTTTCATTCTCATTCAAGTTCATTTATTCCACATGCAAGGGAATTCACTCGAACTCCATATAAGAAAGGCCTCCCTTCACTTCTCACAAGTTCATTCACTCTAGCCCATTCCAAGAGTGTGCTTCCTTTCTTCATGGAGTCTCCATGTTCATAGAGCACCATTTGTAAGTTCTTTCCATTTTAATTTACTCATCATTTTTTCATATATTTTGTTCTTTCCTCCATAGTTAGTTTATTTTGTGATTAATTGTAAAGTAGGAGTAGCATCTTTCATTTCTATAGTAAGATCATTCGGACTATTGCTAATGGTAGTTCTTTTACATTTTCGGATGCTTTATTTCTTCTTGGGATCAAGACGAATCTATTATCACTTTCAGCTTTAGCCAAGGTTGGCTTATTTGTGAAATTTGTTGATGATAGATGTACATGTTATGATCTATCAAATGGCGATGTCATTATTGCTTTTGGTATTTTATGTCATGGGCTGTATCAGCTTATATACTATGAAAAATCTGTGAATGATTCAGCATATGCAGTACATGATTCTCAGGCTTTGTCAGATGCAAAGCTTTGGCATCCACACTTTGGTCACCTAAATTTTGCTAGTTTGCTACACCTGCAGAAATATGAAATGGTGTCCTATTAAACGCGGGTTTTGCCATCAGAACACGTTTAAACTCTATTGGGGTTCTTGGGAGTGGAAGGGGTCTGAATAATCAGAGGCCCTATACTTGATTTTCCCAAATCAACTCACTCACAGGACCTTTCATTCAAAACACTCTGCTAATCCAACTTTCTAACAGAAACTCAGGCTCATTCCTTTACAGAATTACTATTCTGATTTGTTCACTCATAGAATATCGACTCATACACACATTAAGATTTCTCAGTAACCGGCGCACGAGATGAATACTACCGTAACACAGACTTACAGTAAACAACTTACATAATAGTGATTCGATACTTCACTTAATGTAAACATTACCGTAACTCAATCTTTATCGCACATATGCAGATAATCAAACAAATAGAAAGACACAACAGTACGCAGAATTCTCAAACACACACTACAAGAACTCCACAGAATGTCTTCGCCCAGACAGACAGTCTGGCGACTCTTCTGGTCGTCCCCGAAGCGTCTTTTTCATTGATTTATAAATGAATACAACATCTATGCAACGACCTTTCGGTTCGTGCGGAATATGAAAAAGAGATAGGCTTTACAATTGCCAATTCGGTGGCTTACACTGGCACGCACAGTGGACTTGAACCCGCAGGTATACAAAACTCTATGGCTCATCGATTATACCCTCTAAATACATAGTTCTAGCTAACCTAAATATTCGGGCAATTTTCTTTGTCAATGACTCTAACATTTGTTTGAGGACTTCGGGTTCTACTAACTGAGCATCAGTTCTTACTGAACTGGTGGCAATAACCTTGCTCATCAAAAGTTCTGCTTGTGTCTGCAGAAAAGCTTCTTGTAAATAAAATTCATTTGATAAAGCTGCATCACGACTGACTTTCATGTCTGCAATCTGTTTATCTACTCTTGATAGTCTTTCTGCTTGAGCTCCAAGTTGATTTTCTCTTCTGTCCAACTCTTGATTCTGAAATTGAATGGTCCTGTAATAGGCATCTCTTTCTTTTCTTATCTCTGGTATCTCCTTCTGTAGTTGAGCGACTAACATCATCTGGCTTTTAAGAGAAGCATTTGATTCAAATAGGTTTGAATTTGCAAACTCTAGCTGCGTATTTATTTGCTTTAGTAAAGCTGCCATTTCCTGCCCTTTCTCACTGCTTCATCCAATTAATCTCAAGTTTCCTTCAACAAATCTCCTAGGGCTATGCGGGCATCCTCTTTATCTTTGACTAACTGTTTCAATTGCAGGATTTCTGCATCAGCAGCACACAAAAATCATCTTTTACTGTAATTTCGTTTAAGGCAGCATCTCTTTGACTGATTATTGTCTCCTGTTGAGCAAGTTGTGCTTGAAGCTGGCTAATCTGAAAATGCAGATTATGATTCTCTGCTTTGACGACATCTACCTCTTCCTACAACGGAGTGATATCTGCCTCAAGGGTATCCACCTTATGCTGCAATTCCTGATGAATATTTTCTGTCATCATTCTCAGTTGTACCGGAAGCTGCTGGGAAAACTGGATAAGCATTCGTCCCATAGATTCTAATTCGGTGAACATGGGAATTGGAGGAAGTGGGTGCTGGGATGAAGAGGCTGTCAGAAGATGAGTGGAATCCGGTGGAGAGTAATTGGGTGAGGAAGATGAAGCAGAAGGTTCTTCAGTAGGCTTCACAGGTATAATAGGGTCGATCGGAGGTATGGGTGGCAAAGTGGGTTGCAGAATGTTAGCCTCTAATACCTTTCCGGTGGATTGCTACGTAGTGTTATCAGGGTTGGCAACTACTGTAATCAATTCTTCAAAAATTTCTTTAATAATAGGTTGCCCATCTTCTTGCTTTTCTTGTTCGTATTGTTGCTGAGATTCTTCTTTAGAGGAGCTGGTTCCAGAATCGGCGGTATCATCATGCTCTTGTTGCTGGTTTGGAGATGACTGCACTGATGAATCATGATTCATTGATGTAGCTGTGTCGTGGAAAGTTTCTTTTTCATGTCCTTCTTCTTCATTGTTGTCGGCTTCATTTCCTACGGACGAACCCTGTACTTGACTGTCAGATGAACTTATTCTGATGCGTTTTTGGCGGAGTAGCTGGAAGATTTCTTCGTCATCTTCTTCATCATCTTCCAGGATTTGCGCGTATTCTTCATGATACAAAATTGGACATGTGGGTGGTGGTTGCGCTGCTTAGAGGACCGAAAACAAAAAGGAAATAATATGCGGTAATCGTGAACGTGGCATATCTCCTTTGTTAACCTGTTTAATGATTGAAACGCATTCACGGTGAATGCAGCGGAAATAGTAAGAGGCAAAATTAATAGGCTCTCTAGCAGCCATATCTATCGCTGAGTAGAATGGGCGAGATATGCCATATGTACGTTTCTGCAAATTTAGTATTGCTACTAAAAATTGTAGGGCTGTTCTTTCAGGCTCAGGACGACAAAGGATGGCATATTCATTTGAAGAATATCTAGGGAACAATTGGATCATTGTAGCTATCGGCAAATTAGGGCCATTCTCTCTAACTTCCGAAGAGAGTCGAAACGCATCAGCAAAGGACTATAGGATGATTACAGCACGAGATGGTAAAGAGGTGATTGGCCAACTCTGCTCCCCAGCAGGTGTGGCAGCGATTGCGGCAATAATCTGGGCGTAGAATGGGTGACATTCCACTGAATGCCAAGGCAATTCAACGAAATCGGCCAACCTACGGACACGCAAGAACTCACCCACATCTGCAGGGAGTCCATCACGGAAGGTAGCAAAATTTACCAGAGCTTCCATGATGCGCATACGAATAGCAAGCAGACACAGGGATTACAGGAAACACAAAGTACACAAAGCACGCAGACACAATAGCGATTAATAGCGGAATGAAAAAGGTTAAGTAGATACTTGGTAGCGGGAAGCGATCAAAAAATGTGAATCATCGCGCGATGTTAAGATGATAACCTCATAACTACGGTGTGCATGCATGAGCGGAATCGATAAGAAAAGGCGGCTTACATTCATGGTTATGTATCCAAACGAGGAGTTTTATGATTATGTAGCAAAATGAGGAGTTTATGGTTTTTCTTTTATCCAACTAACACGCAAAACCAAAAAAGAAAAAGAAAAGAAAAGAGAAAAAGAAAAAAAATACGCGGGCAACCGCAGAACACTTCTGTGTGAATTAGATGTTTGATGATATGGCCGCAACTTTGAACCATTGATCACTTTAGGAAGAGGAATTCCGATCAAAGTAGTCAACCGAAAAGTAGCTGGGCCCACTTGTTCAGTAATCCGGTAGGGACTAAACCATCGTAACTTGAATTTTCTAGCAGAACGATTTGATTTTGCATTGTAAAACAACACAAGTTGTCCTACCGTAAAAACTGGAGTTTTAAGATACCGATCATGTGTACGAGCTTGCCGCAACTGCACTTCTTGAAGAGTCAGAAAACTTTCCCAGCGATGCTCATCTAATTCTCTGAGTGTGTCCAACCGAAATGGTAAAGACTCTTCAGGTAACAATTTCTGAGAGATGGTTACACGTAAGCTTGGTACTACAAGTTCCATTGGTGCAATTGCCTCCATTCCATATGCAAGTTTGAAAGGAGTTAGTCCGGTTGCGACCTTGTATGTAGTCCGGTATGCCCATAATACTGCAGGTAGTAATTGATCCCATCTTTCTGGTGATTCCACAATCAATTTTTGAAGCATAGTCAACAACATTTTGTTTGTACTTTCAGCTAGGCCATTAGCACGAGGATAATACGGTGAACTGAATTTATGTAGAATCTGAAAAGAGTGTGTGAGTACTTTCATTAAATTGTTAATAAAATGTGTGCCTTGATCTGTCACAAGTTCCAAAGGTAATCCATATCGTGGGAATACGTCTTTCATCAGACATTTTGCTACCGAAACAACTGTAGAAGACCGTAAAGCCCAAGTTTCTACCCATCTTGTAGCATAATCTGTGCATGTCAGAATATATCTGTTGTTGCTAAGGATTGCTGGAGGTGCGATTGGTCCAATGAAGTCAAGACCCCATTTTTGAAAAGGTTCTAAAGGTAAAACAGGTTGTAGAGGAAAGAAATGGCGTTGTAAAGGCTGTCCAGATCACTGACAATTATCACATTGCTGCACAAATTGAGATACATCTCGATACATAGTAGGCCACCAGAGTCCACTTTGCAGAATTTTCCGGTGCGTTAAATCTGCTGCAAAATGTCCACCGAAGGGTATTGAATGTGCCAGAGCAATTACTGAGTTTACTTCATGTGGAGGATGCAATTTTTCGACGCATTGTAGGGGAAGTTTGAGGAGGAAGACATCCATTAGTAAGAAAGGTTAATAACTGATCATAGTAAGTAGGTGTCTCAGGAGGTTGTGCAGATTCATCATTAGTCATTTCAGTAACATAAATAGCTGGTGTGGTGTCATCAACACCGACCGGAGGTTCACCGGAATCCAACCTGGAGAGAAAATCTGCTAAGGCATGTGCAGTTCCAAGTCGATGAATCACTTCGTAATCAAATTCTTGTAACAATAGAACCCAACGTGCTAAACGACCACCAAAATGCTGCTGCCGAACCAGATATACCAACGCAGCATGATCTACATGAAAGATGAATTTTCGGCCTAACAAATAATGCCGTAATTTCTTTACAGAATACACTAAACCAAGACATTCTCTTTCAGTTACTGAATAATTCTTTTCAGCAGGAGCAAGCCTTCGACTTACATAGTAAACAAGCCTAAACCACTTATCAGTTTGTTGCATTAAAACACTTCCAATGGCTATATCTGATGCGTCTACAAAAACATGAAATGGGCGTTCCCAATCAAGAGGTTGTAGAATTGGGACCTGCGTTAATAAGCCTTTTAGATGATCAAATGTAATTTGACATTCCTGAGTCCAATCAAACTGTCGAGGAGTACTAGTTATTAGCCGATTTAGGGGTATTGCCAAATGAGCAAGCCACCGTAGATGTCGACCATGCCATCTGACTTGACCCATGAAGCGCATTACTTCTTTCGGTGTAGTAGGCACAGGTGCTTTTAACACAACTGCAACTTTGTCTGGGTCAACTTGTATGCCTTGTGCAGATACAATATGGCCAAGAAGCTTACCACATGAAACCGCAAAAACAGATTTGTTTGGGTTCAGGCAGAGTCTGTATTCATGACATTTCTCTAAACAACACCGTAAATGATAAAGGTGTGCTACCATCTTACCAAATAAAGAGAAATAATCTAGATATACTTGCATAAAAGAAGTAAGATAGGGCGAGAAGATTTCCTACATACATCGCTGAAAGGTGCTAGGAGCATTTCTTAATCCAAACCACATAACTGTACAAGCAAAAACACCCCAATTGGTAATGAAAGCTATTTTCGGTATGTCTTGTTCAGCCATTCGGACCTGATTATAACCACTATAACCGTCGAGAAATGAGTACATTTCATGTCCAGCCACTCTGTCCAGCATGGTGTCAAGAAATGGAAGAGGAAATGGATCGGGTACGGTGGCTGCATTCAATTTCTTATAATCGACACATATTCGGAGCTGCTTGTTTTTCTTTGGTACAATCACGATCGAGGAGATCCATTCAGCATGCTCAATAGGTACAATGAATCCTACCTTTAATAGGCGATCAAGTTCTGCTTTAACCTGTGCTGCATAGTTAGGGTTCATACGGTAGCTGGGTTGTTTAATCGGCTTTGCTTTTGGTTTGAGCACTACCCTATGTTGATAGATGCGAGGATCCAGACCCTTCATATCACGGTAATCCCATGCAAACACATCAAAGAATGCACGAAGAAATTGGATCAAATCTGCTTGAAATACTTCAGACAATCCTTCCTTTATCTTGACAGGTCGTGGATTTACTTCATCTCCTAAATTATAGGTGATCAACTGATCTTCTGGAACATAGAATTGACGAGGTTTTCCTGAATTATCAACTGGTTGTAAAAGTTGCTGTATAGTGGCTTCATCCATAGCAATAGTATCTGTTATCTCCACTTCTTCGATCACATGCACCACCGTACAGGCTGCCGGATTCCAGTTATCTACAACAGTTTGCAGATCAACAGTCCATAACGAGATCAAATCAATGTTATTCTTTAAAAATTCTTCTTCTTCGTCATCGGATAAACCATCTAACATGTGGACCGGTTCTGCTACATATGGTCTAGCATGTAATTCACAGGGCTGAATAGCATCCAATTTGACGACATATTTACGATTATTGTCTTTGAAAGTGAGTTCCTGTGCTGACCAATCCTGTATAACCTTAGCTTGTTTCAACCAAGGACGGCCGAAAAGAAGATTATAATCAAGACTGGACTCCGGTAGTTCTAAAACTACGAAAGTCATCTTAAACATTGTACCCTGCAAAGTTATCGGGACATTTCGTACAAGTCCTACTAGATGGACTCGAGATTGGTCGGACATTCTAACAAAAAACTGGAGAGTCTCAATTTGGGTCCACCCTAACTTCTTACAAAGTGCTGCAGTGGCTATGTTTGATGGAGAGTGTTAATCTCCAAAAGAACAACCTACTCTTGAATTTAGAACACCTCTATATCAAGAGCAAGTCAAAACCTTTACTAAATTATAGGTCCAATCTCCAAATTATCAAATCTGAGAAAATATGTGAAGAAGGTGAAACACAGAAAAGTCTGCTGCAGAATTTCTTCACATTGACTTATCAAATGAGTAAAGTTTTTGATGAAACTTTGTATTTATCTTCTCCTAGAGATTGCGCATCACCTCCAAGTTGAATCACTTGAAAAGCTTTAGTATAACTTGAGAAATTGTCTTCACAAGTTACCTATGTCTAAATCTGCACTTCTGAGAAGTTGATTTAGACACCCCTAACTTCTTAACTTTAGTTCTCACAATATCTAACCCGTTTTGCCAAATGCTTTTAGCCACGAGTAGATCACCTTCCAACTTAAAGATTAAGTGCTTGCTTGCACAAAACTTTAAACTATGGAGTGAGCACTGACCAAAAGATTAAACTCGAAATTTGTGCCTGTTTCAGAGAACTGTAGACATTCAACACATATGAATGTTCCTACTCACAATTCTCCTAGCCTGTTTACAATTGGACTCTGAAATTCAGGTCACAGGCTCATTAACTAACAACTTAGTTATCCTCAAAAGGATTTCACAAATGATCAAACACAGAAGGAGCAGACACGAAAAGATCGGGCGCAAAATTTCTTCATTAACTCAGAAATTTACAACTGAGTGATGAGAGCTAACTCAACTAACTTTTCACTATTTCTTGACTCCTAACTTCCTCAATCTTGACTTCTACAAATGCTCTCATACATGCCCCGACTTTTCTCAAAGTATTTATAGATAATTTGTACAAGTTTATTACTCAAACAAAGATCTGAGTCACCTATGACTATACTAATGTACATATGTGTACACTTCTCTTATCCTCTGAATATGTCTTTCTTCCAAGCTTCAATGGTTGATCCTTCCTTCACTCTTTAACCTTCCAAGTCTTCAATTGGTGATTGGTCTGCACCAACAGCTCCCCCTCAATCATCAATTGAGGTCTTCTCCTTTCTTCTTTATACCTGCCATGTCTTTAAACTTCTGTAGCTTTGGTCCATCCAAGCTCTTTGTAAGCATATCAGCTATCTGATCTTTTGTTGAAGTATGTATGACTTCAATCTCCTTATCCATCACTTTCTCTCTTAGAAAGTGATACTGAATCTCAATGTGTTTAGTCCTGGCATGAAACAGGATTAGCAGCTAAATACAATGAACTCATGTTATCTCCATATATGATTGGTACTCCATGCACAATGTCAAGACTCTTCATCAAGGTCTTAACCCAAATTACTTCCTTTGCAGCTTCAACCATGCCTTTATACTCTGCTTCTGTAGAAGATAAAGCAACTGTATGTTGCTTCTTGGAACACCATGATATAAGTTTATCTCCCACATAACACATGTATCCAAATGTAGATCTTCTATCATCTGGATTACCTGCCCAATCTGCATCACTATAAATTTTGATATTTGTATCTGAGGTAAACCCATAATACAAACCTTCATTGAGTGTACCCTTAATGTACCTCAACACCCTTTGTCCTGCAATCCAATGTTCTTTCCTTGGGCAATGCATAAATTTAGACAAAACCCCTACTGCATATGATAAATCAGGTCTAGTTAGAGTAGCATAGATAAGGCTACCAACCAAACTCTGATATTGTCTCATGTCCTTGAATTCTTCACCTCCATACTTACTCAATTTGTGATTCACCTCCATTGGTGTAGGTGCTACCCTGCAATCATCCATTTTAAACTTGATTAACAAGTTCTTCAAATACCTTTCTTGGGTCACAAATACTCCATGTTGAGTATATGTTATCTCCATGCCCAAGAAGTATGATAAGTCTCCCAAGTCACTTATCTTGAATTCCTTTTCCATTTGCCTCTTGAGCCTTTGTATCCCTTCTTCATCTGTACCTGTAAGAATTATATCATCTACATATATGCACATGTATATAAAACCATTTTCACTTGCCTTGACAAGCAAGCTACTATCTGCTTTAGACACCTGAAATCCAAGTTCTTTTAGGAACTTCACAAGTCTATAGTTCCATGCCCTTGGGGCCTGCTTCAAGCCATACAAAGCTCTCTTGAGCTTACACACATGATCTGGATACCTTTTATCTCTGAACCCTTGAGGTTGCTCCATGAATACATCATCTGAAATATAACCATTCAAAAAAGCATTCTTCACATCAAGTTGACATAGCTTCCAACCTTTACATGCAGCAATAGCAATAAGTGTCCTTATGGTTGTCATCTTTGCCACAGGACTATAGGTCTCATCATAATCAATACCATATGTTTGAGCAAAACCTTTGACAACAAGTCTAGCTTTGTATCTAGACACACTTCCATCTGCAAACCTTTTTGTCTTGTAGACCCACTTGCATCCAATAATCTTCTGACTATTTGGTTTAGGAACCAAATCCCAAGTTTGATTCTCCAATAGTGCATCATATTCTTCCTGCATAGCACTCTCCCATTTTTCCTTACCTTTTGCCTCTTCATATGTAGAAGGGTCTTCATCTGTATTCACCATGTAAGCATAATCTTTTGTGGCTAGAAATGAAGTATCATAACTATACCTTGTAGGTTGCCACCTATTTCTTGTAGACCTTCTGAGTTCTCCACTCCTTGAGGTTTCTGGCTCTTCACATTCAGGATCAAATCTTGGTGTCTCTTCCACTTCAACCTGCACTTCATTATTCTCTTGCTCATCAAATATTTGAACTTTTGATTTACCTTTTCTTTGACTCACCTCTTCTTCATCATCTGTATTGATATTGATTGTACCTGCATACCAAGTGTTTTGTTCATCAAATGTAACATCTTTAGAAACCATAAATTGTTTTGTTGATGGACTCCACAACCTATAGCCCATCTGCTTATCATCATAGCCAATGAAAACATACTTTTCAGCTTTGGGTTCCAATTTGTGTCTTAATTGTGATGGCACATATGCATATGCCACACACCCAAAAACTCTGCAATGATCTAAGGTAGGTCTCTTACCCCACCAAGCCTCATATGGTGTCATACCCTGCAAGGCTTTACATGGTAGCCTATTGTCCAAGTAAGTGGCTGTATTTACAGCCTCAGCCCACAAATAATTAGGGCAATTTTTCTCCTTCATCATGGATCTTGCAAACTCAACAATAGTTCTATTTCTCCTTTCTGCAACACCATTTTGTTGAGGAGAGTACCTGCAAGTAATTTCCCTTTTTATACCTGCATTCCATAAGTAATCACTGAACTCATTTGAGAAATACTCTCCCCCTCCATCTGACCTTAGTCTTTTCAACTTATGACCTGTAATTCTTTCTGCATATGCATGATAGTGTTTAAATGTATTAAACACTTCTGACTTATCTTTGATCACATAGATAGTGATCCACCTAGTAGCATCATCAACATAAATCACATAATACCTTGATCCATTTATACTGAAATCTTTTGATGGTCCCCACACATCTGTGTGTACCAACTCAAGCTTCTCTGAGTACATAAAACCATGCTTGGAATATGAATGTTTATGAGCCTTACCTAATTGACATGCCTCACATTTGTATGTCATATGTTGACCTGCAACATTAGGCAATCCAAGCACTGAACCATTGTTTACCATATCTTTAATATCTCTCTCATTGAAATGTCCAAGCCTCTTGTGCCAAAGATCTAACTCAGAGATCTTATGTCCTCCATATGTGAACATAGCATGACCAATGTTGCCTTGAATCTTCAATGTAAATAGTCTTCCTTCCTTTTTTCCTGAAACAATCTGTTTATACCCTTGGCTAGGGTCTTCCACATATACTCCATCATTAGTGAACCTTACTTCATATCCCTTTTCAACAATTTGACCTACACTTATCAAATTCTTAGGGATTGTAGGAACATACAGGACCTTACTCAATAAGGTGCTTCCATCCTTGGCCTTCACTGATCCAATTGACTTCACATTGTGTTTTGTGTTGTCACCTGTTTGAACAACATGATTAAAAACTTTACTTTCCAAATCAGTCATCAAAGATATGTTACCACTCAAGTGATTGCTACACCCTGAGTCAATGTAGAAGACTCTTTGATCTTCACTCTGCCTTTCACAAGTTGCATTCATTATCAATGTTGAATCTTCTTTTTGATCTGAAGCATAATTGTAGTAGGTGTTGTTGTATTGTTGACTTTGGAATCCTCTTCCTGCATTTCTTCCAAAGTAATTCCTTCCACCTCTACCTCTGTAATTACCTCTTTGATTTCTGCCACCTCTTCCTCTTGCATTATAATTTTGACTATATCCATTATTATTCTGAGTATTGTGCCAACAATCATTAGCTAAGTGATTTGTCTTACCACAAATCCAGCAAGCTTTGGCTCCATCTTTGTTATTCCTGCCTCTTCCTCTACCTTTGCCACCTCCTCTTCCTCTTAGGAAGTTGGCTTGAGTAGTTGTTCCTTCATCTTCACCTGCTTGTTGTTTTCCTTTGCTATTCTTCTTCTTATCCTTTGAGTACATTGCATGTCCTGTACTCTTGTCACCATCTCCTTTAACATCCTGCTCAAATGTTAGCATATGACCTAACAATTGATTTAAATCAGGAGTGAAATGGTCAAGTGATAGTTCTGTAGACAAAATAAATGGCTTCCATTTGTCATCACCTCTCAACCCTGTAAGAATTTGCCTTACCAATTTATCTTCCTCAATGTCTTCATCAACAGCTCCTAAAGCATCTGCAATATCTTTCATCCTTGTTACATAGTCTGAAATAGATTGAGAGGCCTTCTTCTTGAAGGTAGTAAACTCTGCCCATAAGGATGCCTTCCTTGACTTTGTAGTGTTCTGAAAATGCTCCTCCAAAGCATTCCATATGTCAGTTGCACTTTCAAGACCTCTAATATGAGGTAACAAGTAATCATTGACTCCCATATAGATAATGCTCCTAGCTTGAGCATCTTTCTTCATCCAATTTTTAAGATCTGCTAACTCTTCCCTAGTTGGAACACTAGGATCTCTGAACTCTGGCTTCTCTTCTTCTCCTGTGATATAACCAATCAAATCTTTGCTCATAAGATGAGCTTCCATCCTCATTGACCATGCAGGATAGTTTTCCCTATCCAATTTCTCTATCTGTAGAGCATCTCCCATCTTGTATCCACCTGTATATAGAAATCTTCAAGCTTTACAAACAATGTATGTACCTTTACTTCGAATTAGGCTCCTTTTGCCTTTCTTGATGTCGAGTAGACTTCTCCTCAGCCTTTTGACTCCAAGCTTTCACTTCTTAGCTCTTCAAATGTTGAACTTCTTGAATCTGCAGCAGTCGGGACCTTCCTTTCCTTGATTTTGATGTCTCCTGCTCTGATACCACTGATGGAGAGTGTTAATCTCCAAAAGAACAACCTACTCTTGAATTTAGAACACCTCTATATCAAGAGCAAGTCAAAACCTTTACTAAATTATAGGTCCAATCTCCAAATTATCAAATATGAGAAAATATGTGAAGAAGGTGAAACACAGAAAAGTCTGCTGCAGAATTTCTTCACATTGACTTATCAAATGAGTAAAGTTTTTGATGAAACTTTGTATTTATCTTCTCCTAGAGATTGCGCATCACCTCCAAGTTGAATCACTTGAAAAGCTTTAGTATAACTTGAGAAATTGTCTTCACAAGTTACCTATGTCTAAATCTGCACTTCTGAGAAGTCGATTTAGACACCCCTAACTTCTTAACTTTAGTTCTCACAATATCTAACCCGTTTTGCCAAATGCTTTTAGCCACGAGTAGATCACCTTCCAACTTAAAGATTAAGTGCTTGCTTGCACAAAACTTTAAACTATGGAGTGAGCACTGACCAAAAGATTAAACTCGAAATTTGCGCCTGTTTCAGAGAACTGTAGACATTCAACACATATGAATGTTCCTACTCACAATTCTCCTAGCCTGTTTACAATTGGACTCTGAAATTCAGGTCACAGGCTCATTAACTAACAACTTAGTTATCCTCAAAAGGATTTCACAAATGATCAAACACAGAAGGAGCAGACACGAAAAGATCGGGCGCAAAATTTCTTCATTAACTCAGAAATTTACAACTGAGTGATGAGAGCTAACTCAACTAACTTTTCACTATTTCTTGACTCCTAACTTCCTCAATCTTGACTTCTACAAATGCTCTCATACATGCCCCGACTTTTCTCAAAGTATTTATAGATAATTTGTACAAGTTTATTACTCAAACAAAGATCTGAGTCACCTATGACTATACTAATGTACATATGTGTACACTTCTCTTATCCTCTGAATATGTCTTTCTTCCAAGCTTCAATGGTTGATCCTTCCTTCACTCTTTAACCTTCCAAGTCTTCAATTGGTGATTGGTCTGCACCAACAATGTTTACACCGGAACCACCATCAATTAGTACTTGAGTAATTTTGTGATTTTTGTACCATACCGTAATTAAGGGAACCGAATGATCCATCGTAGAATCAGTTTTCGGTTGTACCGTTGCTGTCATTGGAATGCAAGAAGACGCAAGATTGAGGTGTTGCTGGAATTGCTGCCGAACTCCTGGTACTAGTGCAAGTAACTGTCCAAGAGGAAGAGTAATGGATGCTTTAGATAAAATTTCCCATGCTTGATCTGCGTGACTTGTACTTTTCACCGATTCTAAAGACGATGCGTTTGTTACTGGGGTAGAATCTTGTTCCTGCGATCCTTCTTTTGGTAGTGGAACTTGGGTCACTGGAATTGGGGCTGGGAACACTGGAGGTTCAGTGGTCGTCCATTGACTAGCTTTATCATACATTCTCTGCTGTTCACGGATGCCAGGTTCAAATACCTCAGCTGCTGGTTGCAGCTGCTTACCGGACCTGGTCTGGATTACTGCAACTTGTGTTTCTATTGGTGTGATATGAACCATGTTGGTCATCGGGTTCTGACGCTCTTTCTTTCTCTGATCATATTCGGCTGCATCTTTACAAAATCTTCGAATGTGACCCAATTCACCACAAAAATGACAGCGAGGGGGTGGCAAAGCAGGACCTTCCTGCGATGTACCTGTCTGCCAGCGGTTTGTATTGTAGTTAGGATTCCTCTGTCCTCTATAATTTCTGTATCCTTGCTGCTGGTTGTTTCTCATCTGAGGGGGTACATAGTGTGTGGCTGGCTGTCCAGGTTCTTGTATAATGGCATTTACAGTTGCTGTTCCCTGCACTTCGGCGTTATACGCACAATTTTCGGTGGAATGTCCGGTGGTATTGCAGATAGCGCAGAACATCTGATTAAGGGCGCAGGTGGCACTGGTATGCCCTGTATTCTTGCACTTGGTGCAATATATCTGTCTAGCCGGATCTTCTGCAACACTTTTACTGGCTTTTAACCACTCCAAGTCTTCAGTAAAGCCTCCAACCTTATGTTCGAGTTGCAAGGCCATTGCAATAACCACATCTAGTATCATGGCTCCCACACAACGAATGATCATCATCTGTTTGAGCTGCGGAGTCAAACCATTAATAAACCACTGCGTAATGACATCATCCGGCAAATTAGCATGTGCCGGAGGTAGTTGTCTTAAATGAGTTCTGAATAGGGTGGCATATTCCTGCACTGTTTGATTCAACTTCTGTCTATTATTTTGTAAGTAATCGAAAATTTCGGCAGGGTTCTTCTTTAGCTGGAATCTCTGTAGAAACGCATCCCTTACCGCTTCATAGGTGCCGAAATGGTTGATATCATATTCTGTAAGCCACCTTGCTACTTCATTAACTAGTGTTGACTGGAATACTATGGCCTTGTATGCCGGATCAGGTGGATGGTTTAGTACTGCATAACTAATTTCAAAAGTACGTACATGAGCATCAGGATCATCACCTGGAAATCCACAGAATTTTGTGTAGGTGACTCCTGTTGGAACCGGACGAGGTGGAAGTAACTGTTGCTGTTGCTGATACTGTTGTTTTTGTTGTTGTTGTTGTTGCCCACTCATGGTGCTAGTGTCAGTATTGTTACTAATTCTTGAATTCTGAGGATGTGCTTCCGGTTCTTCGGAGTCTGTATGATTAGACTGCTCTCCTTCCGGTTCGAAAATAGCGCTTAACCGCTTACGAATTTCTAATTCGAATAGCTTATCCTCTTTTGCGGTATCAAACGTAGGCAAACTTGCTTTGAACAGTGGGGTCCGAAATGAAGATTCACCAGGAAGTATAACACTGTCACCGGAAAATTGTAAATTTTCTGCAACCAGGACCGAACTACCACCAGAATTAGTGGAACTTTCCCCAATCCAGGGTATTCTTTCACCTTCAATGACCTCTCTGGATAACACACCTCTATCCATAGAGAGATTTGAATCTTGACCAGATGATGTCGGATCAACTACAAACTGTGTTCCTGTGGACTCCGAAGTTACTGTCTCTTCTGCAGATTGCTCTGAGATTTCACCGGAATTTACGAGAATTGCAGTATGTTCCACCGGAAAGCTCCCAGAATTACTACTAATATGCTTTGCTTGTTCGACGACCAGACCTAACCGCTCTGTGCTTCTTCCTCCTGGGGGTGTCCTTCGCAAATTTGGTACCACCCAAGGCTGTTTGTACTTCGGATAGGACTCACCGGACCGAGTAACCGGCATATATCACCTTTACAATACTTTTGTACTACTTGTATCTTACTGTTGATTCACAATCTATGGTTACCTTCCCACAATCACTGTGCAACACTCTGTTGCCACTTTTCGATAATCACTTTGCAACAATCTATTGCCACTTTCCCACAACTAATTTTGCAACATTCTGGTGCCACTTTCCCACAATTAATTTTGCAACATTCTGGTGCCACTTTTCCACAGACGGCGCCAGTGTTAAACGCGGGTTTTGTCGTCAGAACGCGTTTAAACTCTATTCGGGTTCTTGGGAGTGGAAGGGGTCTGAATAATCAGAGGCCCTATACTTGATTTTCCCAAATCAACTCACTCACAGGACCTTTCGTTCAAAACACTCTGCTAATCCAACTTTCTAACAGAAACTCAGGCTCATTCCTTTACAAAATTACTATTTTGATTTGTTCACTCACAGAATATCGACTCATACACAGAGTAAGATTTCTCAGTAACCGACGCACGAGATGAATACTACCGTAACACAGACTTACAGTAAACAACTTACAGAACAGCGATTCGATACTTCACTTAATGTAAACATTACCGTAACTCAATCTTTATTGCACAGATGCAGATAATCAAATAAACAGAAAGACACAACAGTACGTAGAATTCTCAAACACACACTACAGGAACTCCACAGAATGTCTTCGCCCAGACAGACAGTCTGGTGACTCTTCTGGTTGTCCCCAAAGCCTCTTTTTCATTGATTTATAAATGAATACAACATCTACGCAACGACCTTTCGGTTCGTGCGGAATATGAAAAAGAGACAATCTTTACAATTGCCAATCCGGCAGCTTACAGTCCTCTCTAGAAAAACTTGAGGCACCTAGTAAACAGGTCTGTGAAGGCTGTACTTTGGGAAAAATGTAGCATTCCTCATTCCCAAAAAATGGTTTAGTTCAAGCTACTCAAGAATTGGAACTTGGTCACAATGATGCTTGTGGTGCTATGCAGACATCGTCTTTTGGAAACTATCTTTACTTCGTGACTTTCATTGATGATTTCTCTAGGCATGCATGGGTATATCCATTGAAAGCAAAGTCCGAAGTGTTTATGTGCTTCAAACAACTTCTGGTTTTGTTTGAAAATTTGTTAGCATGTAAAATGGGCACCGCATTTGTTTTGATCGAGGGGAGAATATATGTCTTCTGATTTTAATGCATTTCTAGCTGAACTGTTAGGAAAGATGGATGGATGATCCAAGAGACTAAGTAGGTACTGCTAAACCTGCTTTGTACCAGCCCTCTTTTGCTTCAGACTTGATTAGTAGACTTCCTTAGCATTCCAATGACATCAAGAAATGGTCTATGTCCTTTGGAGATGATGTGTGCAATGATTGAATCAAAACAGATAACTTTGAAAGTCACAAACTCAAGAAAACCTTCTATTTTGGTCTTGACACCTGCTGGATGTTTTGTTTAGTGTGACCAGCACAGTAGCAATTGATAAAATTCCTTCTAGGGGTATTTAATTAGATTAATAAGCTACCATTTGCAAGTGGAATGATGCAAAAAGATAAACTATGCTAAGAGAAATCAATTTAGCAAGATTAGCTATACCCCCGACTTTTTAGGACTGTAGCAGAAATAGACCAGTGAGCACCTCGACACTGATTTCTTTGAATTGGCTGAATAGAATGTCTTCAAATTATGACCGCATGTAGTAAACTTTAAGCTGAATCCAACAAGCTTTGAATCACTGAATTTGATGGAGTATTGACCGAGATATGCCCTTGACAAGTTGACATACTTTTGAGTAGACTAGCAGAGAACATAGAGATGAATGATGTAAATGTATCTATAAACTAACCCTTGTGTACAATCCCATTGGCATGAATAACATTGCCTAATGGTGTAGAGAGGTGTAGGCTATGGTATAGTCCTCACACACACTCAATTACAGTAGAATGAAGCTCGGGAGTGAAGTGATCTGCCCGCGACTTTTTCATATCCATTTTTATAGGAAATGACTAAAAGTTTGAATTCAAATTCAAACTTTTGGCTCCCTATGATCAAGCTCCTAAATGCTTGGAGATATTCTCTCAATCAAGTGAGTTACTTTTTCCACGAATCACTTAGGTAGGTGATTACAAAAGATTCTAAGTCAATTTGACTTTTACAATGAGATAAAGTGGTAATTAACCACTAGCATATGTTCCTATGATTCTTCATGTATGTAGAGCCTTCATGATATCTTCCAAGCCAAATGTGTAGGCTTGTGATTTACACCAACAACGTGGGATAAAACATCTTGTACGGTGTCATATACACCTCAATAGAATGGAGTTGTTGAATGGAAGAATAGGTCACTCATGGAGATGCAAGGTGTATGGTCAAGAGTCAGGCTTTACCACATAGTTTCTGGCTGGAGGTTGTTATGTGTGCAACATATGTACTTAACAAGTGTCCCACTAAAGCATTGCAGTCTATCACTCCATATGAGGCTTGGCATGGTCATAAGCCATATGTTGCTCGCCTACATGTTTTTGGTTGTCTAGCATATGCATTAGTGCTTGAACAACAACATAGGAAATTGGATCATACAATATTGAAATGTATTTTTGTTGGATATAGTTCTGAAAGCAAAGGTTATCATTTATATAATCCACAAATTAAACACATTTTGGCTAGTCGTGATGTTGTTTTTGTGGAAGATGTTACTCAGCCATTACTTTCATGTACCAAGGAGACACTAGTTAGCTCCAAAAACATGTATGCCACCTTGCTCCCTCTTTTTACAGGTGGACAATCTAGTACTAGTCCAAATGAGGAAACTTTTAAACCTTTATAGGTTTCATGTGATGATGCGAATCATTCCATGTTTTATGCATATTTAGATGATGCACTTATTGATGAGAGAATTGATATAGAGGAAGCAAAAACTATGCCAAAATGACTGGTGCAGACTTTGTGTGATAGAAAATTAGATGCAGCATGAAAACCAAGTGTGCAGGTTGGAAAAGGCATTATATGGTTTGAAACAAGCACCACATGCTTGGTCAAAAAAGGTACATGCCTATGGGATTGCACATGGTTTTGAGAACAGTCCAACTCAGAGCACTTTATATGTTAAGCATGCAAATGATGTGCTTCTGATCATTGTCTTGTATGTTGATGACATCTGCTCACTGGTCCTCATGAAAAGCATACTGCTTATTTTAAGGCTGATCTGCATGCCTCATTTGAGATGTCAGATTTAGGGCATTTGCTTCATTATTTGAGCATTAAGTTTATGCAAGTTCATGGAGGAATAGCTTTATGTGAAACAAAATATATTGACACATTATTGTAGCATTTTGGACTTGAAAATTATAAACCTATTACCACTCTTATGGAGAAAGGTTTATGATTAAGTCTTCATGATGTAGGATATGCATTTGATGTTTGTTGGTAGCAGCCAGGGCACCCAAGGACTCACAAGACAAGGAAGTCAAAGAAGGGAGTCAGAGCAAGGAATAAGCAAGCAAAGAAGTCAAAGCAGATCTGGCAAATATGCCTATAACTTTTCCATGAAACAATATTTCCAAAATAGTGATCTTAGTCACTTCACATCATTTGTAAATACCATTCTTGATTATTCCTACTTCATTTTGTGGAAGCCGAGGAGTCCTCGAGCTTGAGGAGTACGAGTAGTATTTATGTACCAATTTTCATAATTTTTAGAGCTCATTTGAGCCTCCAAAATAGCCCTAGAACCTAATTTTTAACTAGGCCAGACACTAGGTCTGGACAAGACCAAAGCTAGTAAAAAACTATAAATAGAGCTAGAGAGCTCATTTTTGAGGTTAGCTTGTTGTAGATTTGAACTTGTATGAGAACTCTTTTGTAATAGAAGCTACTCCATTGTCTCTCTCTCTCTCTCTCTCTCTCTTTGTTCTTGCCATGTGTGCGCGTGTGTGTATGTGTGTGCATGTTGGTGTGCTTCTCACTCACACACTTGTGCCATCACTTGTTCGAGGTCTTCATACTATTCTCATGTCTTCCCGGATTTACATTGAGGAGGTGCTACTCATCATTGAGCTACACCAAATTTTGGCGCCGTTGCAGGGGATCGAGCTTTGAGGATGAGCGTGTGATGGTAAGACGTAGAGTTGTGACGTTGGAGTCATAGGTATTTTCTTCACTTTTCTCTATTTTCTTTTGTTTTCTTCACTATCATCATCACCATCATCATCCTCACCCTCTCCCACCACCTCCATCATTGCGGAAATTTCAGTTTTGATCATATTATCTTTCCCCTTCCATTTCACTCATTTCACTTGTGAGAGAGAGCGAGAGAGCGATTCGTGTGCACCATTTTTGCATGTTTCTTGAGTGTTCTTGCAGGTTTTGGCTGTATCATCATCTGCAGCAAGCCGCACAGGTACAGAAAAGTTGTGCACAATCTCCGGGGCATTGACTTCTGTCAATCACGATTGACAAAAAAATCGCTCCTTTGGTAAAACAAAGTGCACCACCATAACACACATGATGAGCACATTTGAAATCAATAATTAAAACTAAAAAATTCTGTGTTTCTCTATCAATCGCAATCGACATTGTCGATCATGATCGACAACCACAATCGACAGCTTTTGTCAATCGCGACCGACAGCCTCTGTCAATCGCGACCGATCGACAGCTTTTGTCAATCGCGACCGATAGCCTCTGTCAATCACGACCGATAGACCCTGTCAATCGCGATCGACAGACCCCGATGAACTATCACGTAGGATTCAATCAATCACGATCAATACCGTCGATTGCGACCAATTGAAATATCACGATTGACATAAAGACTCGCGTGTTCATGTGTCCATCACAATGGACACAACCCCAATTTACTGAAATTACGTTGAAATTCGCAGAAAAAGTGTCGATCGCGATTGACACCATCAATCGCGCCTGACAGACCCCATGATCGACTCTGTCGATCATGATTGACACCATCAATTGCGACTGACAGGCCCCGACGGACACCTCTATCAATCACGATTGACAGACCTGTTGATCGTGATTGATAAGCATTTTCGGCTAAATTTTTAGGGTTTTTTAATTCCAAATTGGGGTAATTGTGGGCAAATTTATCAAGTAATTAGCACTTTGTGAGGCCTCTAGACAAGTAATTCGAGAGATTCTATTTGCCTGTTAGCCAGTTTTAACCCTGTTTTAACCCCAAAACCCTGAACGTGTATAACTTTCTCATACGAAATCCGTTTGTTGTGATCTTGGGTTCATTGGAAAGCTCGTGGGGATTACTACCTTGGATTATTAGATAGGGTATTTTGAAGTTGAACATACGTTGGGGTAAGAAAACTGAGGGATCCTTAGGATTGTTTTCCATAAAGGCAAAGGGGCGATTTGGTCTGTGAGTTACATGAATGAAAGTGGTCTATTGTGTCAATTGAATTTAAATCTTGAGCTAACTTTGGAACTTTTATAGGCCCACTAAGATCATCAAAAGGAATTCAAGGCAAGAGTGAGTACAGGCTTGGGAACACACTTCCTGGGCTTACAAGGGCAAGGAATAAGCATCTTGAGGTTGGATCATTCTCAACTTCTTTTGTCAATTCCTAGCTTAGGCTAAGCGTGAGTAGTGCTAGAAGTAAGTCAGAGTGAAGCTAAGCATCTATCAAGTTGAAGACTACCTAAGCACTCAAGTTCAAGTTGAAACATAGTCTCTTTGTGATCGATAACTTAATGGAAAAGAACTTAACATGGAATGATCAACTTAAAGTGCAGAAAATCACTTAAATATTCCTCACCACGTGATATCAGATAAGAGCCTAAACATGATAACCAACTAAAACAGAACCAAGTGATTGATACAAATTGATCTGCAACGAGGTTGTACCTCGGGTAAAAATTGGGATTGCTCACTAAGGCATATGAACCTTAGATCAGGACGACACCTAGGGAAAGATAGAGAAAGCCTTAGGTCTTTAGAGGCTAGTGTCAATCACACCGCTAGGTCTTGGGCCCAACAATTGAGCAATTATTCACACTACCCTAGCTCTGAAACTAGCGAATCAGAGATGTCTCATGGAATGGTGAGACCAACAGGGGCGTGTCTTACTTGCAAAAGGTCGAAGGTCCTTATAAGACTCAACTGGAATACCTTAGGACCAACCGATTAGGTGCTTGCATCTATGAGGAGGGCCTGGGAAGATCCATGGTCGAGATCAAAAACCCACATTACCAAATTCATCTGTTCTATCCGGGTAGGCAGTGATCCCAAAAGTAGACGTAGGTGACCTAGAGCAAGGGAACATAAGTGGAGAGCCTAGAACCCTCGAGGCAAATCAATTCTCACTAGAATTATCACACCAGAGTGGGTTCCCCTAGATAATAAGAGCAGAGATCTGCTCTTGAGCCGAGAGACCGATGAAGCCTTTTGGAGGTATAAGCTTGATCAACCGAATGAGGTAGGAACAACCACAATCTATGAGTTCAAAGATCCTGATGGCCTAGGCAAAGTGATCTATTTAGACAATACTTCGGAGAGGATCTTTGTGGTCTTAGAACATGGTAGACATGCCTACACTTGGAAGGGTGAATTTATTTTTCCCCAACCAAGATCTAATGTCTCTTATGGCCACCAAGGAGCTTGAACGTCCCAAGCTCATGGGGCTCAGAGGGACAGAAGTAGAGACAGGCCAGAGGTAAGTTTTGCCAACCTCGTGGGAAGAGAAAGGATGAGAACAGAGACGGATAGAGAAGAAATGGAGAGACCTAGAGCCCCGAGGAACCTAAGAAATGCTGATGATTTTCCTTTGCCAAGGCCTAGAGAACACACTAGGAGCTTGAGGCCAAATCAGCTAGTTAAGTCCATGAAAAATTACTTCGACGGCACGGGAGACCCATACAATCATGTGGCCGAGTTTAGGCAAGTCTTGAGAGCTGAACAAGTGGAGGAACTATTCACTCAGTACAATGCTTTTGGTCTAACCCTTAGGAACATAGCCCTTACATGGTTTCAACCACTACATGAGAGATAGTTCAAGAACATAGACCAACTGCTAGAGGCTTTCATTACCGAGTTCTCTAAGAGTGCCATAAGGCATAATACTTCCTCACTGATTCAGCTTCAAGCAGACACCTCAAGAGACCGTTAGACTTGCAGGAACAAGGTTTAGGCAATACTTAGAGAGATGTCATATTCCTGAGTTACCCACTGCAACCAAACAAGTGGCATTATTCTTAGACAGATTACTGAGTACCAAATTGAGATCATATGTGTAATTGAAGGACCAAAGGACCATAGAAGAGTGTGTACGCATGTGCATTGACATTGACAATAACCTAGGGGAGGAATCAGAACTTTCAAAAATCTACAAAGATTCAGATAGTTCTACTAGCCTCACATCCACGCAATCCACATCTATTGAGGAACTCGCTGAGAAAGTAGCTCAGAAGTTAGGTGTATCAAGCAAAAAAATACCAAGGTTTGCCCCAGTAAAAAGGTGCTATACTTGCGGAGGTGACCATATGGTGAATGTATGTCCCATTATGGCTTAACCCCAAGTGAATCCTAGTAGCCAATACTACACCATAGAACGGAGATATACTAATCACACCGCACAAGATTGCCCATACAATAAGCAAGCAGTTAGGCAAACGTACCCACAACCATACCCTCAACAAGGAAGATACCAAAACCAGTACCCATCACAACAGTATGGGAGACCTCAGCAACCCTACCAACCACAATATCAGGCCTAGCAAAGGCATCAGCCTGTGTTAGCTCAACAACCTCCAACCACTTTGAATGTGATTCCAATGAAGTACGCGGTTGCATAAGAGAATCTGAATAGAGCCATAGTGCCAATAACACCATTGCTTTCAGAAAGTGACCCTAGTGATTGTAGTTTTGACTCTACTCACATTGATAGTCCATAGGCTTACTACATGCAGTCATTTGAGCACAACGAGTCATACTATTATGAAGACACGAGTGAACCTGGTTGGGAGCCAGAGTATGCAAATGTCATGTATGCAAATCCAAACTCTAGGCCTCAACCTAGGCAGATAAGACCCCCATTTCCTAGAGGACCGTGCTATCGATGTCAGGGAGATCACCTCATTCGAGATTGCCCTATGCCGACACCTACACAAACCCAATCTATGACGATTCAAGGCTTTTGTACCGATTGTGGGAAAGAGCATCTCTTGCGAGATTTTCCTAAGAACCCTAACAATACACCAAAAATCACTCCTATCAATGTTATTGGGTTAGTAGTAGACTCTACAGGAAGTGTAACCTCCACTGCACTAGTGCAAGTAGTCACGAGAGCTCAGGCTTTGCAGTAAAACCAAGTTTAGGATAGGACAAGAATCTTGAGGTTAGTGAAATTGAGAGCTTAACCAAGAAGAGGACTAGAGCCTGGAAGGATAGTCGCGAAAGAATGAAAAAGCAATGGGCAAAGAAGATGAGTGAACTCGAGGAAAGTCTAAGAGAAACAAAAGCCAAGATCATTGAACTCACATCTCAAACTCCCTCTCACACTACACCACCACCAATCCCATCTTCCTCCAACCCACCACCTTCCAACCCACCTCACTCAATCCCACCACCCCTTGGAGTAGAATCAGTCCTAGCCGATCCCACTCTTGAGGACTTAAACATGATGCTTAAAGCATATCGGCCAAAATCCAAGAAGGGCCAAACATAATGGATCATGAAAACTGTTACCCTAGAGCTAAAATAGAGCTTGAACGAACTAAAATTTGTGCTAAGATGGTGGAATTGGCTCAAACCATGTTTGAAACCAGTCGCCTCTTCAACTGCTCTAGTTCAGCTAAGACACAGCTGCACTTTGATGGACTGCTAGAAAGATTGGAGAGGCTAATTGCACAATCAGAAAAGGACCCCGCCTCTCAAAATAAGGACAAGGTAAGTGAAAGGATAAGCCTTCCTACCCAGGAAGCTTATGTGCCTAACTCCACAGAGCTAGATGCATCTTCTTCTACGAATCGATATTCACCGGAATTCCTAGGAGAGATTCAAGAAGAGAAATGGGCTAAAGAAAGTGAAGTTCCTCCTCCCATTGAACTTGTGGATGATGCGCATGATCAATTCCCACAAGATGTTCCTTCCATTTATGAGGAGCAGGAGAGTGCCCAATATCATGAGAGATTAGACTTCGAGTCTAATTCCTTACAGGAACTACCCCATTTCACAGGCCCATGGGAAGCTAAGTCTACTTGCATGAGAGCACCCACGGTCATGGTAAGAAATGAAGACTCAGTCATACCTAGGAACATATAGGTTGTAAAGAACACTAAAGTGCAGTGCAATCTCACTTTAGAAGAGTTACTCAAGATTAGGCCAGAACTATGGAAACGTGTAGCCAATCAAGTGCCAGAGGTAGCAAAACCTCGCTCCCAGGTAGGATCTCATAGAACAGTGCCAGAGATACCCTTGGACAAAATAGGAGGCAGGAGTGAAGGAGAAGAAGGAAACACCTATCTTCCCATTACTCATAAAGGATACACAACCAAGGCAATTCTAGACTCAGGTGCAGGAGTTGCAATTGCTACCACTTCCCTATGGAAACGTTGGGGCAAGTTAGCACTCAGGCCCATGAGAATGAAATTACAGATGGCCGATGGTCACATTGAGAGACCCTTAGGACTGCTAGAAGGAATAACTCTCACCACCTATGGTGTGGAGTTTGAGCATACTTTTGGTATATGTGACTTTAGCAAAAATCATGCTTATGAGATGATTTTGGGAAGACCATTTATGTGGTAGTTGCAAGTGGTACAAGATTGGGGAACCAATTCATTGTATTTGCAACATTTAGGTGTTACAACCAAGGTCAATCTTAAGGATTACTCTCATAGAGATGTACCCCCCATCCAATGGAATCCCATCCACAGAGCCACAGATGATACTGAGTCAGTGCATTCCATAGGATCAGGATCCTCATGGATGAAGACACTCACTTGTGGATGTGTAAAGTAGCAGTAGAAGAAGACAAGAGAGAAAAAGCGAGAGAGATAGGTGCGAAGGAAACCCATAGATCGATTCAAGACCCAACCTATGCACCTATAGTATTTCCTGATGAAGAATTTGAACCTCATGGTTGGGCAGAAATTTTAGCAACAATGGATGTAGCCATCAATGAAGAACAATGGACACCCCACTGTGATGAGGATGGCTATGACATTTTAGTCTTCTCCATAGAACCAATCATGGGAGATTCGGTTTTGGAAGAATGTGAACCTCGAACTGATGCATTCGAGGATGCAAGTGACTCCGATCTAGAGTCAATCATTATGGACCCGCCTTTTGCATCAGATGAAGAATAATTCTATGAGGTAGAAGCTCACCCTCAGAGACATGAAGAGATTACCAATGATGTGAGGTTAACCACACAAGTTGCTACCAGGAGTGAAGGCAAGAAAAGGAGGAAGAGAGAAGTCACACCAGAAGAGGAAGAATCTTTGTTTGAGGTCCCAGAAAACTAAAAGTATGAAATAGATGATAGAAGAGTCATGATAAGAATGCTTAAACATGATGCCCAAGCAAGAGAGGCCTATGATAACAAAGAAGCCACCAAGAAAATAGTTGTAGCCATAGAATAAGGAGAAGAAAGATGCACCTACATAGGACATGACCTCATTGAGGAAGAGGAGTATGAGTTGATAGCCTTGCTAAGAGAATACAAAGGTGTATTTGCTTGGAGTTACGAGGACTTGAAAGGTGTAGATCCTGACATATGCTCACACACTATCCCCATGACTTCAGATGCCAAACCCTCCAAGCAAAAGCCATACACATATAATGACAATTATGCTACCAAGATCAAAGAAGAGATATATCGCTAGTTTGAAGTTGGATTCACCTATGACATTGAGCATACTGAGTGGGTATCCTCCATCGTAGTTGTGCCCAAGAAGAATGCAAAGTTACATGTGTGCATTAATTTGAAGAAAGTTAATGCAGCCACCATTCGAGGTAACTATCCGCTTCCGATCACTGAGCATCTCCTGGAAAGAGTAGCAGGCAAGGAAGTGTACAGTTTCCTTGATGGATTCTCAGGCTACAATCAAGTGGCCATTGCACCAGAAGATCAACATAAGACAACTTTTGCCATTGAGTGGGGCATATTTGCTTTTCGGGTAATGCCATTCGTGCTTACCAATGCTCCTGCAACCTTCCAAAGATTGATGTGCCATGTATTTAAAGAATTCTTGAGAAAGAATTTGGAAGTCTATGTTGATGATCTTTGTGCTCATTCCAACATTTGACAGACCCATATACCGGAAATCAAGAAAATCTTTGACAAATGTAGAGAATATCAAGTCAGCCTGAACCCAAAAAAGTGTGTTTTCATGGTCAGGCAAGGCAAGATTCTAAGACACGTAGTGTCAAAGAATGACATATCCATGGATGAGGAGAAAGTGAAAACTATAGCAGAGCTACCTAGGCCAAAGAATGTCAAGGAAGTGCAAGCTTTCATGGGGCATTGTGGTTACTACCAACATTTTATACACATGTATGCCATCATTGCGAAGCCTTTGTACGGACTTTTGTCCAACTTTGAGTGGACTGAAGAATGTGAAAACTCCTTCAATGAGCTTAAACGACGATTATGTTCAACACCAATCTTGACTACACCAGATTGGAATAAGCCATTCCGTGTCCATGTGGATGCATCCAATTATGCCATTGGATGTGTGCTTGCAGAACCTACTGGCGAAGGTAATATGGATCTTCCGATTGCCTATGCTAGTAGACAATTGAATGCAGCTGAACAAAATTATACGACCACCGAACGAGAAGGATTAGGCATGGTATATGCCGTTAAAAAGTTTAGACACTATTTGCTTGCAAATAAGTTTAAGTTTTTTATTGATCACCAGGCTCTGTTGTACTTGGTAAATAAGCCATGCAACACAGGCAGATTAGTAGGATGGTTTCTCACTAATGGAATATGACTTTGAGGCGGTGGTGAGGAAAGGCAAGACTCATTTGAGAGCAGACCATCTCTTTAGGCTCACATCTGGAGAGGCCCCATAGGGAGTATCAGATGACCTTCCTGATGCTTACTTGTTTAATTTGGAAGTCGTGCTGCAGTGGGCCAAAACATTAGTGCCAATATTGACATACGGACCCAAACACCCAGTAATAAACACTCAAGATAGGGAGCTAGTAAAAGCCCAGAAGTACCATATCATGCCAGGGAGTATGTAGAAGCATACGGATCAGGGAATATTAGCTTGTTGCCTGGAAGAGGATGAGTATGCAAAATGGTTGCAATTAGCACATGTGGGTGCATTGGAGCAACATTAATCAAGGCAAAGAACCTTATAGACATTAAGGAGACTTGGAGTGCACTGGCCGACTATGGAAGCATATATCCATAAGTTGTGTAAGGAATGCCTAGTCTATCGTATTAGACCACCTGTGGAGCATGCTACTTTGTACCAATTGTCTCTAGTACTAGATTGGAGTGAACCATTAGTAGCCCTTCTAAGGATGAAAAAATTGCCTCAAGAGATGACATTGGCTAGACAAAGGAGCTTAGAACAAGAAGCTATAGACTATACTCTCATTGGAGATAATTAATATAGATGAGGAAAAGATGGGTATCTTAGATTATGTGTCCACGAAAGCGAATAATTGAGGATCTTGGAAACTACTCATTAAGGTGTAGCAGGAGGACACTTTGGACTAGACCACGTGATTAAGGCAATCCTATTTGCAGGCTTGTGGTGGCCAACCCTTCATATGGACGCACATACGTACGTGAAGAGGTGTGATGTTTGTTAGCGGACTCAATATCCTATACACAAAGATGAGATGCCATTGAAACCCATGATGGGCAGGCATGCATTCTCTAAGTGGGGAATAGACTTTGTAGCTCCTATTAATCCCCCAGCTAAAAGTTCACATGCTGAATACATCATTGTGCCCACACACTATCTAACCAAGTGGATAGAAGTGAAAGCCACAACGAAGAACGATGCCCAGATGATAGCTAAGTTCTTATTTGAGAATGTATTCACGAGATACGGGCTACCTATAGAGCTAGTAAGTGATAGAGGCACTCACTTCTTGAATGAAGTCATTGAAAATCTTCTCCAAGGGTTCTTGGTTGTACACAAGAAGTCTGCCCCCTATCATCCACAAGCTAATGGGCAAGCCGAAAGCACAAATAAGATTCTATGCAATGTGCTGACCAAACTAGTGAGTAATAAACGCTCTGATTGGGACAAACAGCTACACCATGCTATTTGGGCATACCGAGTTGTCTATAAAACAGTACTCCAAGCCATACCCTTTCAGATGGTATTTGGCCAAGATGCAGTGCTACCACTAGACTTTTTGATACCTACATTAAAAGTAGCACAAGAGCATGATTGGACAGGGCATGAGCTCTCCTCTAGAATCTTCGATCTTGAACGATTAGGTGAAACATGATTCAGAGCTACATCAGAAATTTATGTAGCCAAGAAGAGGCAAAAAACATATTTTGATGCACATGTGAAGGATAAAGGCTTGAAGGTAGGAGACCTAGTCCTAGTCTACAATTTTAAGCAACATGCATGGAAATTAGAGAAGAGAGGCTATGGATCCATGATTATCAATAGGATCTCCACAAGTGGAGCAGTTCAATTAGCCACTCTAAAAGACGACATCCTACCAAGTTACATTAGCGGATGCAGAGTCAAACTATATCAAGAACCCCTCACTGAGGAAATGCTCAATCCACTCAACATAAAGAATAGGAAAAGCGAATTCGAGAAGAAGCATAGGCAGAAGCATGGAATGCATCTGAAGGATGAAATTGAGAAGGTAGGGTAGAGATCAGCCTAGGACAGAGGCCTATGCAGATCCAAGATATTATATGGCTATGTTTGAAGTTCTTGGTGTAAGTTCCCATATAATAATTGACCGACATCCTTTTGTGACCTTAGAGGTAGGACAAGGAAATAGTGCAAGGACTGTATGGGCCTTGATTGACTCAGGTGCAGCAACTAGTGCAGTTAGACTTTCTTACTGTCAAGAGTTGAAATTAAATGTCAATCTTATAGAGGCATACCTTATAGGATTGGGAGGTGTGGAAACCCCTTGCATGGGCGAGGCACTCTAAGGGACTAGGAAAGGCACAAACTCCTGGACCTTCCAAGAGTACACATGAAGATGACGATGCTGTTCTTGTCCAAAACTATGTGATGCAGAGGGATGATTGTCTCAACAAAGAAGTCAAGGATACGATGGAACTCCCTTCTTTTCCAAAGGCCATAGGGATGTAGCAACCAAAGGTGGATCAAATGCAGAAGAAGCAGATGACCTATGCTCAAAGCCAAAAGAAAGTATGAAGCACGATGTCTCAACCACCAAAACAAGTGTGGGTGCAGAAAGCGACCAACCTGTTGCGATCCAGTGACAACCATTGGCTCAACTTCATATTAGTGAGCAACAACAAGACACTAATAAGAAGTCTTTCAAAAAGTCTTCTACGAAAGTGAAGTCTATCTGAGTACCCAAGAAGTTGATGAAGGCTGACCCACAATCAAGACAAATTTGGGTGCCCAAGGCTTGCTTGCGGGCTCAAATGGCCACACAAAGACCACACCATGTACAACATGGTTCACTCACTCGGATAGCTGATACCCACTCTTATTCGACAAACACAAACACATATTTGCCCATGAGCACGAGCAGAATCACTTGTAAATGGGTCCCTAAAAAGCCTCATTTCCAAGTAGACACTCTTATAAAGCCCTCTAGAGTCTCCACAAAGTCAAAACCGAAAGCCATCCACTGTGTTTGGAAGCCCAAAGCTTGTAATAAACCCCTCGACCCCCATTTGTAAATTCATCTCCACCTACTAACTACATCATCCTTACACTGCATCTTTCCATTTAGCTCATAGGACTATTCATTGACTAACTACGCACGTTATCACCGAGCACTCACTGACCTACTAACCTATCACTAACCTCATGTTAATGTTGTAACGGGGACAAAAATTTTTCTATCTTTTCCATTACAATGTTAACACATGCGTCCATATTCTCACAGAACCAACAAACAAGAAGTAACATGGCAGAAGAAGCAGGAACTAGCTCCCAAGCAGGGTCAAGTGCCTAGATAGTGGACATTGAAAATCTTCCCCTCAAGACCCAATTAACTGAGAGACCCCAAGAACTCAAGGTAGTACACGTGATCCCCATTCAGGATCCTCCACAGGGGTATACCTCACAAGTTGGTAAGCATGCACATTGGTTCAGCGATGTTGCAGGTCCTCTCGGAGAAGGCACCTACTTTTGGGAAGCAGAAATTGAATTTAATGGAAAATGGGGAAGATACTCTTTCTTTACCCGTGCATTAGAGAAGTATCAGGATGCAGAAGTAATGAGATCTGTATGGACCAAAGCGGGTTTGGATAGTTACTTTAGGGCACTCTTACCTAAGCCTGATTTCCTACGTTGCTCCTACTTGATCAGTACCATCACCCCTAGCAGAGCCAAGGGAGGTGATAGTACCTTTGTGCTACCCTCATTAATGCCGGGCCATGAGCTAAAAAGATTCAAACTAACCCTCAACCTAGTACGGGAGGCCCTGGACATGAAAGGTATGCATATTCGCACAGAGAAAGAAACATTGATTCCCGAAAGGATGAAGCACAAAGATCTCAACAAACTCAAGGATATGGTAGCTATGACACCAACCATCGCCCTCCACCTATGCACGATCATGCAACACTTCGCCTTCCCCGCTCAAGAACGCTTCACTATGCCACCAAAAGGAATCTGGTTCAGCTTGTACTTGGCAAAGACTTGAAAATCTCACAATCAATCTACCTCACTGGATCATAGATCAAATCCACTTAGCACACCAACGATGGAACAAGAAACATTAGAATGTGCTTCATGGATGCTGCACGCTAACAAGGATCATTTACAGGTGCTTAGCTTATGATGTGCCTATCCAAAGAGCATTGGTGTGGTCCAGAGCTCAGGAATTCCAAAGAAGGCCATCAACAACAGGGCCACCATCGAAGAAAATGAGAGGAGCAGTCCAACTACCATGTGCACCGACAAGGGGTGCCACCCTCACACCAGAGGTGATGTCACCTCAAACAAAACGTGTCCATTCATTTACTATTCATTTACCTAGGCTAAGTGCAGAAGGGCCCAATCTTGTTTTCCCTCTGATTTCCTCTAATTTGGAGTTCCCACAAGGTTACACCTTGGATGATTTAACTGATGAGGAAATTTCCAGGATGATTAATGAAGCTAATCTTGAGATGGAAGCAGAACAGACCCAAGGACCACCACCAACCACAATGATTTCAGCTCCTACCCAACCTGAAGTAGTGGAAGTAGATGAAGATGAAGAAGAGACTGATGAAGGGGAGGCAAAAGAGGAACACTACCATGAGCAAGAAGAAACCTCAGAACTAGCAAGTGCCCCATCCGATACTACACAGATCAAAAGATTGTATGAAACTATGAAAAGAGTACAAGAACATCACAAGTTGTCACTGGAAACAGAGGAGATGCTGATAAGTCAAACGTTGAGCGAAGAAGGAGTTGACAACCAATTTATTGAGTCCCTGAACCTTCACGTGGATGCGCTTGGCCTAGATGAAGCCATTCATTCAGCTCTCGCCTACATTCATCGCTTTGAGCAACGAGTGCCTACCCGCCACTTCGCTCCGGAAAGCAAATTCACATAGATGTATCAGCACCAGAGATACCACACAGACATAAGAACATCATGAGGTACCACCATCACCACACTCCTCACCTCTCACTGCACAATTCACTTCCCCCCATGACACGACCACCCCAACTTCCACAACCACCACATATGTTATGGGAATTCCTCTCTCTTTCGGCACTCAACTTGGAGGGGTTATTATGCCGACCTTCACAAAACTATTCACAAACATCACATCCACCCCACCACTTTCCCTATCTACATGGTCACACACACCTTTGACACCATAGAAACATCACCAACCACACCACCACTCCCTCCCCCACACTACCACAATCTCCCATACCCCCTCCCCCACATCACCTCTTGTGTCCACTTCATTAACTACCCCTTTCCCCTTCCCCATTCCCCTTGCATCCTCCACCTTCCCAACATTCCTAAATGTAAATAATATATTTTCTACATTACATCAATGTGTATATTAGCCGCAGAATGAATATCAGACCTTAGAAGACCATCATCGTCATATAACTGCGGACCACCAACAATTACAGAGGTGACTTGCAGCCTTAGAAGAAGAAAATGCTGACCTAAATCAATGTTACACTATGCTTGAACATGCCCATCAGACACTATTGGAAGCTCCCCAGCCATCCGAATCTTTTGAAGTTAAAAAACTAACAGCTCTACTAGAACTTTATCCGTTAGAGAATGTCAAAGTTTGTCGCAACCTGACCTTACTCAGAAAACACATGGCCATTTCCCTCGAAGAAAACAAGAGATTGCAAAAGTAGAACGAAGAAAATCTAGAGGCAGCAATGGAAAGTTCCCCCCAAGAGATCGACCCAGAAAGATTCAAAGCTGTTCCTTCAGAGACTATGAAGACCATTCTTGAGAGCTATGTCGATCTTCTGGAAGCACATGATGATGTGGAAAAAGAACGAGATGCACTGCACCACCAACTAAGGGAGCAAGAAGAACAACCCAAGGTCATAGAGTCGGCATCGACTTCAGAGGAGGTAAAGGCACTAAAAGAACAGGTTGAAGAATTGCAAAGGAAGCTACTTGAGTATGAAAGAACCTCCCCAATTATCGAACTAGAAACAGATGAATTGGTGCCTATCGAAGTGGATGAGTGGTATGAGGAACCCTATGTTCCTATGCCTATGCCGGACGGCCAGCAAACATCAGAAGGAATGGACACCCTTGAAGTCGAAGCACTAGAATGGCTTCAGAAACTCGAAAAGACTGCGAAGACCCATGAAGATCGCGTAGCAGTACAAATTCAATCAATGGCTAAACTGGAGGACACTATTATAAACTTGGAGTACTTTCGACACATGTCACATCACCGCTAGATCGGAACAAATGATGCTCATATACGCCTTTCTATGTGATCTTAGTAGATTACAATGCGGGGATTCAACGAAGGTGTGGCAAAGCCCCGACGTTTAGGACAGGCCTCAGTTGCATATATGATTTCCACCATGCGTCACTAGAGTCTTAGACTACGGAACACCCCTGATGTGATGGCACAAATGTGTATGAAGATCTTTGAATTAATGTTGGTCACATTCAGAACCTTCAAAAACATTAAAGACCCACATTTCTCAGGAGTCAGCTTCACCGCAGGTAACCTAGACTTGGTGTATGACATGAGCACAACCCCCTCAAGTAATGTAATATATGCCTGGCATGCAAGAATAAAGTACCTCCCAACATGCTACAAACAAACTTTTGAGGAGATGTTCGCCACAGGGTTCTGGGAATACCACTCTGAAATATTTGTACCCATATCCTCACATCTCCTCCAACTTTTTGCTATGGAGAGGACCTTACACTCCGAGCAATTGCGGTTACCACATACACACGTCCTAGGGCCAGTAGATTGGGATGCTTTATTAACAGACTTAGCACGAGGCCTGCGACTAGATGAACACGACCTAGCTTCAGATGTGCTTGAATACTATGTCAAACACTCAACCAAACAAGGGTCTATCAGAGATGATAGACGCGAGAGAGGGGGGGTGTTGGTAGCAGCCAGGGCACCCAAGGAATCACAAGACAAGGAAGTCAAAGAAGGGAGTCAGAGCAAGGAACAAGCAAGCAAAGTAGTCAATGCAAATCTGGCAAATAGGCCTATAATTTTTCCATGAAACAATATTTCCAAAATAGTGATCTTAGTCACTTCAGATCATTTGTAAATACCATTCTTGATTATCACTACTCCATTTTGTGCAAGCCGAGGAGCCCTTGAGCTTGAGGAGTACTATTAGTATTTATGTACCAGTTTTCATAATTTTCAGAGCTCGTTTGAGCCTCCAAAATAGCCCTAGAACCTAATTTTTAACTAGGCCGGACACTAGGTCTGGACAGGACCAAAGCTAGTAAAAAACTATAAATAGAGCTAGAGAGCTCATTTTTGAGGTTAGCTTGTTGTAGATTTGAACTTGTATGAGAACTCTTTTGTAATAGAAGCTACTCCATTGTCTCTCTCTTTGTTCTTGCCGTGTGTGTGCGTGTGTGTATGTGTGTGCATGTTGGTGTGCTTCTCACTCACACACTTGTGCCATCACTTGTTCGAGGTCTTCATACCATCCTCATGTCTTCTCGGATTGACATTAAAGGAGGTGCTACTCATCACTGAGCTACAATGTTGTTTTCTATCAGTAGGGTGTTATGATTGATTTATTTGTGCATTACTCAGTCATATATTCAGTTTTTTGTCTCACAAATGAGCAGGTTTATGCATTTCCTAAGTGTCAAGCATTGGCAGCTCGTTAAGGGCATCTTTCGCTACTTGAGTGGTACCTGACTACTTGGATTGTTTTATCCCAAGGGGAGATTACTACTGCCAAATTTACATGTTTTTTCTCACTTTGATTGGGTTGGTTGCTATGACACTCGTGTGTCCACTAGTGGCTTTTGCTTTATGCTTGGTAGTTCACGTATATCTTGGTTGAGCAAGAAGCAACCTACTATGGACACTTCTAGTTTTGAGGCTGAGTATAGGGTAGCTTTCATAGTTACTATTGAGTGTGTGTGGCTTAGATGCATTATGGTTGATCTGGGTGTTGGTCAGTCTTCTACCACCACCATCTTCAATGGCAGTCAGAGTGCATTGGGAGTTCTGAGGAACCCTATGTTCCATGCGTAGAATAAGCACATTGAGATGCACTATCATTATATCAGGGAGAGGTTCTCTACTGGAGAGATCAATTTGGCATATGTGCCTACACAAGAGAACATTGCAGACCTTTTCACAAAGGCTCTGCCTAGGGAGAAGTTTGAAGCTTTTTGCAAAACTTTGGGCTTACTTCCTTTTGTGGATTGATTCCACATAGCTTGGCACTTCCTTATACATGAGTGCCAGATCCTTGTTCACCGCATCACTGCCAAGGGATTTGTTGATATATTTAGGTAGTGATATGTGTGTACAAACTAGGACTGCGGGGGCACTTTTTCCCCTCTTTAGGAGTTTTTTCCCCTACCTTGTATATATGCTTATAACCCTAATGGGTAACTTATCTTTGTACATTCTAGTGGTAATACATTCAATATTGTGTGTTGTGCTTCAAGCTTCTTCTTCTTCCTTGTTCTGTTCGTGTGCTTTTGTAGACCTCAAACTCCAACAATACTATCTGAAAAAGTAACCTGATAAGTATCTATGGTGTAGCAAGCTCTACCTTGATAATGTCATGGGGTATTGAGGGCTTGTTACAAATGAATCTGGCAATAAGAAGCCTTTGTGGTCACTCCACAACCATCCATGTTGAGGCACTGAGCCTCAGGGCCTAAATGGATGCTCCATACATGAGGGATAGGATAAGAAAAGTGTCAAATATCCATCCTATCAGTGTGAGGCTTCTGAAACGTGCTTGGTGACACTCCCTCCATCAAAGCAAGTGTCACAACCCATGAGTGGTGCAGTCGTGGGCCATTAGGGACATGGAGAACATCTCAGAGCTTTTGTAAAAGTCACTCCTAGGTATACATAGAAACCAACCATCTCTATAAGCCCACTTGCTACGATGAATAGGTTGTGTCTCCTCACATGTGCTGATGTATGGAAGATTAGAACCTTGGTTTTTCCAAGGTTCATAGATAAAACTCTATGGGTGCAAAAGTCATATAGGCCATGTAGATTACACTTTAGACCATCTATAGAATATGAAACTAGGACAATATCATCAACATGTAAAAGAATATGGATAGTGGTCCCATGTATCTTGTCACTGTCATCCCCTTGCTGTTGTATGAAGTCTACTAAAAGCAATAGTATAATCTCCTATGTCTCACCCATGCCTAATAGACCAGCCATCTCAGACTAAAGATGTGGTCTATGGTAGAGAAATCTCATCGAAAACTTGCTTGTCTAGAAGCCTTGAGACCCATGCCCTCAAGAAAGGTGCTCAACTATCTCTAGCACTATCCTATATAACTTGGCCAGTGTGGGGCCAATCATGATCATCCTATATGTGGAAAGATCCATAGCATCACGTGACTTATGGATGGGCACAATGGTGTCCTTGGTCCATGAATCTAGAAATCCTTCAACCAAAGCATGATTGAAAAGGTGGGCAATGAATTGTGACAAAGTCATGCTCTCATATATGAGATGCTCTGCTTGTACGCTGAATTGATAATGGGCCTTGTCATGTTTTATATGGGTGATGGCATGGCTCACCATAGCCCCCATGAAGAAATTGGAGGTAGTTGGGTGTGTGCTCTATGGCCTCGGAATGGGAGATTGGTTCGAAATCGCATATAGACTCTCTGCATAGCTATGCCAAGTGCTCATATCTTGAATGGGTGTCTATTGTCTTCTCTCTCTAAAATATCACCATGCCGCTACAATGTCTCAGATCATGAGCAAGTGATAGATATCCTAGTATTGTCTCTCCTCCCATTCTTGCCTTTCGCAATGGATAAGGCTTTGCATGTGGTGCTACATTTGTTAGTGTGTAATTTCCCTTGTGTACTCCAAGATTCGTAAGTGGTTCCTTAGCTCTTGAAAATTGGTAATTTGAGGTATGGATCTTGTGTGTGGTGGGTGTTTGTGTGTGGTGTGGAAAGCTTTGTAGACCTGAGTCATGTAGGATGGTGGTGATCTATGACTTGTGTCTAGGTGTGTGAGTGAATTGAGGAAAAGTAGACATTTATGTAGGGGGAGAGGGAGAGAGAGAGAGAGAGAGAGAGAGAGAGAGAGAGAGAGAGAGAGAGAGAGAGAGAGAGAGAGAGAGAGAGAGAGAGAGAGAGAGAGAGAGAGAGAGAGAGAGAGAGAGAGAGAGAGAGAGAGAGAGAGAGAGAGAGAGAGAGAGAGAGAGAGAGAGAGAGAGAGAGAGAGAGAGAGAGAGAGAGAGAGAGAGAGAGAGAGAGAGAAAGAGAAATTCATATTAACATATACCAAAAGACCAAGCTTGGCCTATGAGACAAAACCATGTAGAAATGTGGTCATCTTTGTGTAGCAAATGAAAGAAAAATACTCACTAGAGAAAAGAACTATGTAGACTAAAAATAGGAAGATGATGGTGTATCTAGCAATGGTGGACTACTGCAGATAAGGTAGTGGTGCATGGGGGGAGTGTGGCTTTGACTCTGCAGATAATGACCACCTAAGACATGGGGACCTATATGGGAGTGAATGTGTAAACCATAACTGGAAGAGATGGATGGAGGAGGATGGAGTACGTGGTACATTGGTGTACCTCTTGCAAGAGGGCGATCGAAGTGGTGGTGGTGCACCTCTGCTCTATCATGTGGTCGCAGGTTATCCTGATGCAAGAGAGGTCCTCCCGATGCAATCATGGTTGTCGATGCCAAAACATACGTGGTGTGCGTCACACTCTCTACATCACTACCTGCTCAAGCATGAGCCTTATGCCTCTGGAAACCTGGTATGTGTGATGTGGATAAAGCTGCAGAAAGAATTGAGTAATCGTCTACTAGGTGCCTGTTTATGTCTAATGTGTGTGTTCTAGCATCTGTTCTCATCTCTCATATTTTGTCGTGATGAAGCATTCCATCCTCCACTGGTCTCCCATGGTCATGCACAACTAGAGTGACTCCTCAATATGGAACTGTGGTCATAGGTCTAAGTATGCTGGGCATCTCATAATCAAGTGCTCCTCACCCTCTATCTCTATATGGCATACTGGGCATCACCCCTCCTCTTGAGGGACTCCTCTTTCCTGAACTCTCATCAATCTTGAGCTGATGTGATAAAACTTGAAGCTTCCAAATGATGACACAGAGGTGGTGTGGTAGGTATATCTGCATGTAACATGGAGTCTCAATGAAGCTGTGATCTGAGATCTGTAGGATATGCTCACAGTAATAGAGCATTATTGGTGGCAATGGATCTCTTGGGATGACCCATGTCCTCTGTATGTATGTATGCCATATCTCTTGACAAATGATCCTTTTCCTCTCTTGGTGGGAGAGCAAGTAGGTGGGGGCATGCAAGTAATATTGTACTAGTGGTAGTCTGTCTATGTCAAGTAATGGTGGGCTAGCCAATCTCGTGTTTGTGCATACGATGAGGAGGTGTCCCCGTTGATGTCATGTCGCATGATTCCTAAAAAAATTTGTAGGTGATGTGCTCTCTATCCATGCCCTGCATCCTATGTAGTAAGCATACTGTCTAGACAAGTGCCTCTACTAGCATCGGTGGTGTAGCAAGCTCTACCCTTACGATATCATGGGGTATTGAGGGTATTTTTTTTGGATGAGTCTGGTAATCATGAGAACCTATGGTCTCTCCACCGCTATCCATGCTGATGCTGATAACCTTGATCCCCATACGACTGCTCCATACATGAGTGCTAGGGTAACCAAAGTGTCAAAGAGCCACCCTTGTTTGTGGGGTTTTTGAACATAGGCTTGCTGGCACTATCTCTCCATCAAAGCTAATCCTGCATATCCTCGTGTGATGCAATCTTGAGCTGCCAAGGACATGGAAAAAGCCTCAGAGGCTATTGTGAATGTCATGCCAAGGTATACATATGAGCTCACTACCTCGATGGATCTACTTGCGGCTGTGGAAGAACTCTATCTCCTCACCTGTGCTGATGTATGAAAGATCAAAATCTTGGTTTTGTTGATGACATGATTGCTCCTACATCATCTACATTTTGCATCCGCATGAGTGCATCTCCATTTTGTATATAAGAGGCACTCCATTTCTACTTTATTTCCATTTTATATTGTATTTCCTTTGTATTTGGGTACCTTGCCATTTACCATTGTGTTCATTCTCCTTTCAAGGGAATTATCCCACATGAGATGTACTTTGGAGAGCCCCTCCCAAATCTATATAAGGAGGGCCTCTCCCCCTGTTTGTACTTGGTTAGAGGCTTAAGGAGCCTACTCCATGATCTTGCCAAGCTCATTTCTAATCCACATGAGTTTACCAATTTCATGGTCTATTCATTTTGAGTCTCACACACTTTCTTTTGTGAGTACACTCTTGTTTTCATTTTGCTTCCACGTGTGGAGTCTCTACATGGTATCAGAGTGCTAGGTTGAGGTTTTGGTGGTGCATCTAGCGATGATTTTAGTGGTGGTGGTGCTTGAGTTTGGTGGTTTTTCTTTCCTCCCATTTGGAGAAGCAATTTGCCATCACTTTACACCCTTCTAGGTTTTATCTTACCCATTTTCACACCCTCCCACTTTTCTTTGTCATTTATTCCATTTTCCCCTCCCTCCCACCCTCTTTGTTGATGGACTGTCATATATTATCATTTTCAAGCACATGTATGCAGAGGTGATAACAATTCTCATTGTTTGAGGTGTTTATAAACACTGATGGAGAGAGATTTTTAGCATTTATGGTACATTTCGACTCTTTACTATGTACACACACTTATCCCTTGAAGTGTTGTTTGTAATGTTTGTCCATCATCAATAACACTTCGCAATCTGTTCTTCTTTGAGTGAACTGTAGCCTTGTGTACACATGCACACAAACTCTCTACTCATACAAACATTCATTACGATGCATTGTTGTGCTATCAGGTAACATTTTATATGATTTTAAGCCATAAGCACACCTTCAATATTCCAACCATGGATACTTCATTTTTGTGAAGTGATTTCTTGCCAAAATTGAATGCAAGCATTGGGTAGAGTTGATCTGGTGTGCAAGTCAATTACTATCATCTTTGGAGCTTGCAGTGGGTGAATCCATGCTTTGACTCCCCTATGCTCTCTGCTGCCACCAAATTAGAGAGAACCAAAGAGTAAATATGGCCCTTCATCATCTGCTAACTACTATAATGAGCAGTTGGGCTTCTCTTCAAAGTTTGAACATGCACTGAGTAGGTCATGAGCTGGTAGACAATACATAACACATCTGCCATTTCTCTTCAACTATGAAAGCCTCTATATGTTCCAGATCAAGGATTACCACACCTGTTGTGCCACAGTCTGTGTGGTAGATGCCTCACACATGTACATCCAACCAAGACACATGCACGTCCACACATGGTCTGCTATCACCATCTCTGGACGAGTCACAAAGAGAGAGAGAGAGAGAGAGAGAGAGAGAGAGAGAGAGAGAGAGAGAGAGAGAGAGAGAGAGAGAGAGAGAGAGAGAGAGAGAGAGAGAGAGAGAGAGAGAGAGAGAGAGAGAGAGAGAGAGAGAGAGAGAGAGAGAGAGAGAGAGAGAGAGAGAGAGAGAGAGAGAGAGAGAGAGAGAGAGAGAGAGAGAGAGAGAGAGAGAGAGAGAGATGGAGGATTCTTGTGCAAAAAGGAATTTGAGTGTTTGTAGGAGAAAAGGGAAAGATCTTACTATCTACTTTCATACTGTCAATTTGCATAATCATTGGATTTGTGACCTGAGAGCAGTACTCTCTGCAAGTAGTGTGTGTTCTCGGGTTTCACCCCTACTGAAGGTCTCCATTAAACCTCAAACTTGCAGAGGTCATATCTCCTTGTGTATTTACCCAAATTGAGTGTTCTTTGGCTCATTGGAAAGCTCTTGGTCTCTAGTATATGTGATTAAAACAGTTTTAAAAAATTCTAAGCCAGTAGAGAACACTAAGCTCTACAAGCATGACTAGTTTTTTGTGATGAAGTTTGTGAGAAGGTCAACTTGTTCCTAGGGGGTTCCACCTACTTCCAACTATATTTTGGAGGTCAATAAACTCCGACATTGGTATCAGAGCAAGGAATGGAAGCTTGGAGAAGGTTATAATACCTTGATGAAGATTTTGAAGCTATTGGAGCAGAGGTTCATCATCGACCCTACACAAAGGTAGAAGGAGATAGCAAGGAAGCATCTCAAGCATCATTCATTCAAAGAAAGGTGCATAAACTTTATTACAAAGGTAAATCTCATACTTCTTCTTATCACACATATCCAAAAGGAGGGTTAAAGGAGGAAGTTTAGTATTTACACAATGGGCGATCAACACGCACAAATAGAGAAGCTCGATAAGAACAACTATCAAGCATGGCGATTTAGAATCACAACATACTTGCAAGGTAGAGGCTTGTATGGTTTGATTGATGGAACGGATATCAAACCTATATTACCAGAGGATCCAAATCAGCATCAATTAAGGGAGTTTAGACTTTGGAATGAAAGAGACAAAAGCGTTATATTCATTTTATCACAAAATATTCAAGATTCAATGGTAGGACACATACAAGATCTAGACACAAGTAGAGATGTTTGGCTTGCATTGGAAAGGTTGTATACTATAGGTACAAGAGCAAGGAAGATTCAACTAAAAAATGAGTTGAATAACATAAAGAAAGATACAAGGACATCGGTCAATGATTAGTTGTTGAAGGTTAAAGAGTTTGCAGATCAACTAGGATCAATTCAAGCTCATGTGGAGGACGACGACTTGGTTGCACATACTCTCAACGGACTCAAGGATGATGAGAGAGATGGAAACCATTTATTACTTCAGTTTATGTTAGAGGAGAATTACCAGACTTTGATCAACTTGTTGCTCTTATGGTCACGGAGGAGATGAATCTAAATGGCTCTACTTCAAATAAAAAAGGATCTCAAGGACAAGCTCTTTATGTAGGATCATCAAGAGGTGGAAACAGAGGAAGAAGAGGTTCAAATAGAGGTCAAGGAAGAAGGAGCGATGATCAAGGGACTTCAAGTGGCTTCTTCAACACAAGAGGAAGAGGAAGATCAAGCACTAGAGGTACGAGAGGCTACTACAACTACAATCAAAGACAAAGGAGTGAAGATAACAACAATTGCTATATATGTGGAAGGTATGGACACTATGCAAAAGATTGCTATCAAAATGAAAATAATCAAGGTGGTAATCGAAGAGGAGGTTATTCTAGAAGAGGTAAACAAAAAGGAAATTATGCAGTTGAAGGTAAAAGTGATGATTATGATTATCTTCTTATGATGAATGTACAAACTAAGATGAATTGCAATAGTGATGTATGGTATGTAGATAGTGGTTGCTCTAACCATATGTCACATGATGCTTCATGGTTTTCAAATATGCATAATCCTTCATGTAAAGGTCATGTTGAAACAGGAGATGATACAACACATAAGATTATGCAGGTTGGAGATGTTGTTATGCAGGATAAGAGCAAGACAAATTGCTTGAAGGATGTGCTTTATGTGCCAACAATCACTAAGAATTTGATGTCAGTTGGTCAAATGGTAGAAAAAGGTTTGCAAATAAGATTTAATCATGTAGGTTGCTTCATTGAGGATCCAAAGCAAAGGAGGTTACTTGCTAGAGGTAAAAAACAAGGTAGATTGTTTACATTCAAGGTAAACTCAAATCATACAAACTATTTCTCTTATGGTATGCATTGAATAGCAGAGCTTGATCTATGGCACAAAAGGATTGGACACATGAATGTACACAGGTTAAAGAAGCTATCAAAGAAGAGGATTGTTGAAGGATTACCTGATCTTACTAAGCAACAAATGGTGCATCTTTTTGAAGCATGTCAAATGGGTAAGCAGAGTAGATAGCCTTTCAAGCATTCAAGCTATGTAAGCAGTGGATTGCTAGACCTTATACACATGGACGTATGGGGTCCTACTAAAGAGGCATCCTTGGCTGGTAATAAGTACTATGTATCATTCATTGATGATCATAGTAGAATGACATTTGTGTATTTCATTAAACATAAGAGTGAAGTCTTTGATTGTTTCAAAAATTTTAAATCATTTGTCGAGAAGCAAACAGGAAGATATGTTAAGAAGCTAAGATCCAATGGAGGGGGAGAGTATTTCTCTCAAGCTTTTACTGATTTTTTGTATGATGAAGGTATCAAAAGAGAAGAAACAGAATCATAGCAGAAACATCTAGAAGCATGCTAAATGATATGTGTTTGCCTAATTCTTTTTGGGCTGAAGTTGTTAGCACAAGTGTGTACATTATGAATAGAGTACCTACTACTAGAGTTCATCATTTGACATCATATGAGGTATGGCATGGAAGGAAACCAAGTGTAAGTCATTTGAAAGTATTTGGTTGTGTATGTTATGTACATGTACCTAGTGAAGTGAGATCAAAACTTGATGTGAAATCAGAAAAGTGTATATTTATTGGTTATGCAAATACTCAAAGAGGATATAGATGTTATAATCCTCATACCAATAAGGTGGTTGTTTCAAGAGATGTAAATTATGATGAATCACTTTCATGGTATGTAGATAAGAAAAGTTTGCAGGTCATAAATGGAGTTGAAGAAGATACAGGTGAAGGAGATGAGTGCTTACCTCAGCCCACAAGAAGTTTAAGTGATGAGAATAGTGGTTTGGATGAAGAAAGAGAGCTACCTTTCAATGGAAGATTAAGGCAAGAGTCACCTCCAAGTGTTAAAAGTAAAGGTAAACTCAAACTTGTTGAAGTTGATGATGAAGGAGAGGAAATTAGTGATGTATGTGAGTATGGAGAATCATCAAAGGTTCCTAATAAGAAAGGAAGAGCATCTACATTCGAGGTAAGAAGAACTTCAAGAGTGAGTAAGCAACCTCAAAGGTATACTTATGAATCTTTCATGAATACTCATTATGCTTTTATGACAAAAGTTGAGCAGGAAAATGAACCCACATGTTATGATGAGGCAAAAGGAGATGAAAAGTGGGAGAAAGCAATGAGAGAAGAAATGGAAGCACTACAGGATAACAAGACTTGGAATTTAGTTCCAAAGACACCAAAACAAAAGGTAATTGGTTGCAAGTGGGTCTTTAAGATTAAAAGAAATAGTGATGGTAGTGTGTCAAGATATAAGGCTAGACTTGTAGCAAAAGGATATAATCAAACTCAAGGATTGGACTATGAGGAAACATTTAGTCCAGTAGCAAACATGGCAACGGTGAGAACTTTGTTGGCTTTAGCTGCAAGTAAAAGGTGGAATATGTATCAACTCGATATAAATAATGCCTTTCTTAATGGTGAGTTAAATGAAGAAGTGTATATGTCACAACCAGATGGTTATGTCGATGCAAAATGTCCTGATCATGTATGCAGGTTAAAGAAGACATTGTATGGTTTTAAACAGGCACCAAGGGCATGGAATGCAAGTTTGGTAAAGTATCTTATGCTGCAAGGATACACAACGAGTCATGCTGATCCTTCACTTTATGTAAAACATGTAGATGACATGTGTGTCTATGTATGCATTTATGTGGATGACTTGTTGATTACAAGTAATGATGCAAAAGCAATTGAAGAGATAAAAGGTAATTTGGGAAAGGAATTTAAAATTTCAGATCTTGGTTTGCTTAGATACTTTCTTGGGATTGAACTTGTGTATGGCGATGAGGGTATGTGGTTGATACAGAGAAAGTATATATGTGATATGCTGAAAAGGTTTGGTATGCAGGAATGTAAATTTGTTTCTACTCCAATGGAATGTAATGTAAAGTTGAGTGCAAAGGAAGGTGATGAGTTGCATGATATGAATGTGTATAGATCCATGGTAGGATCTTTGATTTATGCAACAAAAAATAGACCTGATATATGCTATGCAGTGGGAGTATTATCACAGTTTATGCATGAACCTAGAGTACCTCATATGCATGCAACAAAAAGAGTGCTTAGATATTTGAAAGGTACCATGAACGAAGGATTATTTTATAGTCATGATGCAGATCTAACTCTTAAAGTCTTTAGTGATGCAGATTGGGCTGGAAACAAAGATGATAGAAGATCCACAAGTGGATATGTGGTAATAGCAGGAAACAAGACATTAACATGGAGTTCAAAGAAATAGCCTACATTTGCTTTATCTTCTATAGAGGCTGAGTATAGAGGTTTAGCATTGGCTACTACTGAGGTTATGTGGTTTAAAAAGTTGTTTCATGACTTGAATGTGCAGGTTGATGTACCAATGATATATGGGGATAACTTGAGCAGCATTCATATGACCTCAAATCCTATTTTTCATGCTAGAACAAAGCATATAGAGGTTCACTATCATTATGTTCGAGAGAAGGCCATAAACAATGAAGTACAAGTTTCTTTTGTGGGAACAAAGGATCAAGTTGCAGATATCTTCACCAAATCCTTGGATGGACCAAAGCTTCAAAGATTCAACTATATTCTTGGCATGAAGGAAATACCCTTTGAAACTTGAGGGGGAGAATGTTGCGAACATTTGTTTTATGTATGGTACAAGTTTCAAATTATGTAAATACCTTTGGGAAGTCTTCAAATACTTCAAGAAGGCTCATATTATTCATAAAATATAGCCAAAATACCACATGAGTTCTAGAACATGATGAGTCAAATTAGTGAGTCACAAGGGAGCTGTAGTGGTGTCCTAGTGGAAGATCGATGTGGCTAGTTCTCAAAGTCCATCAATACTTTGTTTATTTGAGCACTTGAGTCATGTAATATCTTCACTCAAGTGTCTATCACGAATTTAGATGTATTAGGAAGGTTTTAGATTAGTTCCTTATGCTATAAAAAGAGGGGAGAAGTCGTGATCTTGTGGGAAGTCCAAGAGAGTCATATGTGTATCTCTACGCTGTTGTAGTTTTGTATGCAGAGATTGTCGAGCTTGTATCTCCCTCATTATATATCCAAATTACATGTTTGATAGCTCATTTGAAAGCTCGTACTGTCTACTTTCATACTATCAATTTTCATAATCATGGATTTGTGAGCTGAGAGCAGTACTCTCTGCAAGTAGTGTGTGTTCTTGGGTTTCACCCGTGCTGAAGGTCTCCATTAAACCTCAAACTTGCAGAGGTCATATCTCCTTGTGTATTTATCCAAATTGAGTGTTCTTTGGCTCATTGGAAAGCTCTTGGTCTCTAGTATATGTGGTTAAAACAGTTTTAAAAGATTCTAAGCCAGTAGAGAACACTAAGCTCTGCAAGCATGACTGGTTTTCTGTGATGAAGTTTGTGAGAAGGTCAACTTGTTCCTAGGGGGTTCCACCTACGTCCAGCTATATTCTGGAGGTCAATGCCAAACAGATGGATGCAATAAGCAATTTTCTCCTCCGAAGACAACCTAGAGTATAAGAAGGGTGGGGCGTGGTATGAAGTGAAGCTAGAACCTATGCCCGCGGCGATGACTGCAGGCGTAAGGGAGCCGGATGGAAAGTGGGGGAATGCGAGAAGTGCGGCACGAATGTCAGCACCCTCAGGCTCATATAATAAGAGGGATGCAAGACACCAAAGACCAGCCTGACAAAGGCATCCCTCTAGGAGTAAGTCAAGGAGCGATATAGGTGGCAAGGCTAGGGGGAGGTGGAGGGATAAGGATGAAGACAAATCCCGATGATCAACAATGGACGACGATAGTGGGCTTGGGACAAAAGTGGAACGGCTATCCGAGCTACACATAGGATGACCACTAGAACCCGCTGATTGTGTCGGAGCGGTGGGTGGAAAGTGGAGGCCTAGTGCGGGTGCCCCCAAGCTATACAGAGAGGATCCAGAGGGGGAGAAACATGGAAGGGATGCCACAAAGGGATGGCTCCCCTGGGTGTGTGGAGGGGTTGAAGGAGGATGGGAGTGTGGGGAGGTGGCGTGTGGAACGAAAGGGGCGGTGCCCACTATGACGGGCTGGGTGGGGGCCATATATGTGTGGTGGGTGGGGGCAACAAGGAGGATGGGTGTGGGGGCCACAGGGGTGTAGATGCCTACCTCAGTATGGATGGTGGCTAAATCCAAAGCCGAAGGTGGAAGCTCAGAGTACGCCTCAGTGGCCATAGAGGAACCCTACTGGGGTGTCATAGGAGCCATGGGTGAAGGTCAATAACGAGCTCTGGGATGTAAGAACGTGTTGAAAAAAACAAAGTCAACTATTACATTAGGCAATAAAATGGAAGCTTGCTGACAAGAGGAGAGGGCCAGAAGGGAGAAGGATAGGGGTATCTATGAAGGCCAGACCGAAGTGGGGGCAGGGAAACCTAATTAACAATTATGGATGAGGCATGCCGAAAACACATATAAGTCATCAAAATTTGTGCAATTTTACCTAATAATCTGCTTCAGCATGTCAAAAAACCCTAAAAACGATTCAAAAATCACGAAAATCAGATGTCTAGAGGGTGGAATCGAGACAATCGAGAAGATAAAAGAAATAAGAAAAAAAAGCAAAAAGAAATATATTCCACAACTAGGCATAGGATAAAAGTTATCCTATGCTGGTGTGGGTTGGGGAGGGGGGGGTGGAAAAAGAGGTTAACCTGAGGAAATTTGAACGCTAGTGCAAGGAATGAATAGTGGAGAGGATAGGACTTATATAAGGGTAAAGGGGAGGGGGGGATAGAGCCTAAGAAAGAAAATTAAAAATAAATAAAGAAATATTAAAAATAAAATAAATAATAAAAATAAAATAAATAAGAAATAAATATTTAGAAAACAAAATAAAAGAAAAATAAATAAAATAATAAGAAAAAGAAAATAAATAAAATTAAAAAGAAATAAGAATAAAACCAAGGGGATAGAGCTTAATAAAAAATAAATAAAAATAAATAAAGAAATAAAAAAATAAAAAAAATAAAATATATAAAATAAATAAAATAAATAAAATAAATAAAATAAATAAAATAAATAAAATAAATAAAGTAAATAAAATAAATAAAAATAAATAAAATAAATAAAATAAATAAAATAAATAAAATAAATAAAATAAATAAAATAAATAAATAATATTAAAAAAATAAAATAAAATTAAGAAAAAAAGAAGAAAAAGAAAATAAATAAATTAAAAAGAAATAAAAGTAAAACGGGGGGGAGGAAGGGCGGGGAGATGGAGCTTAATAAATAAAAATAAAAATAACTAAAGAAATAATCAAATAAAATAAATAATAAAAATAAAGTAAACAAAATAAATAATAAATAAATATTTGGAAAATAAAATAAAAGAAAAATAAATAAAACAATAAGAAAAAGAACATAAATAAAATTAAAAAGAAATAAAAAAAACGGGGGGTGGGGGGCGGGGGGGAGAGAGAGAGAGAGAGAGAGAGAGAGAGAGAGAGAGAGAGAGAGAGAGAGAGAGAGAGAGAGAGAGAGAGAGAGAGAGAGAGAGAGAGAGAGAGAGAGAGAGAGAGAGAGAGAGAGAGAGAGAGAGAGAGAGAGAGAGAGAGAGAGAGAGAGAGAGAGAGAGAGAGAGAGAGAGAGAGAGAGAGAGAGAGAGAGAGAGAGAGAGAGAGAGAGAGAGAGAGAGAGAGAGAGAGAGAGAGAGAGAGAGAGAGAGAGAGAGAGAGGAGAGAGAGGGAGAGAGAGGGAGAGAGAGGGAGAGAGAGAGAGAGAGAGAGAGAGAGAGAGAGAGAGAGAGAGAGAGAGAGAGAGAGAGAGAGAGAGAGAGAGAGAGAGAGAGAGAGAGAGAGAGAGAGAGAGAGAGAGAGAGAGAGAGAGAGAGAGAGAGAGAGAGAGAGAGAGAGAGAGAGAGAGAGAGAGAGAGAGAGAGAGAGAGAGAGAGAGAGAGAGAGAGAGAGAGAGAGAGAGAGAGAGAGAGAGAGAGAGAGAGAGAGAGAGAGAGAGAGAGAGAGAGAGAGAGAGAGAGAGAGAGGGGGGGGGAGGGAGGGAGGGAGGGAGGGAGGGAGGGAGGGAGGGAGGGAGGGAGGGAGGGAGGGAGGGAGGGAGGGAGGGAGGGAGGGAGGGAGGGAGGGAGGGAGGGAGGGAGGGAGGGAGGGAGGGAGGGAGGGAGGGAGGGAGAGAGAGAGAGAGAGAGAGAGAGAGAGAGAGAGAGAGAGAGAGAGAGAGAGAGAGAGAGAGAGAGAGAGAGAGAGAGAGAGAGAGAGGCGTGAGTTTTTTTATTTAAAAAGAAAAAAATAAATTTAGCCTCTAGGGACATTTGTTTGGGTAAAAATACCTTGAAAATAAAAAGAAAAATGCTAAGAAAATAAAAAAGAAGCAAAAAAATCAGGAAAAATTTCCCAGCATTTCTAGACTACTACCTCACTCAAAACCACAGACAACTTCCTTTTTTCCACCATTATACCAAGAAAATGACATTGGAAAAAATGAAAAAAATGGTAAAGAAATTCTAAAAATGCTTGAAAAATTCCCAAAAGTTTCAAAAATTTGTATTTATGCAAAGGGCTATGAAAGGGTTGCCACAAATGCTAAAACTCAAGGAACCAGCATGAAAATAAAAAAAAAACTACTAAAAGCTCAGAAAAATGATATGAGAAGGCTATGTAGAACCTGCACAAATTTTGCAAGTTCTAGGTGATCCAAAGAGCTTCAGTAGTGCTGATGATTATAGGCCTTGAGCCTTGATATGTTGACCAGTGGTAGGACATCTCCTGTTAGAGCCTCTAACTCCACTACACCCCAATTCAACATTGTCTTAACTCGATAAGGACCCTCCCAATGTGGAAGCCATTTTCCCCTTACTTATGTGTGGATTTGAGGTCTATAGAGAAGAACTAACATGCCTGTTTGTAAGTTATTGGTCCACAAATTCCGATCATGTGACTCCTTCCTCTTCATTTGAGTCTCTATCAATTGTTTTGCAGCATGTAGACGTATCTCTTCCACTTTATGCAGTGCTCCAAGCCTCTAAGAGACACCACAATCTTTCTTTCCTTGCATGAATGCAACTTTTGGTGATCCATGCAGAAATTCGAAGGGTTCAATAGGCAATATCCCATAAACCAATTGGAATGGGAATATCCAGTAGCTTCTTTGTAAGCTAATCTATATGCCCATAGGGTACCTTGATAAGCAATGCCCCAGGAAGTGGGTTGTAACATACATTCCTTCCTTAACATGGCAATTAATACCTTATTGGTGGATTCTATGTGTCCATTAGCTCATAGATAATAGGCACAAGAGGTCCTATGTAGAATTTTGTATCTGTTAAAAATTTCTTGTAGGACCTTGTTCACAAAATGAGTACCTTGGTTTGTACAAATTTCAAGGGGGCATCCAAACTTGCAAATGATGTTACTATAAATGAAATCAACAGCAGTTTGAGCAGTGCAATTAGGGGAGGCAATAGCTTCAGCCCACTTTGTTGCATAGTCATTGGCGATCAATAGATACTTTTCTCTTTTTGGAATCAACAGAGGGTAGATGGGCCCTATGAAATCTAGGCCCCACTTCTCAAATGGTTGCCAAGAAGTGGAAATAATCAAGGGGTTGTGCCTCTGCTTTGTTGGCTTGGGTCCACACCTCTGACAAACATCACATGCCTTTCCCCATTCCTCTGCATCTTTGAATAATGTGGGCCACCATAGGCCAGCATCAAGGACCCTCTGACTCATAGTGTGTCCTAGAAGGTGTCCACCACCTGTTTCTTCATGTGCAGATTTAAGGACTTCCCTCACTTCTTCTTCTTCCATGCACTTCCTAAACATGTTATCTTTTCCATGTTTATATAATTTTTCTTCAATGAAGGTAAAAGGTCTGCTTTTGATTAGTAGTCTCTTTCTTTGCACAACACTTGCCTTCTCTAGATACAATCCAGTTTTAATAAAATTCTTGATATCATCATATCAACCTTGAGCTTGTACTGCAAACATATTAGCATCTGGAAAATCATCATTTACTCCAATTGCTTGATCCATCATGTTGATCCTGGATAGGTGGTCTACCATAACATTTTCTTTAATTGTTCTATGGACTATAGAAAAATCAAATTCCTGGAACAAAAGTAGCCACCTCCATATCCTCCCAGTTGCTTGTGGCTTATTCAATAAATACCTGAGTGGTTGATGATTAGTGATGATAACAAATTTCACTCCTAGCAAATAATGACGAAAATTTTGTACAGCGAAAACCATTGCCAGGGCCTCCCTTTCTGTGGTGCTATAATATTTTTCAACCTTAGTCGAAATTCAACTAGCATACTAAATAGGTCTGTTAAGTTTGTATCTTCAGTGTGTTGAGCCAAGACTGCACCCACTACATACGCATTGGCTTCTACATGTACATGAAAAGATTTTGACCAATCTGGTGTGATAAGAATTGGTGCAGCCACCAATTTGGACCTTAATGTCTGATAAGCATTTTCTTCTTCTTTTTCCCATTTAAAGGGTACTTCTTTACCTGTAATTCTAGCTAGTGGCTTGGCTATCTCTGCATACATTTTGATAAATCTTCTCTGGTACCTAGTATGCACCAAAAATCTTTGAATCTCTTTAGGAGATTTGGGTTTAGGTAGCTTTAATATAGAAAGAATTTTATCAGGATCTGGAGCCATACCCTTAGTAGATACCACATGTCCCAAGAGGGTTCCTTCTGTCACAAGGAAATGAAATTTATTTGGGTTCAACTTTAGTTTAGTCTCCCTCCATCTTTAAAAACATTATGTAGTTGTCTCAAGTGATGGTCCAAGAAATCCAAAGGGGTCTCTTTGTGAGATCCTAAAAATGAAGAAAAGTCATCCATGAAAATTCTGAGTGTTTCTAGCAATAAGGCTCTTAATATGAGGTTGACAGTCATGTTAAAGGTGGCTGGAGCATTTCTGAGTCCAAATGGCATTTTTACATACACATATGTGCCCCAGGGTGTGATAAAAGCAATCTTTTCATGATCCTTTGGGTGGATGGATATTTGGTTATAGCCACTAAAGCCGTCCATAAAGCTATATAATGGGTGTCCAACCACTTCTTCAATGACCTGTTCTGCAAAAGGCATGGGGAATCCATCTGGAATGGTTACCTTGTTGAGTGCTCTAAAGTCAACACAAATCCTGATTTTGTTGGTATTCTTCTTTAGTACTATAACCATTGGTGAAAGCCATTTTGAGTGTTCCACAGGAATGATGATTCTTGCATCCTCCATCTTCTGTATTTCCACATAAACAACTTCAACATATTTTGGGTTAAGTCTATAACTCTTACCTCTTATTGGTTTAGATCCATCAACAAGAGGGATTCTGTGCTCTCCATAATTGGCAGCCACTCCTTCTAAGTCTTTATAATTCCACGCAAAAACATCTGCATATTGTGTCAAGAAAGATTTTACCTTTTCAAGCAGCTCTGGGTGGCTCCACAGCCAAGTGGCCACCAAAACTGGATGATTATTTTCGTGAGTACCTAATTGTACTTCATTGACGGAGTTTCTATCTACCTCTCAATGTATTCCTCTTTGTCCTGCATCCATCCTAGAGGGATTTTTTGAATTGGTAAAGAACATTCTTCACTAGTCTGTTTTATCATGTCTTTAATTTTAGTAACTTCCTTCTCTATTGTTGTTGCATCATCCTCCAAGTTGTATTTGAGGCGTTTCTTTCTCCCCCTTCTGTGGTTTGTGATGGGTTCTCCCAATCCATCAACCTGAACTCTATCCTCATTTTCATCATAACATTCATCTGTGCAAGAATTATTGAGAAAAACTCCAAAACAAGAGGAAGAGTCGCCTGCTTGTAGCCAATTCAGAATGACTTCTGCTTCCTCGAACTCTACTTGTGGTTGGTCCTCCATTTCTGGTTCCACGCAAATGCCAATTGATTGCATCATGTTGGTGTTCCCTTGATGATCTGGGCCCTCCTCTAAATGTATCTGTGTTAGTTCTTGCCCTTTCTTTTGTACCCACATAGTGGCTTTACCCCAATCATGAATGACACTTGCATGCCTCAGCCATGGTCTTCCAATCAAGAGGGGAAATCCCCCTTCTACCAGGGGCAATCTTAATACCACAAAATCCAAAATGAAGAGATTACCTTATACTTCTAGTGGAGCTTTTGGGATCATTCCCATTGGCCTTACTTTGCTTTGATCTGCCAAAGTAATAGTGAAATGGGCTGCTCTGGATGGACGTAGGCCAAGTTTTTCCATGGTATGCTCAGACATCAAATTTATGCCAGACCCACCATCCACAATGACTCCTTGTAACTTTAGTCCCTTAATTGTTACTGTGAGTCTGGGATTCTTGTAGTCGGTGAGAGATGCTTCTTCTACACCCTTCCCTTGGCCTAATGCAATAGTCTTGGCCACCAAGGTAGATGAGAAAGCCTCATCAATAATCTGTAGTACTTCAAACCTAAATTTTACATCCATATTTATCAACTCAAGAATGCTAACCTCTGTTTTAATTGACTTGAATAATCTTGAAGCTCCAAATTCCCTAAGGTCAATTTTGATGTTTGATTTCTCAAGTTCCTTGTGGGCCTGGGTACTAATGAAATCATTAGTTTCTGAAAAAACTTCTTTTTGTGTTACCTCTTCACCTTTTGTTGAACTTCCTTTCTCTTGTTTTGCATCATCATAGATATCTGATTTGCTCTACTGTAACCTCTGATCTTTGTCACTTCCAAAAGAATTTGATCCCTGGTTTGGTTCTTCTAGAATTTTCTCTTTGCTTCTGGTCTGCATGACCATGGAGTCAATTTCTTCTAGTTGTACCACTCTAGTGGATGGTGATTGTATAATAGTAGCTCCTTCTGCTGCTCCATGATTATTTATTGAAATCATTTGGAGATGGGGCCCAGATGTAGATGCTTTGTTTTGTGGGAAACAATTTGTGTAATGATCCCTAGCATCTGGGCAATTCCTACAAGGGGAGCATTTTCTGGTAGGGTGCATTTACTTTGATAATGACCACACTCTCCACACCTGAAACAGATATTTGGCCTTCTAGGCCCATTTCCATAATTACCTCTATGTCTTTGATTGTAGTTGTTACCTTGGCTGGGAGCTACTGCCATTACATTAGTTGAGAATTGAGCACCTCCTTGTGCCCAATAGGGTTATGCTGACATCCCTCTTGATTGACATTCATGGGCCTCATGACCAACTTTCTTGCATAGCTGGAAAGTTACACTTAACAATGGACATTCACTTACCACATGACCTTGCTTACTGCACATGGTAAACCATAGCCCACTTTTGATGCCACCCCCTTTGAGTTCCTACAACTCCTGTCGAAGCTGAGCCAGTTCTTCTGCTTGGGGCTTATTCCTTTTTAAGCTCTTAAGATCTTTCCTTAGTTGAATTACAGGGTCTTTCGGTTCTATAGGATATGACAAGTTGGAAGAGCTTGCCCCATACTGTTGTCTGATATGTTCCAATCTTATAGCTGTATTGATAAATTCTTCTATGGAGGCTATTAGCAACACTAATTCCTTGATTTTACATTGTGTGGTCACTAGAAGTGGTTTAGCTAACCATTTCTTAATAAGAAAACCGTGTGGAGGATTTGGAAACTTAGACATTAGTGCCTTGGCCTTAGTTACAAACTCTGGAAACATTTCACTAGGACCTAGTCTCAAGTTTTCTAATTCCTCTATGATTATCTATGTAGTATTCCCATGCTCAAATTGAGTTTTGAATGCATCTTTCATTAAATCCCAAGTGGTGAAATGGTTTTCAGCAAGCTGGCTGAACCATTTATTTGCTAATGCTTCTAATGTAGCAGGAAAGAGTATAAAAAAGGAATCCTCTCTTCCCATCAAACCTCTTGTTTTGCATAATGCTAAGAATTTCCTAATATGCTCATCCGGATCCTGCTGAGCTAAGCCTTTGAAAGAAAGAAATTTTATATTTAATCTAGAAAGTAGAGTCTCCAAATCAACCTGACCTACCATGTTCTTTACTGATGATGTTGATGACAGTGGATTGGAGGATCTTCTAGTAGCCTTGCTTCTTGTTGCTTTGCAAGTGACCCTCAATGTTTGAGACCGGGTTGCGGTCATGAGATGTTCATACTCTTCTTAAGCTAAGAGAATTAATAAGAAAATTTACCTCTTAGCCCAATGAAGTAGTACTGTAGCATTGTCGGCACTTGAACTCTTTACACTTTGCACTTTGATTCTCCTATGCTCAAATCTCCTTGGAGTCCCACTGTGCATGCCACATTTTGTTGGGAGATTCTTGTGCGAAAAGGGATTTGAGTGTTTGTAGGAGAAAAGGGAAAGATAAGAAGAAAGATACAACATTGAAGCCTCTGTCGATTGATTATAAGAAGACGAATAAAATGGTGAAGCACAATACAATCCAATGCTTTCTGTGCAAAATCCCACAGAGTGCACAATCACAAAATACAAAATACCCAAGATTCTTGTTGTTGCCGGCCTTCTTTGCACCAGATCTCCACCTTCTCCAAGCTTGCACTTGAGCACACCTTGCACTCAAGCTTCCATTAGGGGGAGGAATGGACACCTTCTGTCGGCACACACACAGCATCAATGGGACCTTGGGATCTTTGGTGGTATAGCTTAGCCCTTATCTGCACACTTCTAAGTCCTCTTCATGCACACTTGCACTTCACTTCTTTGCGTCGCACACTCACTGTATGTCTCTTGCACTTCTCTCTCTTGCTTAGACTACACTATGCTCACCTTGCTTAGTTCCTCAAGAATAATCTTTGCCTTGATTTGAGTGTCGATTCATGTACGCTCCTAGCTGCTAGAGCATCTTGGTGCTCACTTTGATGTCCCAAGATTGTCTCTCAAAGTAGGCAGCCGGTGAATCCCTCTTTTGTCCTGTATTGACTTTAGACTAAAACAAAAAATTTAATTGGGGCCATACTTTACTTCTGCGTATGCTACCGCTTCACATACCTTCTCATTTTGCCTTTTAATTCTTCAATTGTGCACCTAAGAGAGGGTTCACCTAAACCTTCCAAAACACTTTAAAAACACTTTGAACCTTAGAGAAATTACAAAAATACCTCTGCAACTTGCAACCAACTTTTTGCATTTACCCTTTGTGAACAATTAACTGTGCACTACCTGTGCACCTTGATACCTGCCTTTGAACGCTTTGACTTCACCCATGTTGGCCTTTGACCTTGAACATGTTGACTTTGATTGGTTTGACTTTGACTATGGTTGACTTTGACCAATATGACTTTTAGGGAGAGAGAGAGAGAGAGAGAGAGAGAGAGAGAGAGAGAGAGAGAGAGAGAGAGAGAGAGAGAGAGAGAGAGAGAGAGAGAGAGAGAGAGAGAGAGAGAGAGAGAGAGAGAGAGAGAGAGAGAGAGAGAGAGAGAGAGAGAGAGAGAGAGAGAGAGAGAGAGAGAGAGAGCATTGTTGTGCCCGTTTGCTATTGCTTCCACTCTATCATCTATCAACCAATAGAAAGGTTTGCAGATGGGAAGATTAAAGAGGTATTCATTACTTGCATAAAGGATCTATGGGATTAAATGGCGGGAGTATGTGTACAAAGGTCAAGTGAGGAGTTAGCTCAACATTTTCTTCAAATTTGTCCACCAATTTTTGATGGTTTGGTAATTGATCTTAATGCTCAAGTCAAAGCTCAACTTCTAAGTTTTGGAGAATTTAATGCCTTAATGGAGGAGGAGTTGTGGCTCAATGCAATGACTTGTGAAAATAAAGGAGATGTTGAATTCACACCCAATTCCAAAGGCGGCAAAGGAGACTCTTCAAAAGATGGACACAAAAAGAAGAACAAAAAAAGGAAGTTCAAGGGAGAGTGTTTCCATTGCAAGAAGAAAGGTCACATATGTTGGAGTTAGATGTCTGCGGAAGCACATGAGCAACAAAAGGAAGAAGAAGAAGCTTCGAGGACAACACACAATACTAAATGTATTACCACTAGAATGTACAAAGAAAGAAGTGCCCGATGGTCTTAGTGTGTTCACACACATCACTACCTAAATATATCCATAAATCCCCCCTGGGAGTGATGTGGTGAACAAGGGACTGGCACTCATGTATAAGGAAGTCCCAAGCTATTTGGAAATCACTCCACAAAAGGAAATAAGCCCAAACTTTGCGAAAGGCTTCAAACTTCTCCCTAGGGAGAGCCTTTGTGAAAAGGTCTGTAATGTTCTCTTGCGTGGGTACATATGCCAAACTAATCTATCTAGTGTTGGTGCATTTTGCCCAAGCCTACATGCTTGATATGCTTGACATTATCCTCATTTGTAAGTCACATGAGTAGTCATGTGAACACCTCTTGTAAAAGAGTTCATTTTTATCTCTTGTAAATGGAAAAAGAAAAAAGGAAAAGGATGGCTTACCTCATGCATGATGTAAAAGCAAATTCATGGCTATAACTACCAAAATCACGAATTTTTGAGCTGAGGGAATATCTCCTAACTTTGGGGATCACTTTTAGGTGGAGCCATTCGAATTCGAATTTAAAACTCCCTCCAAGAATAGCTATAAAAGGAGCAAGAAGGAAGAGGCGATTAGCAAGCCTTGTACGTGACCACTTCATGTCATTTTGTAGAGATTGAAGAGCTTACTCCATAGCTCTATCATTCTACTCCCATTGTGCAAAGATTCATTGCCAATGTGGTTGTAATCATATGTGAATCTATACATTTATCATCATCTACTTCTCTGTTTTGTTCTCTGCTATACTCACTCAGAGCAGTAACTTCAGAAGGTCATATCTCGAGTTCTACTGAATCTTTTTCAGTTATTTAACTTGTTTTGGATAGCTCATACTGTCTACTTTGTGCATATAAATTTTCAAGGTCATTGGATTAATACTTTTGGAGATACCTGCATTTTACTACTTACTGGTCTATCTCTACAGAGCCCCGAGAATTGTGGGAATGTTCCAGAAATTGATGAAACTTGTTCTCAGTGCTCAGTCCATCATTTGAAGTGTTTTAACTTGGATTGGGAAGCTTGCTAAGTCTATTTGCTATGCTCAAAAGGAATGTTTCTAATTTCTACCAGGTTGAGAGCACTGTTCATTTTTTCCAGCAGGTGTATGTCCAAAAATAGCAAGTTTTGGGAGCTAGTCATTTCGCAACTAGTCTGTCTTGACTTAAACTTTTGGAATACATGTTCCAAAGTACTTGGCTGATATTTTGGTGGATTTAGGAAGCTCAAAGGGTCTACTAATCAACTTTGAAGTCTCAGTTGGCTGGTGTGAAGCTGGTTGTAGCAGCACCTACTCATCTTTGGATTGCATCCACCATCTCTCTTCACAGTGGTATCAGAGCATAGTCAAGCAACATGGGAGATGGATTTCCATCAACAATTGACAAATTGGATCGAAACAACTACCCGGCATGGTCTCTAAGGATGGAGGCTTACCTTCAAGGGAGGAATCTATATGGATTCATATCCAGAGATGAAGCAATGCCAACCATGAGGAACAAAGGGCAACCATCACATGAAGAAGTGGAAGGACTTTCGAATTGGTGTTCGAAGGATGCACTTGCAAGGTCCTATATTCTAAACTCAATCTCTGATTTTCTTTTACCTCATGTCAAGGGATGCAAGACATCAAGAGAAACCTGGAATGCACTTGCTTCATTCTTCTCTTCCAACACTCGAGCAAGGAAGAACCAATTGTGGATGGAGTTCACAACAATGAAGAAAAGGCCGAAGCAAAATGTGATTGATTATGTCACAAAGATGAAGGAGATTTCCGACCAACTTAGAAGCATTGGAGAGGTAATTGAAGAGGAGCAAATCATAAGACAAATCATGAATGGAATCAAAGCAGACGGCAAGTGGGAGTCATTCACAACAGCCATGGATTTATACATGGATATGCATGTACCCGACCTCAACACACTCATGGGCCAACTCTTCACTCATGAAGCAAAGATTAGCAAAGGTGGTGAGTCCTCAAGAGGTAATCAAACTTCTGCCTTATACTCTGATAAAGCTAAGGTCAAGGACAAGTCAAAGAATAGGAAGAATGAAGATGAAGGTAGCTCTTTCCAAGCAAACTTTGCAGGTAGAGGAAGAGCTAGAGGAAGAGGCAGAGGTGGAAAGCAAGGCAGGGGGAGATTCCAATCATCTCAACCTTGCAACATATGTGGCTTATCTAACCATACTACTGAAGAATGTTTCAGGAACCGAGGAACTCAAGAGGAAGAGGATTCAATAGAGGTGGCTATGGATCAAATAGAGGTAGATACAATGGAGGCTACAACAACAACAGCTACTACAACAACAATTACAACAACAACAACAACTATCAAAGTGGCCATAGAGGAAGAAGAGATTACAATAACTATGCAGAGGACCAAAGTCAAGAAGATTCATTATTGATTATGAATCTATCAGCGAAGAAGGGTAAGGATGATGATCACATATTTTACATTGATTCGGGATGCTCGAACCATGTAGCAAGAAATGTGGCTTTACTTTCTGATTTGGAAGATCCTCATAACAAGCATGAAGTGCAGACAGGAGATGACACAAAGCACTCAGTGGAGAAGATAGGTAATGTGTGTTGGAGCAAGACAATCAACAAATTGTGATTATACAAAGGGTAGAAGTAAAGACATGAAGAGAAGATTGAAGATCAATGTCATGAATTGAAGGAAAGAATCAGATAGTAAAGTTCTTTGATCAAATGTACATTAGTTCTATAAGATACTTCAATATACGTGAAGTAATTACGAGTTAGGACTTGTATATATATATAAGTACATGTTTGTAATGAGATGAGATATAGAGAAATGAGTTGAGAGGAGTTAGTGATGTACATTGTACAAATCATCCATCAGATGTATGAAGAAAATAGATAAGTGAAAATTTATGGCGCGTCGATCTTCTCTCCCATTCTCCTTCTGTGTTTAATCTTTTGAGAAATCCTTCTGCACGTATCTAAGTCCATAGCTAATCCATCTATGGCTAGAATTTGAGAGGCTAATTGTAATCAGGTTGAGAGAATTTAGTTTAGGAACATTCATATGTGATGATGTTCTGAGAGTCGACAAAACTAGCACAGATTTCATGTTCAGAGAAATGAACATTACTCAGTGTGTGGTGTAAAGTTTTACACAAGTGAGGGCTTAAAATCTAAGTTGGAAGGTAAGCCATCTATGGCTAAAAGATCTTGATCAAACGGGTTCGACATTGAGAGAGCTGTAGCTAAGAAGTTGTAGGTGTCAAAGTCGCTACTACAGAGAAGGTGTTTTACACATAGGTAACTTGTTTGTATGATTTCTCAGAGTATACTAAACCATTTGCAGAGATTTAAGTTGGAGAAGGTGCGCAACCTTAAGGCGAAGTAGTCTACAAAGTTTTATTAAAAACTTTACACAAATGATTAGTCAATTAAGGATTAATCTGCAGCAGACTTTTCTGAGAAGTTGAATTTTTCAGAATAATCAATTTTCTGATAAATTGGTGAATGATCTCTAAATTTGGTGGAGTCTAAAGTTGATCTTGATATAGAGGTGATCTAAATTCAAGGTCAACTTGTTCTTTTGGGGATTAACACTCTCCATCAATGTGAAGACATCAGATGGGAATATGAACCTCTTAAGCAAAGTCTTGTATGTTCCTACAATTACCAAAAATTTAATAAGTGTTGGACAGATTGTTGAAAAAGGATTGCAGGTTAGATTCAACCGATTTGGAGCATATGTTGAAGACCCAAGGCAAGGCTTTCGAAGGATTTCCAAAGGAGAAAATACAGGAAGGTTTTTCACTTTTGAAGTGGAAGATACAAAGAACATAGCTTTGTTTAGCTATGGATCTCAAACTCTAACAGAGTTGGAGATATGGCACAAAAGGCTTCCTCACATTGGTGAGAGGACACTCAAACAGATTTGCAAGGACCAAAGTGTACTTGGTTTGCCTAATATCACAAGGCAACACATGATTTATAAGTGTGAAGCTTGTCAACTCGGCAAGGCTCATAGACAACCTTTCAATAAGAAAGGATATATGTATCAAAATCCTTTGGATCTAGTGCACACGGATGTGTGGGGTCCAAGTAAGGAGCCATCTATATCAGGCTCAAGATATTATGTGTCTTTCATAGATGATTGTAGCAGGTGGACCATTCTGTTTTTCATGAAGCACAAGGATGAAGTGTTTAATTGCTTTAAGAAGTATATTGCTCTTGTTGAAAACCAAACAGGTAGGACTTTGAAACGACTCAGATCAGATGGTGGAGGAGAATACTTCTCTTCTGAATTTGATGCCTTCTTGCATGAAAGAGGCATTAAAAGGGAAGTCACTACAAGGTATACACTCGAACTCAATGGTGTAGCAGAGAGGAGGAACATAGCTATTGTCGAAGCTGCAAGGTCCATGCTCAACAAAAAGGGATTGCCGAACTACCTATGGGCAGAGGCTGTGTCGACAACCACATATCTCATAAATAGACTTCCATCTAAGTCACTAGATGGAACCACTCCATATGAAGTGTGGAATGGAAGAAGACCTAGTCTAGAGCATTGCAAAATCTTTGGATGCTTAGCCTATGCTCACATTCCTTCTCAAGTAAGAGGGAAATTGGATCCCAAGGCAGAGAAGTGTGTATTCATTGGTTATGACCAAAACCAAAAAGGATATAGATTGTACAATCCAACCAATAAAGGATTTTCTATGAGTAGAGATGTAATTTTTGATGAAAACAAATCATGGTTTGATGATGACAGGAAAGTGCTGCCGTATGACTTGGATGAAGACTTTCCATCACTTCAACCAAAGGAGCCAAAGCAGATTGAAGAAAGTGATTCGGAGATTGACCTAGAAGACTTGGAAAGACTAAAGCTATGGAAGAACAAAGGTAAAGCAAAGATGCAGGATGCTACATATGGACCGGAGAGCTCACATCAACCACTTAGAAGGTCTTCAAGGGAGAAGAAGAAACCAGAAAGGTTTGGTTATGATACTTCTTTGGTCACCAAGCACAGCACTCAATCTACATTGCAAAGGATTCAACCAATGAAGAACCTACCACATTTGAAGAAGCACAAAGCAAGAAAGCTTGGAGAGATGCAATGGATGAAGAAATGGAAGCCTTGAAGGAGAAATACAAAATCAAGAGGAATCCAGATGGAAGTATAAATAGACACAAAGCAAGGTTAGTTGCTAAAGGGTTTGCTCAAACCCATGGTATTGATTATGAGGAGACTTTCTCTCCTGTTGCAAAAATGCCTACAATTAGGGTTCTCATTAGTCTTGTTGCATCTAGAAATTGGAATCTTTATCAACTTGATGTAAAGAATGCTTTCTTGAATGGATGGATTTCTGAGGAAGTGTATATGGCACAACCTCCTGGATATGAGAATGCACATCATCCTAACTATGTATGCAAACTAAAGAAAGCTTTGTATGGATTGAAGCAAGCTCCAAGAGCTTGGAATTTCAGATTGGTGACTTATTTGCAGGACCAAGGATTCAAAGCTAGCAAGGCGGATACCTCTTTGTTCATAAAGAGGAATGGATCTGAAGTGATCTATTTATGTGTGTATGTTGATGATATTATTATCACAGGCAATGATCTTGAAGGAATCAAACAGGTAAAGAGTCAAATGAAGGAGGAGTTCAAAATAAGTGACCTCGGACCACTCACTTATTTTCTTGGATTGGAGTTGATCTACACGGATTCAAGTATATACATCACACAAAGGAAGTATGTCCATGACATGCTCGTCAAGTTCAAGATGGAAAATACCAAGTATGTAGGTACACCTATGGAGCAACATCATAAGCTTAGTGCTTATGAAGGAGAGCCAATTGAAGACATCACAAGCTATCAAAGCTTGGTTGGAAGTTTGAACTATGCAACACTCACAAGAGTGGATATATGCTATAGTGTTAGCATATTGAGTTAGTTTATGCATAAGCCGAGAAGACCACATATGGAAGCGGCCAAGCGAGTCCTCAAGTACCTAAAGGGGACCATGAATGAAGGTTTGTTCTATTCATATACTTCAGATATTGAGCTAAAGGTCTACTCAGATGTAGATTGGGCCGGATCTAAAGATGATAGAAGAAGCACATACACATGAGTAGTCATGTGAACACCTCTTGTAAAAGAGTTCATTTTTATCTCTTGTAAATGGAAAAAGAAAAAAGGAAAAGGATGGCTTACCTCATGCATGATGTAAAAGCAAATTCGTGGCTATAACTACCAAAATCACGAATTTTTGAGCTGAGGGAATATCTCCTAACTTTGGGGATCACTTTTAGGTGGAGCCATTCGAATTCGAATTTAAAACTCCCTCCAAGAATAGCTATAAAAGGAGCAAGAAGGAAGAGGCGATTAGCAAGCCTTGTACGTGACCACTTCATGTCATTTTGTAGAGATTGAAGAGCTTACTCCATAGCTCTATCATTCTACTCCCATTGTGCAAAGATTCATTGCCAATGTGGTTGTAATCATATGTGAATCTATACATTTATCATCTACTTCTCTGTTTTGTTCTCTACTATACTCACTCAGAGCAGTAACTTCAGAAGGTCATATCTCGAGTTCTACTGAATCTTTTTCAGTGATTTAACTTGCGTTGGATAGATCATACTGTCTACTTTGTGCATATAAATGTTCAAGGTCATTGGATTAATACTTTTGGAGATACCTCCATTTTACTGCTTACTGGTCTATCTCTGCAGAGCCCCGAGAATTGTGGGAATGTTCCAGAAATTGATGAAACTTGTTCTCAGTGCTCAGTCCATCATTTGAAGTAATTTAACTTGGATTGGGAAGCTTGCTAAGTCTATTTGCTATGCCCAAAAGGAATGTTTCTAATTCCTACCAGGTTGAGAGCACTGTTCATTTTTTCCAGCAGGTGTATGTCCAAAAATAGCAAGTTTTGGGAGCTAGTCATTTCGCAACTAGTCTGTCTTGACTTAAACTTTTGGAATACATGTTCCAAAGTACTTGGCTGATATTTTGGTGGATTTAGGAAGCTCAAAGGGTCTACTAATCAACTCTGAAGTCTCAGTTGGCTGGTGTGAAGCTGGTTGTAGCAGCACCTACTCATCTTTGGATTGCATCCACCATCTCTCTTCACATCTAGTAGAGAAGCTCTCCCTGACATAATGATAATGTTGGTGGCAAAAGAGTGACCAACACCCAAATAAGCCATAAGGCATCGAAGCCACACACACTCAACAGTCGCTGTGAAAGTTGCCTATACTCAGCCTCACAACTGAAAGTGGACACAATAGGCTGCTTCTTGCTCAACCAAGATATACATGAGCTACCAAGCATGAATCAAAAGCCACTAGCGGACACACAAGTGTCATAGCAACCAACCCAATCATTATTAAAAAAAGCATGCAAATCTGACGGTAGTGGTCCCCCCTTGGGATAAGACAATCCAAGTAGTTGGGTACCACTCAAGTAGCGAAATATGTGCTTAACTACTAGCCAATGCTCGACACCTGGGCAATGCATAAACCTCCTCAGCTATGAGACACCAAACTGAATATCTAGCCGAGTAATGCATTAGTTAACTAAGCATCCAATAGCCTGCTGATAGAGAACAACATCAAATGCATCTCCAACACCATGAAGACTCAATCATAAACCTATCTCCATAGGAGTTGCAATAGGTTTACAGTCTTCAAGGCCAAAATACTGCAATAACGTGTCAATATATTTCATTTGACATAAAGCATTCCACCATCAACTTGCATAAACTGAATGCCCAATTAATGATGCAAATGCCCAATTAATGATGCAAATGAGGCATGCAAATCAGCCTTAAAATCAGCAATATACTTGTCATGAGGACTAGTGAGTAGCATATCATCAACATAGACAACAAGGATCAGAAGCACATCATTAGCATGCTTAACATATAAGGTGCTCTGAGTTGGACTATTCTCAAAACCATGTGCAATAATATAGCCATGTATCTTTTCATACCAAGCATTTGGTGATTGTTTTAAACTATATAATGGCTTCTTTAACATGCACATCTAGTTTTCATGCCCTTTCTCACAAAGCCATGGGGCTAAAAAACATACACTTCTTCATGCAAGTCACCATTGAGAAATGTTGGTTTAATGTCCAGGTCATGTGCATTCCAACTATGATGAGCTAGAAGAGCACATATGCTACGAACAATAGTCATTCGGAAATTAGGAGCAAAGGTCTCATCAAAATCAATGCCTCGTTCCTATGCATAACCCTTTGCAACAAGCCTAGCCTTATACCTATCAACAGTCCCATCACGCTTACTCTTTAACTTGCATACCCACTTAGTGCCAATGGCCTTCTTGCTAGGAGGCAAGTCACATAAAGACCAGGTACCATTCTTCATTATAGCATCATATTCAGATTACATAACAACCATCCAGTTTTTTAAATTTTGTGCTTCATCAAACAAAACAGACTCATTCTGATCATAGAGGCTAGACACAACCATAGCATAACAATCTGATGCAAAAGAGGCAGTAGGAGAGCCTAAATGAGTACGATATGATAGCGGTGCATCTAATTTGCTATCACGTAAAGTCTGCACTAGCCATTTTGGCATAGTTTTTGCCTCTTCAATATCAATTCTCTCATCAACAAGTGCATCATGTAAATCTACATCAGAAATGGAATGATCTGCATCATCACATGAAACCTACAAAGGCTAAGAATTTGCCTCATTAGGACTAGCACTAGATTGTCCACCTATAAAAAGAGGCAGCAAAGTATCATACATGTCTTTGGAGCTAACATATGTCTCTTTTGTACATGAAAGTAAAGGCTGAAGAACATCTTCCACAAAAACAACATCATGGATAATCAAAATGTGTTTAGTCTGTGGATGATATAGATGATAGCCTTTTCTTTCAGAACTGTACCCAACAAAATACATTTTACTGCTTTATCATCCAATTTCTTGCGATGTTGTTTAGGCACTAATGCATATGCCAGACAACCAAAAACACGCAGATGAGCAACTGATGGCTTGCACCCATGTCAAGCCTCAAATGGAGTGATAGACTACAGTGCTTTAGTAGGACACCTATTAAGTACATATGTTGCACACATGATAGCCTCAAGCCAGAAACTATGTGGTAAAGCCTAACTTGACCATACACCTCACCATCTCCATGTGTGACCTGTTCTTACGTTCAACAAATCCATTTTGTTGAGGTGTATACAAAAATTTACATTGATGTTTTATCCCACATTCAGCCAAAAGTGCATTAAAGTCAAAAGGCATATATTCCCCCCCTTGATCAGAATAGAGGGTGCCCATTTTACACGCTAGCAGATTTTCAGCCAAAACCAAAAGCTGTTTGAAGCACATAAATACTTCAAAATTTTCCTTCAATGGATATACCCATGCATGCCTGTAAAATCATCGATGAAAGTCATGAAGTAAAGATACTTTCCAAAAGAGTGTGTTTGTATAAGACCACATACATCACTGTGAACAAGCTGCAATTTCTGAGTAGCTTGAATTGAACCATCTTTTTGGATTCAAAGGAATGCTTGGTCTACTAGAAATCAAGGAAGAATGAAGAATCAAGCATGTTAGGATTGAGGGATAGTTGTTGGTGCATTCTTTATTCAAGCATATTGCTTGATCATTCATCACTGTGTTATGTATACTCTTAATGAGAGAAGCCACAAGAACAACCTCTTGTAAAATGGATTACTTGAAAAGTAATTACATTAAAGGTAAATACCAAAGAGAATATCCTTACCTTGTTAGGTACTAATCACGAACTTGAAGTAGGAGAGATCGATTAGCTAAGATTCCCCTAACACAAGGGAACTTTTAGGTAGCATCCCTCCAAAGTTTGAATTCAAATACCTCTATTTATACAATCAAAGTAAGTTGTGGAAGTGAGAAAAGTCTTTGCTACATTCAAAGGTAGTTCTGGTCAAGATTTATACTATTGATGCAGCACACATTGTGTTCCTTATCCTCAAGCTTCATGCCCATTCCTTCCATGTACTATATGTTCAATACAGATTGATCTTTCAAGTCATCTCTTGGAGTTCACTTCAACTACTGCTATAGGTCTATGTCTCATTTTTCAGTCAACTTTGATCATTGATTTCTCTATGTATACTTAGTATTTTGATGAGATTTAAATGTATATAAGTACATTGTTAAGCTTATTTTCATGATATCAATTTTCATCACATTTGGATCATTAATCTATGAGCTACATCTGTTTGAAGTGATCTATGTATGCTGGTAGAAATTTCTTGAAATGTTGAGATGACACCCTAATGTCCTTAAATTCAATTCTCTTAGTATGGTTCATCGAAATTCATCATTTTTTTTGCTTTAGGTTCATCATATATGCAAAATATCTCTGGACAATTCTCAACAGGCTATGAGCTCTAACTGAAATTTCAGAGAGCACCTCGGTATCCACCATATCTTCTCACAGAACGTTCAACATGTAAATGCATAGATAATTTGCGTTTGAACTTCTCTTTTTACCCACATTTTATTTATCTTAAGGAGCTCAAGACCTCTATTAATCTACCCATGAAAAGCCTCAAGAGAATTTGCTCGATGTAGAATTAGCATTTTATTCTACACCATCTTGGTAAAGGGGGTATGGACATTGGTATTTCTAGTTCTATTTCACATCTAATTGTTCATAATAGTTTCATTTGAATTAATCAGTTGGTTTTGGTGTTCATTCACGGTCCTTACAATTAAGACATTGTTAATGTATGTGTGTAGCTCATTCTATTGAGATTCATCATGATTATTAGAAGCAAAATTTATTTTTATAAGGAGCTTTTCTTCTTGTCGGGATTCTAACATGGCCACTAGTCGTAATCTATGTTTTGAAGAAAAAGGCTCTGTGATTATTGGATTTGAAAAGATTGAGTAGTTTATCCGTATTAGTTTTCTTTATATAATAAACATTTCAGCAATGAATATACTTGTTGCAACTTAAATTCTACAAGATAGATATATTCTACCTGAATTCCTCAAGCCTTCGTAACCTATGGAATTCCTCAAGCCTTTATAACCTATGGAATGTTTAGCAAGCATTTGATAACTCTTTTCTTGACTCTCATCATTTCCCCACCAAAATTACCTTGCATAGTGATTTTCCTTCTTAGGGGCTCACTTAGGCTTGGGCTTCTCAAGCATGATAGAATTTAACATAAGATAAAGCCACTATTTTTAGTCACTTCAAAAAGGGCGTTTGCCTCTTGTTGGGGTTCTTATATGGTCACTCTTTGTAATTGTAGATTTGAATAAAAAAGCTGTACGATTCTTGGCTTTGAAAAGATTGAAAAGCTTAATCTTATTTATTTGCTTCATATATTGGACATTTTATCCAGCACTAGGTTAGGCTGGAATATGAATTTGTTTGCTGCAACTTCTATTTTGCTAGATTACATATATTTTACATCAATGCCTCTATTCTTCATAGGAATGTTGAGTATACAATTGACAAATGTTTTCGTATCTCATTATTTCACCACCAAAATCACCATGAATAGGGATTTTCCTTCTTATGCTACAGGATGAACTCATTTAACCATGAATAGGGATTTTCCTTCTTATGCTACCGACGCGTATACCGAGGCAACGTTTTAACCGGGCTCGAGAGCAAAAATTCGACATTTGCTTGCATTTTGAACCAAACTTTGCTACTGTCGAGTTTGCGCGCGCGAACTACATTCTGTGCCTATTGTGTACACAAGTCTCTCTCTTTCTCACTCTTTCTCTCTCTTTCTCTCTCTCTCTCTCTCTCTTTCTCTACATCTCTGTTTCTCTAGATCTG
>CM035415.1:175821225-175901225 GCA_020310875.1 Ceratopteris richardii | reverse complement strand
TACACACACATACACACATATATATATATATATATATATATATTTATTTATATTCACATACACATATATATACACAAAAATACACACATACACATGTTTTAGGTCTAGGTCATTAGGAATAGGGTTCTAGGGTTTTTAAAAGTTCATACAAATATTTACACATACAAATATAGACACATAATACATATAAGCAGAGATGTGGTATTTGATGAAATGTCAAGCTTTTATGGAGATGCTAAAGATGGACTTAACTTTGAATCAAATGACAAAGAGAATGCTGAAAAATCGAGTGCATAAGCTCAAGTTTTGAGTGGACCAGATGCATCGCCAAGCAATACTTCCAATTCAAATCCATGGAGTGGAAGATTGCATGGAAATTTTAGTCCAACAAACTCATCAAATACATCCAACAAAGGTAAATAAAAGCTCTCTGCTAGTAGTAAAACATGTGTAGGTTTTGAAGATGATGGAGATTCAAGCGGTTCAGAAAAGAGTCTTGATGAGGAACTTGGATTGCCCTTTGTGAAGACTCCAGGAGTAAGAAAGGCACATGCAGATGATACAAGGAGAAGTGATCCAGGACCAAGAAGATCTAGGAGGATGCAGAATTGAGTTCAACGATTGACGTATGATAGTTATATGGCTCGTCATTGTGCCTACATGAACAAGATAATACAAGATGCTGAACCTTCTTGTTTTGAAGATACAATTGGAAATGCAGATTGGGAAAAAGCTATGGATGCGGAGATGGCTACACTTGATGGAAATGATACATGGAAGCTGGTTCCATTGCCTCAAGGGAAGAAACCTATAGGCTGCAAGTGGGTTTACAAGGTAAATCAGAATGTTGATGGTAGCATGAGTAGGTACAAATCTTGATGGGTAGGAAAAGGATATGCACAAACATATGGCATTGATTATGATGAAATGTTCAACCTTGTAGCTAAACTATCTACTGTCAAAACACTTGGTGCATTAGCTATAGCAAAAGGATGGACTTTGCATCAGACAAATGTGAAGAATGCCTTCCGACATGGTGAGTTACAGGAAGAAGTATACATGGACTAGCCACAAGATATGAAGATTCAAAGCATCCAGAATATGTTTACAGGTTGCAAAAGGCTTTCTATGGGCTGAAGCAAGCTCCTCGTGCATGGCATGCAAGGATTGCTGATCACTTAACCACCATTGGGTTTTCTATGCGTGATGCAGATCATTCACTATATGCAAGTAAGGGTGATGATGGCATCATAATTGTGGCTATTTATGTTGATGACTTGATTGTAGGTGGCGATAATGAAGAAAGCATTAAAGAGGTAAATCAACTTCTTATGCAAGAATTTGATATGAAATATCTTGGTGTGCTGCACTATTTCTTGGGCATCGAGTTTATATATACAAAAATAGGTATATGGATGTCGCAAAGGAAATATGCCTTGAATATGCTGCAAAAGGATGGTATGGATGATTGCAAGCGAATTTCTATGATCAAAATTTGAAGTCCAATACTACATTAGGTGAAGCATTAGAAAATGCTACTATGTATAGGAAAATTGTGCGAAGCTTGATATATCTCACAATTACAAGGCCCGATCTAAGCTACACTATTGGACTTCAAAGTCAATTTATGCAGGTTCCCATGAAGCCACATTTAGATGCTTTGAGGTGCACTCTATGTTATGAGAATGCTACTTTGGATTATGCATTGTTTTATGAAGCTAGTGTAGATTTGTGGGTTCACGGATACACTGATGCAGATTGGGCTGGTGTTATTAGGATCTTTCTCACACACACACACATAGAGGTTACGGATGCAAAAAACAACAAAAAATAGACACGCCAGGAAACGAGACAAAATGCAGTATTTGGTGCAATCACCCCCCATGCACTCAGTTTTGACGGTCCATAGAGTGCATGTATTTATAGGAATTTTTGATTATGTTGAAAAGAATGGTTACATGAGAGGGGCTTTGAAAAGCATGGATGAAAGTAAAAGTTAGTGAATTTGTTAGAAAGCCTTTGCTTTTAATGTAAAAAATTGCGGTCTACAGTGACCCTTATTCTAACCACTACTTTTCTAACTATTTCTAACAATAGAACCTTCTAAGCGGGTTTATTCACAATTTAAATTATAAATCAGATTTATTGATGTCCGCCCTAAAGTCGGATTATTGATGTCCGCCCTTTCACGCCCTCACAAACCTTTAGCTGCTATATCAAAAACACCAAAACACATTAATACATTAATAAATTAACACTCCAACAATGCCTTGTTCAACACATTCCATAATTTATAACAAGTGGTAGCATTCGAGATAGAAGATATACTAGTGGTTTTCTATTCTCACTTCTGAGTGCAGTTATTACATGGAGCAGTAAGAAGCAACCCATTGTTGCTTTATCAAGTACAGAGGCTAAGTATAGAGGTGCTACAATGGAAGCATGTGAGGCATCATGGCTGGGAATGCTACTTGCAGATTTAGGTGTGGAAGTGCAAAAGCCTATCAGCTTCTATTGTGTTAATCTTAGCAGCATACAATTAGCGTGGAACCCTCCTTTTCATGCTAGAACAAAGCATATCGAGGTGCATTGTCACTTCATTAGAGAGAAAGTATTGGTAGGTGATATTGATCTTGTTTATGTGAGAAGAGATGAGTAGGTAGCTAATATTTTCACTAAAGCACTTGGGGCAGAGAAGTTGAAGAAGTAGTTTTCATTTCTCTGACATGTATACTGACCACACTGATATATTTGAGGGATACTCCATTGAGCTGTACTAGATTTATCTATCGAGAGTGATCACATATTTGTTTCTTGCCGGGTCACTCATTTGTGGACATTAGATTTTTCCTTATGAATTGACCTTTATATATTGCACTTGTTGTATTCTTGTTTTAGGTCATTCTTGTACATTCCTTTTATGTAATAGAAGAAGAAGAAGAAGAAGAAGACGAAGTGTATTCTGCTTTTCCTCAATCTGTGTGTGTGCTCCTCTTTGAGTATAAGAGTGTGTGTGAGCTCTCTTTCGTATCTCCTTCCTTGTGACATTTTAGTCACTAGAGAATCAGAACATTACAGTGTGGTTTGAGCTAAGATTATGAGAATATATTGTACTCTCTTGAATTGCGATCAGAATTAGTACACAATTCCTTTGTATCATGTGTGTAATATTAATACACATAATGATTCATTTCCATCAATTGCTCATTCTCTCTTTATTCTTGTAGTACTTTTGAGTTCCACAATCATATTCTCTAGTTCATTTCTCAATGTGGAGACCCAATATCCAATCTATTGCTTGCATCACTTAGCTACGACTCTTGTGAGCTAGAAAAAATGTTTCATCAATAGTGTATGTGTGGATCTCAAGATATGAATGTTTGATTGTAATTGTGTCAGCATATCTTCTTCTTCCTAAAACATAATCGTGACCTCCCAAACTTCTCAAACTTATAGCTCAGAGCATAGTGATGCTAAATTCATGAATAACATGCTTTAATCATCTTAACATCTTATTTGAAAGTGTTTGAAAGGTCTTTGGCTATTTTCTATGAGGTTAAGAGCTTTAAAAATTTTCTTGAGAGCTTCTCATCCAAAAATAGAAAGTTCTTCAAGCTTTTTGACATGCCAACTTAATTGTTTTGTCACAATTTTTTTTATTGATGTTCCAAAGAATATGAAACAAGACATCCTGCTGAGAAGATTGGTAATGTGAAGACTTCAAATGGTAACATGAACATACTAAACAAAGTATTGTATGTGCCTACCATGACAAAGAACCTTATCAATGTAGGTCAAATCTTGAGAAAGGTTTTCGGGTAAGATTTACCAAGCATGGATGGCATACAGTGAAGACCCATATCAACAATTGAAGAAGGTACGAAAAGGAGAGAACACAGGTAAGTTGGTCACTTTTGAACTGCAAGAAACTAAGAACATCTCCTTGTTGAATTATGGAACTCAAACCCTATTAGAGCTAGAGGGTTTGCACAAGAGGCTAAATCACATTCGAGAAAGAGCCCTCACATTGGACAAAGATTCCAAATTGTACTTGGACTCCTCAACATATCAAAACAACCAACCCTTCACCAAGAAAGGTTATATACATGGGGACCTGTTGTGGGGACCTCTTGAAGTTGCTCCACACATGTTTGGTAAGTCACACAACCAACCCTTCACCAAGAAAGGCTATACACATGGAAACCTCTTGAAGTTGGCCTACACACATGTTTGGGGACCAAGCAAGGAACCTCCAGCTTTTGGATCAAGGCACTACGTTTCTTTCATAGATGATTGTTGCAGATGGACTATCTTGTATTTCATTGCATGATCTTTGGATGCATTGCATATGCACACATGCCTTCACATATTATAGGTAAATTGGACCCTAATGTAGAGAAATATGTATTCATTGGCTATGAAGTTAATCACAAAGGTTATAGATTGTAAAATCCAAGCAACAAAGGATTCATTGTAAGTAGAGATGATTTTTTTATGAGACAAAATCATGGTTTGAAGATGATTGCAGGAGAGTAAACTATGTTATGACCTAGAGGAGGGCTTTGCAAATCTCTCAAGAAAGAATGATCAAATACTTGAAGCATAAAGTGACTATAAGGATGATGAGAAGACTCCAAGGATATATATTAATTATTGCAACTCAAAAGGCAAAGATAAAGTGCAAGAGTTGAGGGATGTAGTAGAATACTCTTAACAAACAATGAGAAGCTCAACTAGAGAGAAGAAGCTTGAAAGATATGTCTATGGTACATCATTGATCAATAAACACTCAACCTATTTAGCAAAAGATTCAAAATCTGAGGAGTCCTAATCTTAAGAGGAACCAAGGAAGAAAGTTCAATGGATGAATGCCATGGAGGAAGAGATTGAAGCCCTAGAAGAAAATAATACTTGAGAGTTGGTACCCAAGACTTCATCTACGAAGATCATAGGATTAAGGTGGATATTCATGATAAAGAAAAACTCTGAAGGAACTATCAATGTGTAGAAAGAGAGACTCTTGGCCAAAGGGTATGCACAAGAACAAGGGAATGATTATAAAGAAGCATCTTCACTTGTGGCAAAGATGGAAACTATCAGAATGCTTATGAGCATTGCGGCTTCCAAGAATTGGAAGATCTATCAAATGGATCATAAAAAAGGCATTCCTAAATGGATGGATATTTAAAGAGGTATACACGGTTTAGCCTCAATATTTTGAAGACTCATCATTTCGTGAGTATGCATGCAAGTTATAGAAGGCCTCATATGGTCTGAAGCAAGCTCCAAGGTTTGGAATCATAGGCTTGTCACCTATTTGTAGGATAGAGGATTCATTGTCAGCAAATCAAATCCTTTCCTCTTCATTAGATCCTTCCCTCTTCATCAAATCCTTCCCTCTTCATCAAGAGGAATCAATCTAAATTCATATAATTTTGTATATATTTTGATCAATGTTATAATTATAGGTAATCATGCTGAAGAAATAAGGAGCACCAAGCTTTGAATGAAATAAGTAATCAAAATCATTTACCTAGGATAACTCACATATTTTTTACGACTGGAAGTAGTGTACACATAAATGGGAATGTATTTTTCTCAAAGAAAGTATATCGAAGACATGCTTGCCAAGTTCAAAATGGAAAACTCAAATGTGGTAGGTACACCCATGGAGATGAACCTGAAGTAAATTGCTCATGAAGGAGAACAATTTGAGTATATAACTAGCTATTATAGTCTAGTCGATAGCCTAAAATATGCTACCTTGACAAGAGTTGACATTTTCTATGGAGAAAGTGTCTCAAGTCACTTTGTGCAAATCAGATCCTCCCCCCTTTATCAAGAGGAATCAATCTAAATTCATTTAATTATCTATATATATATATATATATATATATATATATATATATATATATGTTGATGATCTTATAATTATAGGTAATGATGCTTAAGAAATGAGGAGGGTCAAGATTCAAATGAAAGAAGCAATCAAAATCAGTAACCTAGGACAACTCACATAATTCCTAGGGTGGGAAGTAGTGTATACATAAATGGGAATGTATCTTACTCAAAGAAAGTATATCAAAGGCATGCTTGCCCAGTTCAAAATGGAGAACTCAAAGGTGGCCGGTACACCCAGGGAGATGAACGTGAAGTAAAGTGCTCATGAAGGAGAATAAACTAAAGATATAACTAGCTAATAGAGTCAAGTCAATAGCCTAAAATATGCTACCTTGACAAGAGTTGACATTTGTTATGGAGTAAGTATCTTAAGTCAGTTTGTGCAGATTCCTAGGAAAAATCACATGGAAGGTAGCCAAGAGGATACTCAAATACTTGAAGGTAACCATCCATGAAGGTTTGTATTACCCATACACATTTCATATAGACATAAGTTGTTTCTTTGATACAGATTGGGTAGGCTCTAAAGATAATAGAAGAAGCACATCAGGATATGTCACCTTTTAAGTATAAAGTTCATTTAGTAGTCCTCAAAGAAGTAACCCACTATTGCATTCTCATCAATTCAAGCTTAATACAGAGGACGAGCCAATGCAACTACTGAATCAATGTGGATGAAGACCTTGTGTTCTGACCTAGGTCTTAAGGTAGCTTCTCCTCACATTTCGGGGATCATATTAGCTCATTGCATCTTGGTTCTAACCCAATCTACCATGCCAAGACTAAGCATGTAGAAGTGCATTATTACTATGTTAGAGAGAAGATCATTAGAGAGGAGATTCACTTTTCTATGTATCTACTCTCAAACAATGTGTAGACATGATGACCAAGGCATTGGATGGACTCAAGTTGAACACATTCAAAGAAATGATTGGACTACAAGAGGTATTGAAGAACTGAAGATTTAAGCTTCTAAGGCCTAAGGAGAGGTATTGGTGCAAGGTGCAAACCTAAGAGCTTAACCTATGCTCTTGGATTTACCTCCCCTTTATCATGCATAAGCATTAATCATTTTGAACTTAGGTTTATAAGTTTCAAAGGTTAACTATACATATTACTTTAAGTCAAATGAAAAAGTAAAAGGTGGAAGGATCCTCATTACTAATGAAAGCTAGAATCCATAACTTTATTTGGAATTCAGATTCAAATTGATTCTTAGAATTAGAACTACTTTTAGGTAGAACACTCAACCAATCTCAAGCTCAAAATGTGTATATATACATTATGTTTCAGTTGTAGAAGAAGCACAGTGATTCTCTATTTATTGTTGTAGTACTTTGAGTTATACAATCATCTTCTATGGTTCATTTCTTAGTATGTGGATACCTAATATCCAATCTATCACTTGGATCACTTGTCTGGGATTGCTTTGAGCTTACATACAATGTTTTATCAACATTGGATGTGTAAATCTCAAGATATGAATGGTTGAGTGTGATCGTGTCTTGCATATTGAGGCTAAATTCATGAAATAACTTGCTTTAGTCAGCTTAAAACCTTAATGCAAAATTTTTAAAAGCTCTCTGGTTAATTTATACTAGGTTGTGAGCTCTTAAAATTTGCGTGAGAGCTTCTTATCCAAAAATAAAACGTTTTACAGGTTTTGTCATATCTCAACTTATCTATTTTGTCACAAATCTTTATGAACGATGTTCCGAAGAACTTAGTTATTCTTGATGCATATTTGGGAAGCTAAGGGAGTGTAATAAGTATCCATGAAGCTACTTTGGCTAGTGTTAAAAAGGTTTTTGGCCAACACTTACTCATCTTTGCACCTATCTCATCAGCTCTTCACATCTTCAACCTTGATTATGATTTTCTACATCACTTCTTCGTTGTTATAAGCTTCTCCCATTTGTGTCTCTCTCTTTAGAATTGTAGAGGAGCTACTGGGGTACCCACTTCAAACAAGAACAATAATGTACACTTCTAGTACTTTTTCTACTCAAGGGTGGTTCTCCTTAGGGAAGTACACCCTTTAACATTCCTGTGTGTAGGAACATTCACTAGCAATAGAGACACAATACAATATGATCATGGAAAGAAGAGTAACGACAATTAGAAATAGTAGAGAATGGAGCCACTCCTTAGTTCAAAAAATGATTACAATGGGCCTGAATGCTTGAAAACATGGCGTGGACTTATGCCATTCTAGAAACTAACCTAATGATTACAAGATCTCTATCCGACACAATGGACACAATTAGATGAAGACTTGCAATGATGAATACATATATATGAAGACTTGCTCCAAAGAAATACTAGTGACTCACATCGAATGATAGAACCAAGCCACTCAATCACACTATAGTGCTATTATCCATCCATTGGGAAGCCCACACTCTATATCCTCACCATAGAGTGACTTCTTACAGTATGCTTGTAGCAACAGAGTGTAGAGAGTAGTCAGATGTAAGATATATCTTCAATGAGCGCTAGCCACTTGCTTTTATAGACTTCGAGGCCAAGAGGGTCTTGCGATTCCCACTTTCATTGAATGTGCACCAAGTGATTGCCCCACAACTGGAGGGGTATGCCAAATAAGGCCCTAGTAACCAACTTTAATTAACTCCTTCAAATTAGGCCATTGAAATATGGCTCATGACATTGCTAGGGTTCGGCAGTAATATTCCCTCCAATCATTTTCACTTTGACATTAAAAGTGAATTCCCTTTCACTTTATTGCATGATCACCAAGAATTGATGTATGTAAACTACGTGCGCTTTATTTATCTGACTAGCTTGATGCTTCATCACCTTGTTCTACATGATCCAATCCCTTATCCATATGACATGCTCTACCCATCAGTAGACTCACTTGTGGGTTCCACATTAATACCCATTTTGGGATCTTCTATAGGAGAATTGATGATCATATCTATGCACCTAGTTTCACATGCCCATGGTAGGTGCAAATAATTCCCTTATCACCTTTCAGGTATCTATTAAGTACCAGTACTGGTGGCAATGATTTGATGGTGATGGGCTTGTAACACAACTTGGCAATGGAGGGCAGACAATGGCCGATTGCCAATGATTGAGGCTTGAACTAGAGCTTGACAATGAGGAAATTACTTTTTGCTCTAACATTTCTAGTTTCTTAAAAACTGCTTCCCAAATCCAATGATTCCAAATTGAATTTTTTTGCAACACCGTCTAAGAAGGCAAGATCTCCACAAATAGAGTTGCAGCCTCAAAATAAGCATCATAAAAGCCCTCCACAATCTTCTATCATAGCCAACAATCCCATACTTCCAGTTAAGGATCTCAATATGATAGTCGCATCTTTTATGGTCTCCTGGAGAGAGAGAGAGAGAGAGATAGAGAGAGAGAGAGAGAGAGAGAGAGAGAGAGAGAGAGAGAGAGAGAGAGAGAGAGAGAGAGAGAGAGAGAGAGAGAGAGAGAGAGAGAGAGAGAGAGAGAGAGAGAGAGAGAGAGAGAGAGAGAGAGAGAGAGAGAGAGAGAGAGAGAGAGAGAGAGAGAGAGAGAGAGAGAGAGAGAGAGAGACTATTGTTTACTAATCTGTGCAATCTAAACGTGTAGCCATTAGGTTGAACAATATCCTCCACTAAAGCTCATTGTTGCAAAAGCTTCAAAGAGTACAGTAAAAGAATTCCGCCATCATCTTTGTCTATGTATCCTTGTATCAAAGAGAGAGAGAGAGAGAGAGAGAGAGAGAGAGAGAGAGAGAGAGTAAAGGGTGTGGCGGAATGGGGGATGGGGTTGATGGATGGCGGTGTGGGGGGATGGGGGTGAGGGATGGGGACGTGGGGGGATGGGGTTTGTGGGTGTGGGATGGTGGGATGGGGGTTGTGGGTGAGGGATGGCGGTTTGGGGGGATGGGGGTGTGGGATGTTGGGATGGGGGATTGTGGGTGTGGGATGGCAGGGGTTGAGAGGGGGGATGGTGGGATGGGGGTGTAGGATGGTTGGATGGGGGTTATGGTTGGGGGACGGCGGGATGGGAGGGCGAGAGAGGGAGGATGGTGGGATGGCAGTGTGGGGGGATGGGGGTGAAGGATGCCGGTGGGGTGACGGGAGTGTGGGATGGTGGGATCGAGGTTATGGGTGTGGCATGGGGGTTGTGGGTGTGGGATGGTGGGATGGGGGTTGAGAGGGGGGATGGTGGGATGGGGGTTGCAGGATGGGGGTGTGGGATTGAGAATGGGGGTGTAGGATGGTGGGATGGGGGTCGTGGTTGGGGGACGACGGGATCGGAGGATGGGGGTGAGAGAGAGGGGATGGTGGGATGGGTGTGTGGGGGGATGGGGGTGTGGGATCGTCGGATGGGGGTTGTGTGTGTGGGATGGTGGGATGGGGCTTGTGGGTGAGGGATGGTGTGTGGTGGGATGGGGGTGTGGGATGGTGGGAGAGGGGTTGTGGGTGTGGGATGGTGGGATGGGGATTGTGGGTGTGGGATGGGGGTTGTGGTTGAGGGATGGTGGTGTGGGGGGATGGGAGGAAATGCGGTGAGGGATGGCGGTGTGGGGGAATGGATTTTAGGGATGACGGATGGAGGGAGTGCACACCAAGGCGAGGGGCTGTCCAAAGAGGGCCCAAAAGTGCTTGATCAATGCTAAACAAAGAGATGGCGGGGAAGAGGCATAGCTTCTCCCTTATGAATTAGGCAAAAAGGACGACCCATAATCAAAGAGCCACCCTCTATCAAACCCTCGTACCCTATGGTATGGCATAAAGGAGACAATGGGATATTCTCATAAATCCTCTCCTCTACTAACAACCACATCAAGTCTTTGCACCTTCTGGATGGAACTCCTTATTCAGGCAACAATTGAACTAGAAGAACTGAAGTGAAATGTGGTATGTACACTGAATGAATTTATTCCCTCTTGAATTAATTCTGATAATTCTTCACTCTAGAGATATTGACCAGGGCCATCCTCTCACCTTTCAAATCTTATAGATTCACTGATCCTTGTGGTAGTACCTTTATCACCTTGTATGGTCCTATCCATTCGGGTGCCAATTTGGTTGAAACTGATGGGATTTGATGCACCAAAACCAAGGATCCTTCTCGTACTTCATTATCTTTTGCGCTCTTCTTGTGTTACCTGAAGTTTTTGCATAGCTCCTTCTCTATATTCTTCTAATGCCACCAGTCTCCTAATGGGAGGTTCAACTCGAATGGTTCTAGCTCCAATTTCTCTCTTGATAATAAATTTGAATGGTGCCAATGCCTCTTTACCATATACTAAGTGAAACGGACTCTTGCCAGTGGTTCCCCCTTCTTGGAGTCCTGAAAGCCCAAATTGCACCGATCAATGCTTGTGGCCAAGAGCTTTGATGATCAAAGGATAGTTTGTATAGAAACCCAATCAAAATCTTGTTAGAGCTTTCTACTTGGCCATTTTCCCTTGGGTACTAGGCACATGACTTTTTGTGAAAGACCTTGTACCTGTCAAAGATAAATTGGAGCAATTGATTTACAAAATATGTGCCCCTATCACTAGTGATTTTAAGTGGGCAACCAAATCTTCAGAAAATACGTTTATACAAAAACTTATTCAATATCAAGGCCATGCAATCCATAGTAGCTTTATCCTCTATCCATTTAGTTGCATAATAGGTGGCCATCAAAATATACTTCTTACAGTCGGGTTGACCAATTGGACTCATTGGTCCAATGAAATCAAGACCCCATCATTCGAATGGTAGCCATCTTGTAGAGATGACTAATGGTTGGAAATTCAATCTAGTTGGCCTAGCAGCACATCTCTGGTAGATATCACATTCTTTAGCAAAATTGATTGCATCCTTGTATACATAAGGCCAACATAGTCCTTTGTGGATGATTCTGTGAGCCAAATCCTCCGCCTTTAGATGCCCTTCATTGTGTGCTGCCTCAAGCAAAAGGTTTACCTCCTCTAGATAAACACACTTTCTCAAGATACCATCTTGATAATATATATACAAATTTCCATTTATAAGGGAGTATGCTTTGGCTTTAAAGAGTAATCATCTCTTTTCTATAGGTGTTAAATGTTCTGGGAATTTTCCATTAGTGAGAAAATGGAGAATTCCATCATACCAATCAGTTTGGGTTGCTACCAGAAAGAGATTAGTATCCACCAATTCATCATTAATACCTATTGCCTTCTCACTCACAGCAATTCTGGACACTTGATCCGCAAAATCAAATTCTTGAAATAGGAGTAACCATCACCAAACCCTTCCAACCATGTTAGACTTGTTAATCAAGTACTTCAAAGGCTGATGATCAGATATGACAATAAAATGCACTCCTAGGAGGTAATGTTGAAAATTTTGAAGATTGAATATAGTAGCCAAACCTTCCCTTTTGGTCATGCTATAGTTCCTTTCTCCTTTGGTAGCCAATCTGCTAGCATAGGAGATAGGTTTATCAATCTTGTGTGATGATGATTGAGCCAAGACTGCTCCAAAAGCACGAAGACTAGCATCTGTATGCACATGAAACTCTAATGACCAGTTAGGAACACTTAAAAGTGGAGCAGTACATAGCCTCAACTTTAGTTCACAGAATGCTTTCTCAGCTTCAGGATTCCATGAGAAAGAAACCTTTTTACTGGTAAGTCTTGACAAGGGCTTAGCTATTTCTAAATGCATTCTTCTAAATCTTCTATGGTATCTTGAATGGCCCAAAAAACTTTGCACTTCCTTTGGGGTCTATGGAATAGGCATGGATAGGATCGCAATAACCTTTGCCGGATCAAGAGTTATCCCTTTAGCACACACTATGTGACCAAGAAGAGTGCTTTTAGTAACCAAAAAGTGACATTTAGCAGGATTTAACTTCAAACCTGTTTTGAGACATTGCTCAAAGATTTCCTTTAGATTTTCCAAGTGATCATGCTAATCTTTAATTGTTGCTCTCCTATCTGTGCCTAAAAACACCGAAAAATCATCCATGAAAATGTGCAGAAACATTGTTAACCACTTGCCCAATATCAGATACATTGTTTTATTAAATGAAGCTGGTGCATTTTTCAAGCCAAAAGCCATGCGGGTATAAACATAAGTTCCCCATGGAGTAACAAAAACTGCTTTGTCTCTATCAGTAGGATGGATCACTATATGGTTGTAGCCACTAAAACCATCAAGAAAGATATACAAAGTGTGTCTGGCTACTTCTTCAAGTACCTGCTCTATGAATGGTTGAATAAAGCCATCTTGAATTGTCACCTTATTCAGGGCACAAAAATTAACACAGACTCTTATTTTTCCACTATTTTTCTTGGGTACAATAACCATGGAAGAAAGCCACCTGGAATGTTCTACGGGAACAACTATACCTATGCTCCAGGTGATTTCTTGATTAAAAAATGGATAGAAAAAGCTTTGCCTAGGTCATCTCAGTGGAAGCTCCGAGAGTCTCTTAGATTGGATGCAACACTTAATGATTTTGTTGCAGTTGCATCACGCATTGAGGAAGCTAGGCAACATTTTGAAGGCGATACACAATCAAGTTATGCATCAGACCTAGACCCTATCGGACAACTCAGGAAGCAACTAGAGACCTTGAGAATGCAGCAAAATCACCAAGAAGAGAAGGTCATGCCACCACCACCGCATTGCAATGATGATGAAGTGGCCCAACTTCTTCATGAATTAAAAGATTTGTGAACTGCTTAAGACATAAGAAGGCAAATTTGGTGTACAATATGTAACAACAGTGGACATTCCAATGTTAATTGTCCTAATAGGGTAAGCTATCAATTTTGTGGAAATGATGGCCATGAAGCTAGAGAGTATTACTACCTCAAGGGTGCACAACAACGAGGTAATCCTCAAGCTCTGGATTCATACTATGCTAGTACTTCAAATGCACCTAATAGAGAGGAGAATCGTACAACTAAGCTTAGATATAATAGGCCATTGATGTGTTATTGACGTGGTGAGTATGGCCATATGCAAAACAGGTGTTCCCTACCTGGAGATGCACCTCCTTGTTAGCATTGTCCACAGGCTAAGGATCACTATACCAGAGATTTTCCAAGGAGCCGCTCGGCTCCAATTCACATGATTGTAGTCTCACCACAAGTAGAAGCTATGACCACTCAGTCTTATGCTGTTTCATTTTCTTCAATGCCCATGATGACTAGAGCACCGCAAGTGGCAGCAACCTTTAGGGAGGAACCATAGGGACTCAAAGATAGAGAGGAGGAAAAGAAGGCTAGTTAGAAGGTCCAAGCAGACATTGAAGGAGCTTATGAGAGGATGGCTACTTTGCTATAGGACCAACCGGCAAGTTCTCAGGAAGACACACAAGCAGTGAACATTGAAGAACTCTTGAAAGGTATTCATCATCGGGTCAGCCTATACAAACTAAAGATGGATTCAAAAATAAGGAGTGATTTGTTGAAGATTATACACTCTTCTTACTTGATCGAACCACCTAGCATAGATGGTTTTATGGTTGACCTTCCTCTTGCACCCTTGGCTCAAGGTTATTTGTTTTTATAAAGGATGAAGTTCTCTCAGGTGTGATTATAGATGGAGGCTCTGGCATCAATTTGATATGAGGCTCCTTATCTGCTCGAGTGTGGGTCATGTACCCACTTGAAGGATGCAAAAGAAAAAGAAAATGGAAAAACAAGTATTTACTGTGCTAAGGACCTCACATAGAAATGCAAGAGTCCCACCAAGCATGCCAAACTATAGAGAAGGTACTGGGTACCCACTTCCAACAAGAACAACAATATACACTTCTAGTACTTTTTCTACTCAAGAGGGGTTCTCCTCGGGGAAATATACCCTTTAACATTCCTATGTGTAGGCACATTCACTAGCAATAGAGACATAGTGTAGAAGGATTGTGGAGAGAAGAGTAATGACAATTCACAATAGTAGAGAATGGAGCCACTCCTTAAAATGATTACAATGCGATTGAATGCTTCAAAAAATGGTGTGATGGACTAGCATGCCATTCTAGAAAGTAACCTAATCAGTACAAGATCTCTATCAGACACAATGGACACAACAAGACTTGCACCAATGAATACATAAATATGAAGACTTGCTCCAAAGAAATACTATTGACTCACACCAAATGACAGAACCAAGCCACTCAATCACACTATAGTGCTATTAGCCATCCATTGGGAAGGCCATGCTCTATATGCTCACCACAGAGTGACTTCCTATAGTATGCTTGTAACAACAGAGTGTAGAGACTAGTCGGATGTAAGATATATCTTCAATGAGGGTGAGCCACTTGCTTTTATAGACTTCAAGAGGCCAAGAGGGTCTTGCCGACTCCCAACATTGACTAAATGTGTGCCAAGTGATTGCCCCACAATTGGAGGGGTATGCCAAATAAGGCCCTAGTAGCCAACTTTAATTAACTCCTTCGAATTAGGCCCTTGAAATATGGCTCATGACATTGCCAGGGCTCGACAGAAATATTCCATCCAATCATTTACATTTTGACATTAAAAGCGAATTCCCTTTCGCTTTATTGCATGAACACCAAGAATTGATGTATGTGAACCGCGTGTGCTCTATTTATCTGACTAGCTTGATGCTTCATCACCTTGTTCTACATGATCCAATCCCTTATGCATATGACATGCTCTATCCATCAGTAGACTCGCTTGTGGGTTCCACATTAATACCCATTTTGGAACCTTCTATAGGAGAACTGATGACCATATCTATGCAACTAGTTTCACATGCCTGTGGTAGGTGCAACTATTTCCCTTATTGGCTTTCACATATCTGTTAAGTACTTGTAGTGGTGGCAATGATTGGATGGTGATGGGTTTGAAACACAACTTGGCAACGGAGGGTAGACAATGGCTGATTGCCAATGATTGAGGATTGACCTAGAGCTTCACACTAAGGAAATCGCCTTTTGCTCTAACATTTCCAATTTCTTAAAAACTGCTTCCCAAATCGATTGATTCAAAATTGATTTTTTCCGCAACACTGTGTAAGAAGGCAAGATCTCCACAGATACAGTTGGAACCACATAATAAGCATCATAAAAGCCCTCCACAATCTTCTGTCATAGCCAACAATCCCATACTTCCAATTAAGGATCTGAACATGATAATCATATGGTCTCCTAGAGAGAGAGAGTGAGAGAGAGAGAGGGGAGTGGTTGTGGGCTAGCACATTAAGGGTCCGCAGGTAGCAGTCACGTGGGTCAAAGAATTGAGGTGCTGGGGGGAGAGAGAGAAATGGAGCAGGATATGGATGCGTGCAGGCTGTGGAGGGCAACACTGCAGACTATCAGTGGCTACGGGCCTATGCGGGATGTGGGAAGTGGGATGGTGGAGGGAGAGAGAGAGAGAGAGAGAGAGAGAGAGAGAGAGAGAGAGAGAGAGAGAGAGAGAGAGAGAGAGAGAGAGAGAGAGAGAGAGAGAGAGAGAGAGAGAGAGAGAGAGAGAGAGAGAGAGAGAGAGAGAGAGAGGGAGGAGGAGGGAGGAGGGAGGGAGGGAGGGAGGGAGGGAGGGAGGGAGGGAGGGAGGGAGGGAGGGAGGGAGGGAGGGAGGGAGGGAGGGAGGGAGGGAGGGAGGGAGGGAGGGAGGGAGGGAGGGAGGGAGGGAGGGAGGGAGGGAGGGAGGGAGGGAGGGAGGGAGGGAGGGAGGGAGGGAGGGAGGGAGGGAGGGAGGGAGGGAGGGAGGGAGGGAGGGAGGGAGGGAGGGAGGGAGGGAGGGAGGGAGGGAGGGAGGGAGGGAGGGAGGGAGGGAGGGAGGGAGGGAGGGAGGGAGGGAGGGAGGGAGGGAGGAGAGAGAGAGAGAGAGAGAGAGAGAGAGAGAGAGAGAGAGAGAGAGAGAGAGAGAGAGAGAGAGAGAGAGAGAGAGAGAGAGAGAGAGAGAGAGAGGAGGGAGGGAGGGAGGGAGGGAGGGAGGGAGAGAGAGAGAGAGAGAGGAGGGAGGGAGGGAGGGAGGGGGTGGGAGGGGGAGAGAGAGAGAGAGAGAGAGAGAGAGAGAGAGAGAGAGAGAGAGAGAGAGAGAGAGAGAGAGAGAGAGAGAGAGAGAGAGAGAGAGAGAGAGAGAGAGAGAGAGAGAGAGAGAGAGAGAGAGAGAGAGAGAGAGAGAGAGAGAGAGAGAGAGAGAGAGAGAGAGAGAGAGAGAGAGAGAGAGAGAGAGAGAGAGAGAGAGAGAGAGAGAGAGAGAGAGAGAGAGAGAGAGAGAGAGAGAGAGAGAGAGAGAGAGAGAGAGAGAGAGAGAGAGAGAGAGAGAGAGAGAGAGAGAGAGAGAGAGAGAGAGAGAGAGAGAGAGAGAGAGAGAGAGAGAGAGAGAGAGAGAGAGAGAGAGAGAGAGAGAGAGAGAGAGAGAGAGAGAGAGAGAGAGAGAGAGAGAGAGAGAGAGAGAGAGAGAGAGAGAGAGAGAGAGAGAGAGAGAGAGAGAGAGAGAGAGAGAGAGAGAGAGAGAGAGAGAGAGAGAGAGAGAGAGAGAGAGAGAGAGATGAGAGAGAGAGAGAGAGAGAGAGAGAGAGAGAGAGAGAGAGAGAGAGAGAGAGAGAGAGAGAGAGAGAGAGAGAGAGAGAGAGAGAGAGAGAGAGAGAGAGAGAGAGAGAGAGAGAGAGAGAGAGAGAGAGAGAGAGAGAGAGAGAGAGAGAGAGAGAGAGAGAGAGAGAGAGAGAGAGAGAGAGAGAGAGAGAGAGAGAGAGAGAGAGAGAGAGAGGGAGGGAGGGAGGGAGGGAGGGAGGTTATGGGTGTGGGATGGGGCTTGTGGGTGAGGGTTGGCGATATGGGGGTATGGGGGTGTGGGATGGTGTGATGGGGGTTGTTGGTGTGGGTTGGTGGGATGGGGGTTGTGGGTGTGGGATGCTGAGATGGGTGTTGTGTTGAGGGATGGTGGGGTGGGGGGATGCTGGAATGGGAGGAAATGGGGTGAGGGATGGCAGTGTGAGGGATGGGGTTGAGGGTTGGTGGATGGAGGGAGTGCACATCAAGGCGCGGGGGTGTCCAAAGAGGACCCAAAATTGCTTGATCAATGCGAAACAAAGACGTGGAGGAGAAGAGGCATAGCTTCTCTCTTATGAATTAGACAAAAAGGATGGCCCTTAATCAAAGAGTCACCCTCTGTCAAACCCTTGCACCCTATGGTATGGCATAAAGGAGACAATGGGATATTCTCATAAATCCTCTGCTCTACAGGAATTCTCACTAGGATTTTTGAGTCTTGAATTTCATACTTCTTTAAATTCTTAAGCACCTCAAACAATGTCTCATGCTCTGTTTGTGGGGCACTTATGGTTCTTCTTTTGTTTCGTCTTCTATCTAATCGGTTAAGAATATTTTGTTCTTCAATGTACTTACGTCTTTTTGCTTTTATTCTATCATATAAAAGTATTCTTCCTCAGAATCACAAAAGGGGTCCAAATGTTAAGGATGCTAGTAATTATGGTTTAGCCTATAATATGGTTGAGGTTGGTATGATCCTTCACTAAGTGGTTGGTTTACTTTATCTCTATTGTGCAATGAAACAAGCATATATCTAGTGCATCGTGGACTTGCATAGGACATGCATTGGAAATGTGAATTCCTCCACAAGTATAGCAAAAATTTATCGTGATCAATCTTTGATTTTTTCTATTTTGAATTATTTCCACCTAATGTTTGAGCAACTAACTAGTGAGTTATTCCACAAATGGGGATGGTTTTTTAATGTTACTAGCCAAGTATTATGAGCCCTTATAGAGCTTAGAGAGTTTCAACTCTTTTCCTTGATGTCCTTAATGTCAATGCACATTTCAACACACTCATCTAAATTAATGGGCTCTTTCAAATATGGATATGGCTTTAGCTTTCCACCTACGAGACCTTCTAGTAACAAAGACACTTGCTTAGCCTATGTAGATAACTTTAGGGTGAAGCATCTTTCAATGTATTGTTGAACCTACATCCTACTAGTCTCACGATCTCTTAGGGATTCTACTAGAACTAGTGTATCAAAGATGATGTGTTGTGCCTAGTTCCACTTTTTCAGAACTCAATGATCAATTTGTCCATCAACTATGAGATCTCATGATAATGGACTCAATTCAGTGGTTGAAACCATGCAAGGGCACTACCTTTTTAGGTTAACCCAACTTGTTTGATCTCAACCACATGATCACAAGGATCTCCTTTATTGTCAAAGTAAATCTTCATGGTCTTCACTACTTGGAAGGGTCTCAATGCTCTCGAGTGTTCTCATTGCCAAGGTAGGGGAAATTCTTCATTATCTCTATGTGTCATATGTTCCCTTGGTCTCTCCCTCTATAGTCTATTAGCTCCTTGATCTGCTCAAAATTTGCACAAATATCTATTATGGGGCTTCTTTAAATCTCCTTTTGTGAGCACTTGATGGATTAGAGACTCTTGTAGTCATTTGTCTATGAGAAAGATTAAGTTTATGTAAGAGAATCATATTTTCACCCTTCCAAACATGAGTTTTCTTATTGTATTTGAAAGTGGATACATCCTCTCAGAATCATGATCTAAATAGCTCACTTTGCTTAGGGTATAAGGAACTTTGATCTCATACATTAGGAGCTCATGCTTGGGGTAAGGTTTGGTTGGTTTGGACTTCCAAAAGTCTTCTTCCACAGGCTAATTCACATAAAGCTCTATTTGTGCATTACATTGAGGTACTACGGATGGAGCAATGATCATGTTAACATGGATTTCCCTCTAGGGGTCCTAGGTCCCTCATTAGGATCATCTTCCTCAGGTTCGTACCACTAACTCATGAAGAATGGTCCCAAAGTTATTGGTCCTATTGGAGAAATTAGTAGCCACATACATTGTTCATTTTTTATTTATTTATCATATGTCTTTGAGTTAGGCCACTAGGTGATCAATCCCAAAAATGTGTTCAGTGTTTCTCAATTGGATCATTGATCATCTCAAACCATCCTAGTAGATGTGAGCACCTAATCGGTTAGTACCTATATACTTGCATTTGTATGGCCCTTTTGGATCCTCTAAATAGGCTTGCCTTGAGCTAAATGTTGATCTCTTCATGTGATTTGAATTGTTCGACTCACTAGTTTCCAAGCTTCGATTTGAGTGATGGCAAGCTAATTCCTTTCACAAGGATTTGGCAGTACACTTGACACTAACTTCAAAAGAATTTAAGATATATCGATCCACTTTACCATTGTGTTGGCTTGATCAGAATTTCATTAATTTTCTACTTCTTTCCCTTAAATTTTTATTTCCACATAAATGGGTTCTTCATTATCAATCCCATTTTCGGTAACTTATGTAGATTGTAATACCAAATTCAGGTTTATATTGAGGCTAGATGAATGTCAAATCATAAAGAGATCATAAATGGACAGATTGGGTGTGATACTCATGAATGAAGCTATGAGAAATGCTATATGTGATGAAAGTAATCGCTATACCTCTAAATTTACACATAGGGTTCAATCCAAGAAAGATATATTGTATTTAGGTGCTCTTGAAGTACCCAAATAATCCAATGATGATGCTCTTTCATGAAGTTTTAGTCTTCTCAAAATTATGCTGCAAAACACAATGTAACCGATAGATGATTTCGTGATAGACTAGCATGAGTCAGGATTTAAAGACTATCAAATGCATGTTAGGTTGCAAACAAGCTGCATCTACTCCTTGTCCTTTTCTTTATTATGTTGGGAAAGATGGATGGATGCACCAAGAGACTGAGTAGGTACTGCTAAACCTGCTTTGCACCAGCCCTCTTTAACTTCAGACTTGATTAGTAGACTTCCTTAGCTTTCCAATGACACCAAGAAATGGCCTATGTACTTTGGAAATGAAGTGTGCAATGATTGAATCAAAACAGATAACTTTGGAAGTCACAAAGTCAAGAAAACCTTCTATTTTGGTGTTTACACCTGCTCAATGTTTTGCTCAGTGTGACCAGCAGAGTAGCAATTGATAAAATTCCTTCTAGGGGTATTCAATTAGCTAAGTAAGCTACCATTTGCAAGTGGAATGATGTAAAATAATGAACTATGCTAAGAGAAATTAATTTAGCAAAATTTGGTATACACCCCCGACTTTTTAGGACTGTAGGAGAGATAGACTAGTGAGCACCTCGACGACGATTTCTCTGAATTGGCTGAATTAAATAACTTCAAACTTTGTCAGCATGTAGATGACTTTGAGTGGAATCCAACAAGCTTTGAATCACTGAAGTTGGTGGAGTATTGACTGAGATATGCCCTTGACAAGTTGACAGACTTTGTAGTAGACAAGCAGTGAACACAGAGATGAATGATGTAAATGTATCTATAAATTAACACTTGTGTACAATACCATTGGCATGACAAGCATTGCCTAATGGTGTAGAGAGGTGTAGACTATGATGTAGTGCTCACACACACTCAATGACAGTAGAATGAAGCTCGGGAGTGATCTCTCATACCGTGACTTTTCTTGATCACTTTTTATATGAAATGTGTAAGAATTTGAATTCAAATTCAAATTCTTGGCTCCCTCTAATCAAGCTTCTAAAAGCTTGGAGATATTCTCTCAATCAAGTGAGCTACTTTTTCACGAATCAATTAGGTAGGTGATTACAAAAGATTCCAAGTCAATTAGACTTTTACATGAGGTAAAGTGGTAAGTAATCACTAGCATAAGTTCCTATGGTTCTTCATGCATGTAGAGTCTTCATGATATCTTCCAAGCCAAATGTGTAGGCTTGTGATTTACACCAACAGCTCCCCCTCAAGCCAAACATTTTGGCTTAAGTCTTCATCTTGAATCTTCAAGTATATCCTGCAATCCAATCATAGATTTGAACCTGCAAAGTTTGGTTCCATCCAAAGCTTTAGTCAGCAAATCTGCACATTGCATGTTAGTTGACACATAGGTCAGCTGAATGTCCTTGCTTAGCAACTTCTCCCTCACATAATGATAATGTACTTCTATGTGTTTTGTCCTAGCATGATAGATAGGGTTAGCTGCAAGGTGAAGAGAACTTGTATTATCTCCAAAGATAATTGGAGGTCTAGTATATAACCCCAATTCTGTATACAAAAGCTTAATCCAAATTGCTTCTTGAGTAGCATTAGCTAGCCCTCTATACTCTGCCTCTGTAGAAGACAATGCCACAGTTGGTTGCTTCTTTGCAGACCATGAGATTGGTTTGTCACCTGCAAAGGAAATGTATCCTAAAGTGCTCCTCCTATCATCCTTTCATCCTGCCGAATCTGCATCTGAATAGACTTTTATATCAATATCTGAAGTATAAGGAAAATACAAACCATGGTTTTGTGTACCCTTGAGATACTTCAATATTCTCTTGGCAGCCTCTAAGTGAGGTATCCTTGGCTTGTGCATAAATTGACTTAGCACACTAACTCCATATGCAATGTCAATTCTAGTTAAGGTAGCATAGTTCAAGCTACCTACCATACTTTGATAACCTGTAATGTCTTGGACTTCATCACCTTCATGGGCACTTAGCTTTAGGTTCACCTCCATTGGAGTGCTTGCTGCTTTAGCATCCTGCAAGTGAAATTTCTTCAATATGTCCTGTACATATTTTTTCTGAGTAATGTAAATCCCTGAATTAGTGTAGACTAATTCAAGCCCTAAAAAATATTTCAATAATCCAAGATCATTGATCTTGAACTCCTTCATCATCTGACTTTTGATGTATCTGATTCCATTGACATCATTACCTGTAATGATGATGTCATCAACATAAACACAGAGATATATTACCTCTGAATTACTTCTTTTAATGAACAAAGAAGTATCTGCCTTGCTCATAACAAATCTTTGGTCTTGGAGGTATGTAGTTAGCGTGTAATTCCATGCCCTAGGTGCCTGCTTCAATCCATATAAAGCCTTCTTTAATTTGCAAACATAAGTTACCTTCTTAGGGTCTTCATAGCCTGGAGGTTGAGATCCATCCATTCAAGAAAGCATTCTTGACATTCAATTGGTACATGTTCCAATTGTTTGATGCAGCCACACTCACCAACACTCTAATTGTTGGCATCTTGGCCATAGGAGAAAATGTTCCTTCATAGTCAATGCCTTGGGTTTGTGCAAAACCCTTGGCTATTAATCTGCCCTTTTACCTGTTAATTGTGCCATCAGAATTTCTTTTCAATTTATAGATCCACCTGGACCCTATTACCTTCATGGAGTCCTTCTTGGGTACTAACTCCAATGTATCACTCTCCTTGAGTGCTTCAATCTCCTCATCCATAGCTTCTTTCCATTCTGATTTGGTGATTGCTTCTTCATATGAATCTGGTTCTTCATTTAACAAATCCTTGGCAAGATAAACTCAATGTTTAGTAACAAGAGATGTATCATACCCATATCTGATAGGTTTTTTACTTTCCCTTTGTGATCTTCTAAAGGGTTGAGCTGAAGATTCAGGTATGTCTTCAAGCTTCTTCATCTTCATTTTGCCTTTGGACTTCCATGCCTTGAACTCTTCAAGGTTGATAGTATCTTCATCATCTGAATTTGAGTCTTCTTTCTCAGTAGGTTCCTCCTTTGCAAGTTTTGGAAACTCCTCTTCCAAATCATAGGGTAGTTTGATCTTCTTGCATTCATTCTCATACCAAGAATCATTCTCATCAAAGACCACATCTCTGCTTACCATAAATCCCTTATTGCTAGGGTTATAAAACCTGTAACCTTTTTGATTTAAGTCATATCCAATGAAAATGCATTTTTCAGCCTTTGGATCTAACTTACCTCTTACCTGTGAAGGTATGTGTACATATGCTACACATCCAAAAATTTTGCAATGACCTAATGAAGGTCTCTTACCATGCCATGCTTCATAAGGTGTCATACCATCAAGTGATTTAGATGGTAACCTGTTTATGAGGTAAGTGGCAGTAGAAACACTCTCTACCCATAGATAGTTAGGCAACTTCTTCTTATTAAGCATAGATCTAGCTGTCTGAACAATTAACCTATTTCTTCTTTCAGCTACCCCATTCTGTTCAGGAGAATACCTTGTGGTTATTTCCCTTTTGATGCCTCTGTCCTGCAAGAAGTCCTCAAACTCATTGGAGAAGTATTCACCTCCTCATCTGACCTTAGCCTCTTCAAATTTCTTCCTGTCTGATTTTTAAATAGTGCAAGATATTTCTTAAAACAATTAAACACCTCATCCTTGTGCTTCATAAAGTATAACACAATCCATCTGCTATAGTCATCAATAAAAGACACATAGTACCTTGAACTTGAGACTGAGAGATCTTTGCTAGGTCCCCAAACATCTGTGTGTACCAGCTCTAGGTAGTCTTCATGCATATATCCTTTCCTTGAGAAGGGTAACCTGTGAGACTTACCAAATTGACAAGCACCACACTTGTAAATCATATGTTGCTTGGATACATTAGGTATCCCAAGCACACATTGGTCCTTGCACATTTGCTTCAAGGTCCTTTCTCCTATATGCCCTAATCTCTTGTGCCAAATCTCAAGCTCTGAAAGTGTCTGATCCTTATAACTGTATAAAGCAATATTCTTTGTGTCCTCTAACTCAAAAGTGAAAAGTCTATCTGATTTTTCTCCTTAGCTATCCTTTTGAATCCATGTCTTGGATCCTCCACAAATGCTCCATATTGGTTGAACCTAACCTGCAAACCTTTCTCTACAATCTGGCCAACACTCATTAAGCTCTTTGTAATTGTTGGTACATAAACTACCCTGCTCAACAAATTCTGATTACCATCACAAGTTTTCACATTTCCAACTTTAACCACAGAATGCTTTGTATCATCACCTGTTTGAACTTGGTGTTTACCTTTTGGTTCCTCAAGATCAGAGAGTAGTGCCACATTACCAGCCACATGATTTGAACACCCTGAATCAATATAAAATAAGTGATCATCATTTGTACCTGTCTTTGAAGTCATGTTCATGATCAGAAGAGAGTCATCCTGCTCTTCTGTGTAGTTGTTGTAGTCCCTTCTGGTTTTGAATCCTCCTTGGTAGTTACCATTGTAATTGTTGTTGTAGTTGTTGTTGTAATTGTTGTTGTGGCCTTGGTGATGGTTGAACCTTCCTCTAGACTGAGAGTATCCACCTCTTTGGTAGCCTCTTCCTCTCTGATTTTTGTAATTTCTGTAACACTCATCTGTGTGTGTGATTTGATAGACCACAAATGTTACATGGTGATGAATTATAGGGTCTCCCCCTACCTTGCTTACCTCCTCTGCCCCTGCCTCTTGAAGATCTACCTCTTCTTGCATAATTGGCTTGGGAGGTAGAGCCTTCATCTTCCACTTTCTTACTCTTGCCTTTATCCTTAGACTTCTTATCAGTGTATAGGGCAGAAGAATTGTTACCTTTGGATGTATGTCCATTCTTTCTGAGCTTTGCTTCATGTGTAAATAGTTGTCCCATGAGAGTTGTAAGATCTGGGGTATGCATGTCCATGTAGAGATCCATTGCAGTGGTGAAGCTTTCCCACTTGTCATCAGCCTTGATCCCATTGATTACCTGCCTTACAATTTGTTCCTCTTCAATCTCTTCTCCTATGCTTGCTAACTGATCTGCAACATCTTTGATCTTGGTCACAAATTCTGAAATAGCTTGCTTATGTTGCTTCCTTAGTGTTGTGAATTCAATCCACAATTGATTTTTTCTAGCCCTTGTATTGGAGGAAAAATATGATGAAAAGGTTTCCCAAGTCTCTTGGGAAGTCTTACAATTTCTGATATGAGGTAAAAGAAAGTCAGATATAGAGTTGAGTAAGTAAGACCTCGCCAATGCATCCTTAGCACACCATGTGTTGAGTTTTTCTTGTTCCTCCTTGGTTGGTAGTCCTCTTGCCTTGAATGAGGGCAATTCCTCATCTCCTGAGATGTATCCAAAGAGACTCCTTCCTTGTAGGTAGGTCTACATCCTTAGAGACCAAGCTTGATAATTGTTCCTGTCCAATTTGTCAGTAAATGATGGAAAACCATATCCCATTTTACCTTATTTGCTCTGATACCACTGTTGGGAAAGATGGATGGATGCACCAAGAGACTGAGTAGGTACTGCTAAACCTGCTTTGCACCAGCCCTCTTTAACTTTAGACTTGATTAGTAGACTTGCTTAGCTTTCCAATGACACCAAGAAATGGCCTATGTCCTTTGGAAATGAAGTGTGCAATGATTGAATCAAAACAGGTAACTTTGGAAGTCACAAAGTCAAGAAAACCTTCTATTTTGGTGTTTACACTTGCTCAATGTTTTGCTTAGTGTGACCAGCACAGTAGCAATTGATAAAATTCCTTCTAGGGGTATTCAATTAGCTAAGTAAGCTACCATTTGCAAGTGGAATGATGTAAATTAATGAACTATGCTAAGAGAAATTAATTTAGCAAGATTTGGTATACCCCCGACTTTTTAGAACTGTAGCAGAGATAGACCAGTGAGCACCTCGACGACGATTTCTCTGACTTGGCTGAATGAAATCACTTCAAACTTTGCCAGCATGTAGATGACTTTGAGCGAAATCCAACAAGCTTTGAATCACTGAAGTTGGTGGAGTATTGACTGAGATATGCCCTTGACAAGTTGACAGACTTTGTAGTAGACAAGCAGTGAACACAGAGATGAATGATGTAAATGTATCTATAAATTAACACTTGTGTACAATACCATTGGCATGACAAGCATTTCCTAATGGTGTAGAGAGGTGTAGACTATGATGTAGTGCTCACACACACTCAATGACAGTAGAATGAAGCTCGGGAGTGATCTCTCATACCGCGACTTTTCTTGATCACTTTTTATATGAAATGTGTAAGAATTTGAATTCAAATTCAAATTCTTGGCTCCCTCTAATCAAGCTTCTAAAAGCTTGGAGATATTATCTCAATCAAGTGAGCTACTTTTTCACGAATCATTTAGGTAGGTGATTACAAAAGATTCCAAGTCAATTAGACTTTTACATGAGGTAAAGTGGTAAGTAATCACTAGCATAAGTTCCTATGGTTCTTCATGCATGTAGAGTCTTCATGATATCTTCCAAGCCAAATGTGTAGGCTTGTGATTTACACCAACATATTACACATGAGGTTATAAGCTTACAAAAATACAACAAAAGAGTATATATGATTTGTATAAATACATAGATGCACCTACTCCTAGGGAATGAGATATAGCTTTTTTAAGGTGTCGAATGTTAGAAAAACCTAATTGTAGCACATTAGATAAAGAAAAGAACTCCATTATTACATTTCTATTAGTTTGTGTTCTCTTTTACATGTTGAATGCATTCATCAATATTTTTTATAAGTTACTAAAGCTCCATGTAGAATAACCATTTGCTATGAAGTTAGTTGATAAATCTGTACAAGATTTCAAACAATTGGAGGAGCTTCTTAATTCAATATCTTGTCATGTTAGAAACATAACTCTAGTTATTAAAAAAACCTAACGAGTCCCAAGATAGTTTGTAGTAAGTATGGATGAAAGAGAAGGAAATAAATTTTTTCAGAAGAGGTATTACTAGTAAAAATAATGAGTGAGGGGATCTATTGAAAGACCTGTGGATGATCACAGCTAATAATGATTTTCAAATTGATTTTAATAATCAACAAAAGAAGTTCTGGTAATGCATAGATAAGTTGGAAATATTTATGAGTCTTATTAGCTTGAACATAAAAAAATGCCAATTGTTTCAAGATACATTAATAGAGTTTACAAAGTCTTTCTTGGGGAGATAGCATTATTACAAATTATGTCACAAGATTTCTTAATCTTTCAAATTATTTGTTGAAAAGAGTTTGCTAAATGTATTTACAAAGTGTTAACATTTTTTATTTGCACATAGAGCATTTTTCATGCATTGATATGGATCATTCAAAATTTTTAGTACACAAGGAATGGAAAAGTAACACTACAAGGCTAGAGGAGTTTACTTAAGGAACGTGACATGGCATTGCCACAATGAAATATAAATATGTTGAAGAGATGTTTTATTGGTTTTACCGTATTATATTCTCAAGAAAATATTTTATGGAACGAGCCAAGGAGCAGGATATAGCAAAAGCTGCAAGAATTACTCAAGACAACATGGCTTATAAAAGATGGAAGTCAAATTCGAAACCTTTACATCATGCTCAATGGAAGGCGACAATAATACAAAGGGGTTCGGCTTGGAAGTGAAATCATTTAATCCATTTATGGTATTTTTTTTGATAGATCATAAGGTTTCCAATACACTCTTGTATTGTGTATTTTCTTAAGGAAATATTCAGTTTTTAAACTTTTTTTTGTCTAGTCAAATGTGAAAAGAACCATTTTAAGTGAAACTTTATAAGATGAGGCTCGTTCTCTCATTTCAACTTTCTAGCACTTTAGAGGATGACATGAGCAGAGCAACCTACTAGGAAGGATTGCATTAACTTTCCTAGCTACCTCTAAGGTTCTCAATAAGCACCATAAATGAGTTTACACAAAAGACCACACAATGGATCATGCTCCTCATCCCTTTGTGATAGAGTTGGTCAAAATTACTACCATATTGAACAATCACATGACCAAGAAGTGAAACATACACATATTTTTCAACCAACTTCAAATCAACCACAATCACCACCATCATCATATGACGAGCCTCCAGCACACAAGAAATCATCGATAAAAAGAATAAAGGAGCATGCTTGAAGAGAGATGATTCATTTTGATTATTCAGATGATCCTTCAGAGGATGATTTTCAACAATATAGAACTCCTTCACAAATTTTAGAAGAGTCAAGTGAGGAGAGTTAGATAGAGTCACCATGTAAAATTCATGATATAATAAAATCATGGGGTGAATGTACCTGGTTAGAGGCTATCAATCACAATTAGGGAGCCATACCAAATGATGAAGAGAGGGTGAAATTATGACATGAACCATTAGAACCAAGAGAAAAATCAAATTGTGTGCAACATAAAAGGGTGTTCTTCAAACCCCATCATATACCACCACACCCAAGAACACAACAAAATGTTCATCAAAGACCTCCAACATGACCAACTAGAGCACCAAAATGAAGAAGAAGATAAACTTGAGCATTTGCAGAGAATATACACTCTCATAAGATGTCTAAGCTTTTGATACCTAGAATACCTTTTGCAAGGCTGGTTAAATAGGATTTACAAGGCTATTGTGTAAGATTAAGGATCCAATATCTAGATTGATAGGCATTACAAGTGGTAGCTGCAACATTATTAATGCTCGAGGATTCTAACCGATGTTCTATCTATGCGAGGAGGGTTTGTAAATGATCTCTCCATACAAGACGGTTTGTTTAACTTTGACTATTTTAAATCACAGGAGTATTTCTACTCCATGATGTTTTCTTTTATCATTTTCCATGTTGTTTTATGTTATAAACTCACACATTTATGCCATTTTGTACATTCGTATATTTCTATCATAAGTATTGGAAAATCACCTCATCTAGTAAGTGTAGAAGAGCATGGTATAATGGTTTAAATGCCAAAAAAGCCCAAACCACACAAACATTAGAGGAGCATTTCCAAAGCCTTTGGAGAGGCTCCTCTCGTGTTTCTATGGCAGGGCCTTTTTGGGCCTTGAAAGCATATTTGGGATCACTTGGGATATTGGCAAAGTCTTTTTGGTCTTTCTATGCCATGAATAACTTGTACATTCAAATTGTTCAGATAGTTACTCTATCGAGATTCCTTGTAAATCAGTCATTCTGATGCATAGAACATGCTTGCAAAGTCCATGAGATGTGAGCATATGTATTACCATGTGTCTATATAGTATAAGAAGTCCATAAAAAATGCCTCCCATAGAAACAGGAGAGAAGGGCCTACAAATTACTTCTAGGCCCGTTTCCCGCAGTGTAGTGTCTTTGGCTACTTACAGTGTAGTCAAAGGGTTCAAAGGATACCAATGCGTTTCTATTCCCTATTGAAATTACCATAAAAGACAATAGTGGAGACATACAATATAACACACGAAGACATCATGTGCAAGAAAAGAATGTTTGTATTACTCAAAGAAAATAAGAGAAATATGCTTCTGTGGAGCAGACACTCTTGCATTGATAATCTCTCTCTCTGTCTCTCTCTCTCTACTTCTATCTCACCTGTTACATACAATGGTTGCATGAATCATTAGGTTAATTAAGTTTCTTGGGAATTCTAAGAATTACGACAAAATAGTAGTTACATTCTGAACTAGTAAACTCGGCTGTAGCAATGATAGTTTAACAACGACATACATGGTGGATTGAAGCCATACCAATTACAATCATCAGCCTTAGCTGAGGAAGGATGCATAATCTGGTTAATATCATACAAAAACTAATCAACATTTTTCTTCAGGTGTTGAAGTGACTGCTTAGCGTCAACCGAAAAGTCTTCTACAATTTTTTTTAGAATTCCCTAATTCTCCGTATAAGGAGCTTCAACAACTTTAGCTTTCCCGAATTTTGTGGAAATGGTTCCCAGAAACTCTTGGCTAGCCATCATTTCTTCCATTAACTATAAGGTCAATTTCAAAAATACTCTCTTCTTTCTACACTATTAATATATCAGTCAGGTAGCTTCTACAAATCAATTTGAATTATTGAAATTCTAATTCGTTAATACTATTTAATTTTTACAAATATATCTGTAGGTTATGTGTCAAAGATAGTATCTAAAATAATAGACTATCTTTTTCAGTTAGTAATTCGATAGATTGAATTTTTACTAAATCTTTTTATTAGAGCCAAGATGTTCGTGAAGGTGGTTTTGGCATCCGATTGTGATTTGTGCCGTCCATTCCATTAGCAATTTGGCAATTGTCTCAACTGTCCGGTCCAGGTTTTCATTTATCAAGTTTCTTTGTTTTGGTTCGCCGGTTAGTTTTTTTGAATTTTTTCAAAATTGGTACTATGCATTGTCAGAGTGTAGCCCTCGTCACACTGTACCCCCTGTCACACTTTCACATTGTACCCCCTGTCACACTGTACCCCATGTACTCCCTCTACTCCCTATAGCCCATGTACCTCCTGTGCTCACTTTGCTCAGTGTTCATTACTCGAGTTTGGTTTGGTTATCAAATTCTTTTATGAAGTTTGTTTATCAATTCGGTTATCATTTGGTTACTTGTTTATCAAGTTCGATTATCATTTGGTTACTCCTTTGGTTTACTCCAAGGTGTCAACTAAGGCATAGAACTATGGCATAACTTTTGCATCTTTGGCTTCTCTGGCACTCATGGTTCTCTTGGTTCACTTTGGTTCCCTTTGATTCCTTTAGCAGCCTTTGGCCACACACAAACCAATTCTAATGCATGAGTGGCAATAAGGGCTTAGTTATTTTGCTAGTTAGCCTACTTAGTTCCTTATTTGGCATGTAGGGGATTTGAACCCACAACCTCATACTTCGAAGAGATAAGCTTTATCCACTAGCCTATTTTTTCTTTTTGATACCCCATTCCTTTTAATAAACATCTAACATAACTTTTAACACTCTCTTCACCTTATTTATTTATTTATTTAGAAACTCTCTTTTATTTATTTATTTTATTATTTATCAAAGCACTTTTATCTATTTTATTTATTTATTTGTTATAATTATTATTTATTATTTTTATTATTATTATTAATGTACACTATTGTTAAAAAAAAACTCTTTTCCCATCCTTAGACAAAGGTTTTGGTTCTTTACATAAGGCCATGGACCCTAGCCAAAATATCGACAATTTTGGTTCCTCACCCCTACCCGCCGTACCAATTGAGAAAAAATTAGAGCTTTTGGGACATGAACTCCAACATGCCCAAAATGAGATTAAGGAACGTGATACTACCCTCTAGTAATTGTAAAGTGATGATAATAATCTAGTTACGGTGGTGAAGGTCATTATTATTGCTCAAGAACAAGGCACGTAGTCTAAGATTGGTGCTAAGAATTTCCAATTTTCACAATTGGATGGGCGAAAAGATGAACGATTTTTTCTTTCATAGATATCTCACTTTGATGAATTCTATTCCGATGAATCATACTTTGAAAGTGAAAAAGTGAAATTTTTAACTAACCATTTGGTGGGTAAGGCCCAGTTATGGTGGAATGTTGTACACCATAGCATTGACCACCCTACCACATGGGATGCATTTCAAAAGAAAATCAAAGAGTCCTTCCTTCCTCCCTAGTTCCACTTACATGCACGTCGATCATGGACAACTTTTTCATGGAAAGATGGAGATACTGTATCTATCTATATTGAACATTTTTGGCAACGAATATTACTTATTCATTCACTTGAAATGTTTCCTGAGGATACCTTGAAAAGAAAGTATGAAGATGGGAATCCGAGCCAAACTCAACACCTTACGTCCTAGGACCCTGTATGAAGCTATTTCTTTTGCACATGATTCCAAGAAAGAGTTTCAATCCATCACCAAGTCCTTTTGCTTACAACAAATGCGTCAGTGATAACCACCAATCAAGCCCAATTTTCCTTTCAAGCATCCCTTCACTAGTCTTTCTTCTCCTAACTTTTAGCGCCCATCTACTTTCCAACAACCCCTACTTTTAGGGGCTCTCCTCAATCCAATTTCTCACTCTTACCCACGACCACTCCCTTACAACCCACAAAACCTCCAATCCTTCAAACTACGATGATGGATGCTCAACAACAGAGGAACCCATATCACTTATTGGCATTGTCGTAAGTTTGGTCATACTAAAGATAAATGTAGGTTTTGAACTAAAGACATAAGCCTATTGGAGCTCAAGTACAGAACACGAAGGTGGTTGTTGAAGGCATTCAACTTGATCGGACCAACCAAACATTGGAAGACAATCTAAGTACCTTGGGTAATGAAATTTCTATTCATTCTTTACATTTGATTCAAGGTACTATTAATGGTAAAGTTGTTAATTATATTTTACATGATAATGGTAGTTTGCATGACTTTATTTCTCATACACTAGTGAAAGATCTACAATTAAACCCACTTCCTTCTATGTACAAATTTAAGGCTGCATTTCAAGGATATAGATACAATGTGACAAGTGAAGTGCATAACGTTCAGATTTGTATAGGTTCATACATAGATGAATGCACATTTTTAATTTCTCCTTTGGAGTCCTATGATGTTATACTTGGTATGAATTTTCATCATCATTATAACCCATACATTGATTATCATATACATACCATGAGTTTTAAGTTTAACAATCAAGATATTTGTTTGTCTACAATGCATGACTTCCAACCATTTCCATTAATTAGTCATACTCAAGTAAAGCGCACATTTAGGAAAGGCTACAATTCATGTCTTGTTTTTGTCAATAACATAGCTGATGATACTTATATCACTTTGTGATTCACATAAGTCATTTATGGATTCCTATAAGGATTGTTTTATGGTTGATTTCCTTCTAAACTACCACCTTCTAGTGGATCTCTTGACCATAGTATAGACTTAATTCCTAGTTGTTCTCCTCCCCATAAAACACCTTATAGGCATGGACCTTCGAGTTAACAATTTACTCCATAAAGGACTAATAAGACCTAATTCTTCTCCCTTTGGAGCATTTTTTCTTTTAGTAGAGAAGAAGAACAAGACTTATAGGGTGTGTATTGACTATGGAGTGCTCAATAAGATCTCAACTAAAAATAGATATCCTATTCCTAGGATAGATGATTTGCTAGATAAACTTTGTGGAGTACATTTTTTTAGAAAAATTGATCTTAAATCTGGGTATCATCAGATATGAATGACACAAAATGACATTTGTAAGAGTGCCTTTAGAACTCAAAATCCTCATTTTGAATTCATGGTAATGCCTTTTGGAGTTAGCAATGCACATGCTACATTTGGACTTATGATGAATATAATTTTTTTTTATTACGAAGCTTTTATTCTTGTTTTCTTTGATGATATAGTTGTCTATAGTGAGAATGATGATGTCCATGAAAAGAATTTAGCAAAATTTTTCAATTTGTCACGTAAAAATGAACTTTATGCCAATCGTAAAAAGAGTCACTTTTTCCAAAAAGAATTAGAGTATTTAGGACAAATTCTTTCTAGTCAAAGTGTTCATGTAGATCCAAAGAAAAGTAAAGTAATTGAAGAATGTCCTATACCTCAATCTGTGAATGATGTATGCTCTTTTCTTGGGCTAACTAGTTTTTATCAAAAGTTTGTCAATAGCTTTTCTTATTTAGCACTTCCGCTCACTTTATTATTGAAGAAAAATTTAAAATTTGCATGGGGCCTAGCACAACAACAATCTTTTGAAAGATTTTGTAACACATAAACAATATAGTGAGCTTATTGAAACAATGAATAATCTAGAAGCCATGTTATTTATTATGCGATCACTATTGAAAAGTTTAAAGACTCGAATGAATGGTCAAAACATCCAACTTTCATCTATGGCTTCTATTCAAGAAAGGTATTTGATGATTGAGATGAAAGTGAGGATGAAGTCAATGCTCTCTTACAAGTATGGATGGGCCTACATCATTTAAAAGACAAATATTGTGAGATTTCCAAGCTTGATCTTGATGTACACCTTGGGAGAGTGAGACTAACTATCTACCCATCTATCTCCATCCATATAGATGCCTCTAGCCTAAGGGGTCTAAGAGTTCCACATGTCCAAACAACATGGTTTCCCAAGAAGGGTTCTTTGCATGGTTTTTTAAGTTAAGATATCACATGTTCTTACATGGAATCACATGAGATCACTTGAAAATCAATCACACGGTTTCTTAAGATACGATTTCTAGAGTTTGATGTACACTCCAAAGGGGCCTTAAAGTGAATTATCCAATTAATTGAGCTCCACACCTTTAGGAAAAAAATCCTATCATTAAAGGAATGCAATTCCCAAGTGTTTATAAATAAAACCCAAGGGTTTTCCAAAGGTTTCTCAAGGGTTTCTCTAGGAAATCCAATGATCTTAACCGTTGGAACCCATCCAATTAACCCTAGTTATATAAAATTACTCCCCCTTAAATATTTTCTTCCTTAAAAATGTGTGTATCAATAATATGTGGAACACTGCAATGTGCACCATGATTAGTCTCGTCCATGTAAGTTCACAGAAGAATAAATTGAGCCACTTTGGTCAATTGGTTAACTATGAACTAGACTCCATCTTGTCTTCTTTAGGTCTGAGGCAAGCTCATAATAATTCCATGTAAATATTTTCCCATTTTCAAAATGAGAATTTCCAAAGGATTGAATAAGCCTCCTATCTTAAACATCTCTTCTTTATTTACTTGACATTTGGTATACCACAGTACAAGGTCCTGTAAATTTTTTTATGTACTTTAGGCAAAAACTACCTTTTGTTAGGACATCAAGCTTAAATTATGCTTGAAAAAGTCTTGCTCAAGGTCTTAATTTGTCATTAAAATGAGCTTTAGAGATAGGAAATTCCTTAAGGTTCTTTATTCTTGTAAAAGAGCATGATCATTTATGGCACATCAAGGGACTCATAAACACTTGTATCATAACTTTATAGCAATATACAAATCACTTTAATGTACACTTTGCTTTCCTTACATTTTTTGCATCATGATCTCCAATATCTGTCAACTTGTGGAAGCTAGTCCTCTATCCGCATTGATAAAAAATTTACAAGCAAGGTGTTGGATACAATGTCCTATTGTACATGTTCCATGGTCCAAAAATCATGTGTAATAGCATATGGTCTAGTTCATGTAAAGCAAAAAGGCATGGGTGCTGCGGCTAGAAGAACGCGCTCTTAATTAGTTAACCTAGGTTTGAATCCCGATAAATGCATCAGTGAAGAAGAGTTTTTTGAAAATCTTACTTTTGACAAAATACTAATGGACATCACGGAATTTGATTCGTGATATTTTTTTTTGGGACTTCGTAGGCATCGATATGATTTTTAGATTGAAAAGCTGTCATGGGATCAAAACTATATAAAGAAAGCCTTGGTTCATTATTGAATTATCACTCAAAGATCTCAAGCCAAAAGGAGGTCTTCTTGAAGAGAGAATGTTCACACACTCTTGAGGAGGTGAAGTTTTGGTGAAGGAGAGGCTACTCTCTTGGAGCAAGAAGTCTTCTACAAGGTGGTGGTAACTATCTTTTGTGAGTTAACCTTATATTTTGTTATTAGGGTTTCTCTACCCTAATCTCAAAATTAGGGTTGGTTGATTTACAATTTTGTTACACTATTTTGAAAGAATAAGGTTAGCTTTGTTGCTCATTCACTTTACACAATTAGATTATTTCAACATAATCTAAATTTTGTATCATCATCTTCTTGGATATTCTTGCATTAGTGAGTGCACCACTTTATATGGTTGAGTAGTACTTCCATGTTGTAATTTGGACATCTATTTTTTTAGTGAGTAAGCATCCAGCTTACGTTCCCTATCTTTGTCTGAAGATCTCTTTCTTTCTATCTCTCACTTATCATCTTGGTTAATTAAGTTGTGTGTGCTCAAAAGGTTTTAGTTTGGAATGATCCTGGGGCCCCAAATTCCAACACTTGGTATCAGAGCATAATTGGCATACACACTTAGTTAAGATGAGTGAGATTAGAATTGAGATTGACAAGTTGGATGGATCTTCTAATTATCCCATGTGGAGTTTCATGATGATGAATATTTTAGTGACAAAGGATTTATGGAGTATCATCAATGGATCCTTAACAAGACCCAAATGAGAAGGTGAAGAAGGAGCTACAAGAACTTGAAAAGGTACTGGAATTACTATTACAGAACCAACTAAAGAAGAGGTAACCACTTTGTCATCTAGAGTCGCAGGTAGGTCTTTTCCCACAATACCTCCTACTAAAGATCACTCAAGGTGGGATGCTAGAGATGCTTTAGCACTTTCATTCATAGCAATGAGTATTAAAAAGAATATTCTACCATAGATCAGATCTTGCAAAAGTTCTAGACAAGCTTGGTTGAAGCTTGAGAATCGTTTTCAGAGCAGAAATCCTGCTAGGAAAACTCACTTGAGGAGACAACTAGCAAATACAAGGATGAAGGCTAGTGAGTCAATTCAAAACCCACATTACGAGACTAATTGACTTGAGGGATCAACTTCTAAATGTAGGAGTTGAAATATCAGATGAAGAAATGGTAAATACACTGATTAATTCACTTCCTATTTCATATCGATCTTTCATAACGAGTCTTACCCTTACCAGAAGAGATAGAGAGGTTACATTTGAAGAGTTAGAATTCTTGTTGCTTCAAGATGAAGATCAGTTGAAGGGAATGGAAGAGAATGAAGAAGCACTTTCATCTTCATCAAAGGGTAAAAAGAAGAAGACGAATCAGAAGGAAAAGCAATCTAAGATGGAAAGTAGGTCCCTGTCACCTTCTACTTCAGATTTTGTTTCTACTACATCAAAAGAGAAGACTTCTAAGAAGAAGGAAGTAATATGTTTTTACAACAAGAAACCTAGACATTTTAAGTTAACATGCTATAAAAGGATTGTAGCAAAAAGGAAAAAAGGCATCAGGTAATGTTGCAGAAGATGATAAAAAAGGGAAATCTCAAGGTGATTCTTATGCCTATGTCATCATTGAGGAAGTAGCTTTTGATCAAGCAGCTTTACAAGTTCTTTCAGCAAGTCCTTGGATATTTGACTTAGGTGCTACAAAGCATATGACAAGTTGTAGAGATGTGTTTTCCTCTCTTTCCTATTCTTTAGGTAGAAGAGTTACTATTGCAAATGGTAGTGATTTGGATGTTGTAGGAATAGGTATAGTAACCTAAAGTCAAGAGAAGGTGGTAATTTTTAGATTTCAGATGTTCTATATGTACTGAAATGAAGAAGAATCTACTATCTATATCTACATTTTTAGGTGATGGTTTTAAAGTTGTATTTGAGAGAGATCTTTGTAAGATCTTATCACACAAAGAAAACAAGTGTATTTTACAAGGTGAGCATAGAGGAGGGATCTTTGTTTTGTCAAAAATCATTCAGGCATATGCGGTCAAATCTTTGTCACCGGTGGAAGATATGAAGCTATGGCATGAATGATTTGGACATATTAGTTTTGGATCTCTCAAGAGTATCAAAGACAAAGGTATGGTTGAGAGTTTACCCTCATTCAAGCTACCAGATGATTCAAATATATGTGAAGGTTGTCTTGAAGGTAAGATGCATAAACTACCTTTCAAGAAACATGGTCATATTACAACTACCAAGAAATTGCAGATTATTCATTCAGATGTGAATGGACATATGAGAGTAGACTCTATTCAAGGTTTTAGGTATTTTGTTCTATTTGTTGATGATTTTATGAGATACTCATGGATCTATGGTCTTTAGTTGAAGTCAAAAGTGTTTTGAAAATGGAAGTCAAGAAACTATCCAGATTCTTAGAAGTGATAAAGGTGGAGAATACTTGTCAAATGAGTTCTAGAAATTTCTTGATGAAAAAGGTATTACTCGAAACCTTACTATTGCTTATACTCCTCAACAGAATGGAGTTCAAAGTAGTAACCAATAGCTGCATTATCCTCAACTCAAGTCGAGTATAGAGGATTGACCATAGCAAATCAAGAATCTATATGGCTAAAGGAATTGTATACATATTTTGGACTTTTGAGTTCCAAACCTCACATATTTGGAGATAATATAAGCACAATGCACCTAGCATTAGATCTTGTTTACCATGTAAGAAAAAAAGATATAGAAATTCATTATCAGTTTATCAGGGAGAATCTCATGGCAAACGATATTGATATTTCTTTTCTTCCAACGGAGAAGCAAGTAGCAAATATGATGACTAAAGCTCCTGATGGAGTTAACCATTGCTAGTTAAAGTCAATAGCACATATACAAATCATCAAGGAATGAAGAATCAAGCATTCTTTACCTTGAATGGGAGTTGTTAGGACATCAAGCTTACATCATGCTTGAAATGTTCTTGCTCCAAATCTGAATTTATCATTAAAACGAGCTTTAGAGATTTGACATTCCTTGAGGATATTTATTCTTGTAAAAAGTGCATGATCATTTATTGTTGGGAAAGATGGATGGATGCTCCAAGAGACTCAGTAGGTACTGCTAAAACCTGCTTTGTACCAGCCCTCTTTTGCTTCAGACTTGATAAGTAGACCTCCTTAGCTTTCCAATGACATCATAAAATGTCCTGTGTACTTTGGAAATGATGTGTGCAATGATTGAACCAAAACAGATAACTTTGAAACTCACAAATTGAAGAAAACCTTCTATTTATGTCTTGACACTTGCTGGGTATTTTGCTCAGTATGACTAGCACAGTAGGAATTGGGAAACATTCCTTTTAGGGGTATCTAATTAGCTTAGTAAGCTAACTATTCCAAGTGGAATGATGTAACAATATAAATTATGCTAAGAGAAATCAATTTAGCAAGTTAAGCTATACCCCTGATTTTTTAGGACTATAGCAGATATTGACCAGTGATCACCTCGACACAGATTTCTCTGAAATGGCTGAATAGAATCTCTTCAAACTTTAGCAGAATGTAGATAAATTCAAGCTGGAATCCAACAAGCTTTGAATCACTGAATGTGGTGAAGAATTGACCGAGATATGTACTCCACAAGTTGACAGACTTTTGAGTAGTATGACAGAGAACTCAGAAATGAACAATGTGAATGTATGTATTAATGAACACTCGTATACAAATCCATTCGCATGAAAATCATTGCCTAATGGTTTAGATAGGTGTGGGCTAGAGTGTAGGCCTCACACACACTCATAATCACTGATGAGAAGCTCGAGAGAAATGAGTTCTACCCGCAACTTTTCCATGTCCATTTTTATAAGGAATGAGTAAAAATTTGAATCAAGATCCTATATCCTAGGAGATATTCCTTCAATCAAATATCTACCTTTTCCATGAATCCTTTTGGTAGGTCATTACAAAAGATTCCAAGTCAATTTGACTTTTACAAAGAGATAAAGTGGTAATTAACCACTAGCAATGGTTCCTATGGTTCTTCACATATGTAGGGTCTTCAAGATATCTTTCAAGCCAAATGTGTAGGCTTGTGATTTACACCAACATCTCCCCCTCAAGCCAAACATTTTGGCTTGGTCTTAATCTTCAATCGTCAAATATATCCTGCAATCCAATCATGGCTTTGAATCTGCAAAGTTTGGTTCCATCCAAAGCTTTAGTCAACAAATCTACACACTGCATGTTGCTTGATACATAGGTTAGTTGAATGTCTTTGCTTATCAGCTTGTCTCTCACATAATGATAATGAACTTCTATATGTTTGGCCCTAGCATGATAGATAGGATTAGCTGCAAGGTGAAGTGAACTTGTGTTATCTCCAAAGATAATTGGAGACCTAGTAAATAATCCCAATTCTGTATACAAAAGCTTAATCCAAATTGCTTCTTGTTTGGCATTAGCTAGTCCTCTATATTCTGCCTCTGTAGAAGACAAATCAAAAGTAGGTTGCTTCTTTGAAGACCATGAAATTGGTTTGTCACCTCCAAAAGAAATGTATCCAAAGGTGCTCCTCCTATCATCCTTGCATCCTGCCCAATCTGCATCTGAATAAATTTTGATATCAATATCTGAAGTGTAAGGGAAATACAAACCATGGTTTTGTGTACCCTTGAGGTACTTCAAGATTCTCTTGGCAGCCTCTAAGTGAGGTATCCTTGGCTTGTGCATAAACTGACTTAGCACACTAACTCCATATGCAATATCTATCATTGTTAAGGTAGCATAGTTCAAGCTACCCACCTGTAATGTCATTAACTTCATCACCTTCATGGACACTTAGTTTTAGGTTTACCTCCATTGGAGTGCTTGCTACTTTGGCATCCTACAAATGAAACTTCTTTAACATGTCCTGTATATACTTTTTCTGAGTAATGTATATCCCTGAATTAGTGTAGAGTAATTCAAGACCAAGCAAATACTTCAATAGACCAAGATCATTGATCTTGAACTCCTTCATCATTTGGCTCTTGATATATCTGATTCCATTGACATCATTACCTGTAATGATGATTTCATCAACATAAACACAAAGGTATATTACCTCTGAATTACTTCTCTTTATGAATAGAGAAGTATCTGCCTTGCTCATAACAAATCCTTGGTCTTGGAGGTACGTAGTTAACCTCTAATTCCATGCCCTAGGTGCCTGCTTCAGTCCATATAAAGCCTTTTTTAATTTGCAAACATATGTTACCTTTGTAGGGTCCTCATAGCCAAGAGGTTGTGACATATACACCTCCTCTGAAATCCATCCATTCAAGAAAGCATTATTGACATCCAATTGGTACATATTCCAATTTTTTGATGCACCCACACTTACCAACACTCTGATTGTTGGAATCTTTGCCACAGGAGAAAATGTCTCTTCATAGTCTAGGCCTTGGGTTTGTGCAAAACCCTTGGCTACCAATGTGGCCTTGTACCTATTAATTGTGCCATCAGAATTTCTTTTAAGCTTATAGATCCATCTGGATCCTATTACCTTCATGGAGTCCTTCTTGGGTACTAAATCCCATGTGTCACTCCCCTTACGTGCTTCAATCTCCTCATCTATAGCTTCTTTCCATTCTGATTTGGTTATGGCTTCTTCATATGATCCTGGTTCTTCATTTGACAAATCTTTGGCAAGATAAACAAAATGTTTAGTAACAAGAGATGTATCATACCCATATCTGATAGGTCTATAGCTTTCTCTTTGTGATCTTCTGATTGATTGAGTTGAAGATTCAGGTATGTCTTCAAGCTTCTTCATCTTCATTTTGCCCTTGGACTTCCATGCCTTGAACTCTTCAAGGTTGATAGTATCTTCATCATCTGAACTTGAGGCTTCATTCTGAGTAGGTTCCACCTTTGCAAGATTTGGAAACTCCTCTTCCAAATCATAGGGTAATTTAACCTCCCTGCATTCATTCTCATACCAAGAATCATTTTCATCAAAGACAACATCTCTGCTTACCATGAATCCCTTATTGGTAGGGTTATAAAACCTATAACCTTTTTTATTTAAATCATACCCAATAAAGATGCACTTTTCAGCCTTTGGGTCTAACTTACCTATTATCTGAGAAAGAATGTGTACATATGCTACACATCCAAATATCCTGCAATGGTCAAGTGAGGGTCTCTTACCATGCCATGCTTCATAGGGTGTCATGCCATCAAGAGACTTAGATGGTAACCTGTTTATGAGGTAAGTGGCAGTAGAAACACTCTCTGCCCATAGATAGTTAGGTAACCTTTTCTCATTCAACATAGATCTAGCTGTCTCAACAATTAACCTATTTCTTCTTTCAGATAACCCACTCTGTTCAGGAGAATACCTTGTGGTTATTTCTCTTTTGATTCCTCTGTCATGCAAGAAGTTTTCAAACTCATTGGAGAAGTACTCACCTCCTCCATCTGACCTTAGCCTCTTCAAATTCCTTCTTTTCTTGATTTTCAACTAGTGCAAGATATTTTTTAAAGAAATTAAACACCTCATCCTTGTGCTTCATGAAGTACAATACAATCCATCTGCTATAATCATCAATAAAAGATACATAGTACCTTGAACCTGAAACCGAGGGGTCTTTGCTTGGTCCCCATACATCTGCGTGGACAAGCTCTAGGTAGTCTTCATGCATGTATCCTTTCCTTGAGAAGGGTAACCTATGAGACTTCCCAAATTGACAAGCACCACACTTGTAAATCATATGTTGCTTGGATACATTAGGTATTCCAAGCACACATTGGTCCCTGCATATTTGCTTCAAAGTTCTTTCTCCTATATGCCCTAATCTTTTGTGCCAAATCTCAAGCTCTGAAAGTGTTTGATCTTTATAATTGTATAGTGCAATATTCTTTGTGTCTTCTAACTCAAAAGTGAAAAGTCTACCTGATTTTTCTCCTTTAGCAGTCATCTTGTACCCATGCCTTGGATCCTCCACAAATGCTCCATATTGGTTGAATCTAACGTGCAGACCTTTCTCCACAATCTGTCCAACACTCATCAAATTTTTGTTAATAGTTGGTACATAGAGTACCCTGCTCAACAAATTCTGATTTCCATCACAAGTCTTAATATTTCCAACTTTAACTACTGAAGGCTTGGTGTCATCACCTGTTTGGACTTGATGCTTACCTTTTGGTTCCTCAAGATCAGAGAGTAGTGATACATTTCCAGCCACATGATTTGAGCACCTTGAGTCAATGTAGAATAGGTGGTCATCATTTGTACCTGATTTTGAAGTCATGTTCATGATCAGAAGAGAGTCATCCTGCTCCTCTATGTAGTTGTTGTAGTCTTTTCTGGATTTGAATCCTCCTTGGTAGTTGCCATTGTAATTATTGTTGTAATTATTGTTGTAGCCTTGGTGATGGTTGAATCTACCTCTTGACTATGAGTATCCACCTCTTTGGTATCCTCTTCCTCTCTGATTCTTGCAATTCCTGAAACACTCATTTGTAGTATGATTTAATAAACCACAAATGTTGCATGGTGAGGAGTTATAGGATCTCCCCCTACCTTGCTTACCTCCTCTGCCCCTTCCTCTTGATGATCTTCCTCTTCCTGCATAGTTGGCTTGGGAGGTAGAGCCTTCATCTTCCACCTTCTTGCTCTTGCTTTTATCTTTAGACTTCTTATCAGTGTATAGGGCAGAAGAGTTATTACCTTTGGAAGTATCTCCATTCTTGTTGAGCTTTGCTTCATGTGTAAACAATTGTCCCATGAGCGTTGTTAGATCTCGTATTTGCATGTCCATGTAAAGGTCCATGGCAGTGGTGAAGCTTTCCCATTTGTCATCAGCCTTGATCCCATTGATCACTTGTCTTACATTCTGCTCTTCTTCAATCTCTTCTCCTATGCTTGCTAACTGATCTACTACATCTTTAATTTTGGTCACAAATTCTAAAACAACTTGCTTAGGTTGCTTCCTTAATGTTGTGAATTCAATCCACAACTGATTTTTCCTAGCCCTTGTGTTGGAGGAAAAATATGATGACAAAGTTTCCCAAGTCTCTTGGGATGTCTTACAATTTCTAATATGTGGCAAAAGAAAATCATAGATGGAGTTGAGTAAATAAGACCTTGCCAATGCATCCTTAGCACAACATGTGTTGAGCTTTTCATGCTCTTCCTTGGTTGGTAATCCTCTTGTTTTGAATGAGGGCAATTCCTCATCTCCTGAGATGTATCCATAGAGACTCCTTCCTTGTAAGTAGGTCTTCATCCTTAGAGACCATGCTTGATAGTTGTTCCTGTCCAATTTATCTATAAATGAAGGAAAACCATCTCCCATTTTACCTTAGTTTTCTCTAATACCACTGTTGGGAAAGATGGATGGATGCTCCAAGAGACTGCGTAGGTACTGCTAAAACCTCCTTTGTACCAGCCCTCTTTTGCTTCAGACTTGATAAGTAGACCTCCTTAGCTTTTGAATGACATCATAAAATGCCCTATGTACTTTGGAAATGATGTGTGCAATGATTGAACCAAAACAGATAACTTTGAAACTCACAAACTCAAGAAAACCTTCTATTTATGTCTTGACACCTGCTGGGTATTTTGCTCAATATGAGGAGCACAGTAGGAATTGGAAAAATTCCTTTTAGGGGTATCTAATTCGCTTAGTAAGCTAACTATTCCAAGTGGAATGATGTGAAAAGATAAATTATGCTAAGAGAAATCAATTTAGCAAGTTAAGCTGTACCCCCGATTTTTTAGGACTGTAGCAGATATTGACCAGTGATCACCTCGACGCAGGTTTCTCTGAACTGGCGAAATAGAATCTCTGCAAACTTTAGCAGCATATAGATAACATCAAGCTGAATCCAACAAGCTTTGAATCACTGAATTTGGGGAAGAGTTGACCGATATATGTACTCCACAAGTTGACAGACTTTTGAGTAGTATGACAGAGAGCTCAGAAATGAACAATGTGAATGTATGTATTAATGAACACTTGTATACAAATCCATTGGCATGAAAATCATTGCCTAATGGTGTAGATAGGTGTGGGATAGAGTGTAGGCCTCACACACACTCAGAATCACTGATGAGAAGCTTGAGAGATATGAGTTCTACTCGCGACTTTTCCATGTCCATTTTTATAAGGAATGAGTAAAAATTTGAATTCAAATTCAAACTTTTGGCTCCCTATGATCAAGCTCCTATATCCTAGGAGATATTCCTTCAATCAAAGAGCTACCTTTTCCACGAATCCTTTTGGTAGGTGATTACAAAAGATTCCAAGTCAATTTGACTTTTACAAAGAGATAAAGTGGTAATTAACCACTAGCAATGGTTCCTATGCTTCTTCACATATGTAGGGTCTTCAAGATATCTTTCAAGCCAAATGTGTAGGCTTGGGATTTACACCAACATTTATTGTTCCTTGTGAGAACTCTTTATCCATAAGTCTTTATTGTCATTAGAGTTTTATTCTTCTCAAAAGGATAAAGATAAGATGCTCAAAATCCATGAGATTGGAGGTTGGTAGTTCTTGGTGATAAATCAATCACCTAAGACTTGAACTTGATTTCCATTTTCATTGATTATAGGAAAAGTAATCTTCATCAAAACAACCAAGCCTGCATGCTATTCGAATTCAAAGATATTAGAAAGGAATCATGAAATACTCAAAGAGTCCATATAAGGACTCATAAGCACTTGTATCATAATGTTAGAGCAATATACAAATTATTTTGATCTACACTTTTCTTTCCTTCCATTTTTTGCATCATCATCTCCAAAATCTTTCAACTTGCATAACATGGTTCTCTCTCCATAGTGATCCAATATTTATGATTAAGGGTCCATTAGAGATCTACCTTATGTGTACAAATTGTTGTAGCATTTGGGTTAGTAGATTGTGCAGAATAGAGATTTTATGGTGTCAAAGTCTATCTATGCATATGCCTAAAAGGTTAGGATTACCACTAATCAAAATTAAGCTTATAATAAGCACATTGTTTGGTGGTAATTCCAAATCTTGTGCATATTATCTACTCAACCATATATGTCACCTTCCTCTAAGATAAATTTAACTAATAACAAGTCTCTTAATCTAGTCTATGTGCAAAATCATCTATTTCATATCAATCATTTCTTATTCATGAGAAAAGCATAGTGTATTTATTGCACTAATCTTAAGCGCATATGGTGTATTTGATTCTCCAAGATCAAAAGGAATCATCTTATGCTGGTTAGCTAGACCAAACTTCAACACTTGTGAGTAGAGATTTCTACTCCATCAAGCTACACCAACTATCCACACCTTTTGGACGATTTCATAAGCTTTGTTGATTCCTCAATGACTGGCACTTGGGGTATAATGGTATTCAAACAATGATTCCCTTTAAGTCATGTTGGAGAAGATGGTGGATAGTCACAAGAGATGAAGTGGTGTAGCTAGATCCTACTTAAAACTAGCTAGGAATGATGGTTGGAGAGTGTCGTGGGCCTCTTTAGCTAGCTAATTAACATAAATAATCACATATGTTTTGTGGAAGATGATCCACTACTTGAAGGATCGAAATAGATAGGTTGGAAGATAGTGCAAGATAAAAAACTTGCTATTTTAGTTCAGATAAATGTCCAATGTTTTGAAAAATTCTTTGAGCACAAAAGCAATTGTCTTAATTCCTTTTGGGGAACTCTAACTAGCTTAATAAGCTAAAAATTATGAGTGATTTCATAAAAAATGATGGACTACATGTAGAGAAATGTGTTTAGGAAATCATACTATCATCTCGACATTTACGGGTTGTGACACTCAATAAACTACCGAGTAAGAATGAGCTAATATTTGATGATCCCGAGAAGCATTTCTAATGAAACTTTGTAGAGTTGTATTAGGCACTATGATGAATATATCATGCTTTAAATCATGGAAAGTGATCACCTACACATAGAGAACAAGCTTTGACAAGATCACTATTCTGATGGAGTTATGTCAGAGAAGTGACATGAGAATCTAATGATCATACATGTATTAAAACATGTACAAATACAATGTCATTTGGACATCAAACATTACTCAATGAGTGAGAGGTGAGCAAGCTATGAAGTAAGCTCCCACTTCACAATGTGTGTACACCAAAATGATTTTTGAACCTCGAGATACATGCGGGTCTTTTAGATCCTCCTTTTAAAGTCATACTTGGAGCGAAGGTTTGAATTCAAATTCAAAAATTCCACCTAAAAGGTGAATGCTAACATCTACGATAGATTCTCCCTCTTAGCTCAAAAACCAAAATGATTCATGATTTACAGCTTCCTAACTCCATGTGGATACAATTCACTTTTACAAAGACAAATGTGAGGTAATTTTACAAGAGGTTGAACATATGAAGCCTTGCATAGGTGATGTCAATTAAGCAAGCATGAGCTACGCAACCTAGTACGTGGGCTTGATTTTGATTGCACCAATATCTCCCGCTCAAGCCTAACATGCTTGGTCTTCATTGTTCCTTAATTTCATGCATACCAATCATCAATTTGAACCTATTCATCTTTGTTCCATCAACTGCCTTTGTGAGTATATCTTCACATTGTAAATGAGTTGATACATAGGATAGTTGAATATCCTTGCTGAGCAATTTTTCCCTTACGTAATGATAGTGCACTTCAATGTGCTTAGTCCTTGCATGGTATACATGATTAGCAGCCAATTGAAGTGAACTAGTGTTATCTGCAAAGATTATTGGAGTCTAGGAATGTATCTCCATGTCTGCATATAGTTGCTTAAGCCACATAGCTTCCTGAGTTGCAATTTCCAAGCCTCTATATTCTGCTTCTATGAAAGATAAGGCCACACTGGGTTGCTTCTTGGATGACTAGGCTTCTTCAAGATTAGATAATAGAGCTATATTTCCAGCCACATGATTGGAACAACCTGAATCAATGTAGAAAAGAGGCTCATCATCTTTATCTTGCTTGGATATCATGTTCATGATGAGTAGAGAGTCTTCTTGATCTTCACTATAGTTGTTGTGGTAGCCTTTGTTGTAGTTATGGTTGTAGTTGCCTCCACCATTATTGTATCTGCTTCATGATTGTCCATAGATGCATTTATGGTATCCTCTTCCCCTTTGGTTCCTTGTATTCTTGAAGCATTATTCTGTAGTGTGGTTGTTAAGACCACAAATTTTGCATGGTGAGTTGTTGTAGGGTTTCCCCCTGCCTTGCTTTCGTCCTCTGCCCCTTCCTCTAGCAACTCTTCCTCTTCTTTCATAGTTAGCTTGATAGGTACTAGCCTCTTCTTCCTATTTCTTGCTTTTACCTTTATCCTTAGTTTTATTCTTATCTGTATGAAGGGTAGAAGATTGGTTACCTCTTGAGTTATCACCATTTTTGTTGAACTTTGTCTCGTGGGTGAAGAGTTGCCCTACCAAGGCATCGAGATCAGGTATTTGCATATCCATGTAGAGACCCATTGCTGTGGTGAAGGACTCCCACTTGTCATCAGGCATCATTCCATTAAGGATCTCCCTCACAATGTGTTCTTCTTCTATCTCCTCTCCAATGCTTGCAAGCTGGTCAGCCACATCTTTCATTTTGGTTACCTAATCAGCCACTCCTTATTTTGGTTGTTTCTTTAGGGTTGTGAATTCCATCCACAACTGATTCTTCCTAGCTCTTGTGTTTTAGGAGAAATATGATGAAAGCAATTCCCAAGTCTCTTGGAAATTCTTGCAATTTCTAACATATGGTAACAAGAAATCAGAGATTGAGTTTAGTAAGTATGACCTGGCAAGAGCATCGTTTGCACACCATGTGGTAAGCCTCTCTTACTCTTCCTTTGTTGGTTGATGCTTGCTCCTAAAGATTGGCATTTCTTCATCTCCTGAGATGTATCCATATAGGATTTTCCCTTGAAGGTATTCTTGCATCCTTAATGACCATGCTGAGTAGTTGTTCCTGTCCAATTTTTCAATGAAGGATGGAAATCCATCTCCCATCTTTATTGTTGTTGCTCTGATACCACTGTTGGAGGAGATGGTGGATACTCACAAGAGATGAAGTGGTGTAGCTAGATCGTACTTCACACTAGCTAGGAATGATGGTTGGAGAGTGTAGTGGGACTCTTTAGCTAGCTAATGAACATAAATAATCACATATGTTGCTTGGAAGATGATCCACTACTTGAAGGATCAAAACGGATAGGTTGGAAGATAAAAAACTTGCTATTTTAGTTCGTACACATGTCCACTGTTTTGACCAATTCTCTAAGCACAACAACAATTGGATTAGTTCCTTTTGGGGAACTCTAATTAAATTAATAAGCTACGAATCTTGAGTGATTTCATAAAAAATGATGGCAGACATGCAGATAAATGTGTTTAGCAAATCATACTATCATCCTGACATTTACGGGCTGTGATAGTCAACAGGCCAATGAGTAAAGATGAGCTAATATCTGATCCCGAGAAGCATTGCTAATGAAACTTTGTAGGGTGATAGTAGACGATATGCTGAATCTATCATGCTTTAAATCGTGGCAACATATCAACTACATACAGAGAACAAGCTCTCACAAGATCAGTGTTCTGATGGAGTTATGACAGAGAAGTGACATGAGAATGTAATGATCATATATGTATTAAAACATGTACAAATACAATGTCATTGGCAATCAAACATTGTTCAATGAGTGAGAAGTGAGTGAGCTATGAAATAAGCTCCCACTTCACAATGTGTGTACATCAAAATGATCTCTAAACCTCGAGATACACACAGGTCTTTGAGATCCTCGTTTTAAAGGCATACTTGGAGCCAAGGTTTGAATTCAAATTCATACTTCCACCTAAAAGGTTAATGCTAACATCTAGGATAGATTCTCTCTTAGTTCAACAACCAAAATGATTCGTGATTTAGAGCTTCCTAACTCCACGTGGATTTTACAAGAGGTTGAACATATGAAGCCTTGCATAGGCTATGCCAATTAATCAAGCATCAGCTACTCAACCAAGTATGTGGGGTTGGGTTTGATTGCAACAACAATTCCTTTATCATAAGGTATACATATCATTCCTTTGTATAGGAGATATTCTTCTTGAATAGTGTAATGCTTAAATCTATCTCAAATGATAAGATTTGTACCTTGGATTAAGGCCTTCTTCTGGGGCTCCTTAAAACTTGTATATCCTTGATATGGACCTTTCATAAACCCTACTAAGTTATTGGATATTTGTGAGAAACTTAGATAATTCAACATAGGCATGTGACTTAAAGGATCTACCACTACATTGAACTTCCATCTTCAATATCTGAGTTCCTAATCAAAGTTGTAGAGTATGTCATGCCATCTAGCCTTTCTACCTTTTATCTTAGATTGGTTTGTAAAACATTTGATACTTGCTTGATCAAAAAATTTAATCAAGTGTTCAAAAGAACTAATTTCTCCATTCTCTAGAGAAGGCAAAATGACATAAATCTCTTTCTCATAGCTAGAATAATTATATTGAGCTAATTTAACGTTTGACTTTATAAAGCAATTGTTCCGCCATTCCAATTCAACACATCTCCAATCATTAGATCACAAGCATTTGTTTGAACCACAAAGGGTTCATTTGAATCTACCATTTTTGGAACTTGAGGCTGATTCTTAAGGCTTTCCTAAGTTATTTCATACTTTTAGTGTGTTCCTTATCCCAATTAAGGCTTTTAGGCTTTCCCTTTAGCTTTTCAAATAAAGGGATATATTTGAAAACTATCTCCAATATCCTACTAGCCCTATGCAATATTGAAGCTCTATAATAGTTTCAGTTTGTGGCCAATTAAGAATAACTTAGAGCTTTTTGGGATCTACTTGAATTCCTTTCTCAAATATAATGTGCCAATGATATCTAAATTCTATTGAGAGGAATTCACACTTAGATTCTTTGCCATATATATTTCTCTTTCTCAGACCTTGATAACTATTTTGCAAATGTTCTAGGTAAGAAATTACATCTTGATTATAGATATGAATGTCATCAAGGAAATCGACTACGATTTTTTCTAAATAAGGGATAAGAATTGTGTTCATCAAATTCATCAACGTAGCTAGGTCATTCATTAGTCCAAAAGGCATGACTAAGAATTGAAAATTCTCATACATAGTTTTTAAAACCTTTCATTGAGGCTTTTAGTCAACCCTTAGCCTTAATTAAACGAAAACAATGCCACTCTAACAAGCACGTGGTCTATGCATGCTAAAAACACCTCGAAACCTGCATAGATCTCTCTCTCTCTGTGTCCGCAGCAACAGTAGAAGGGGGATGAATCTCTCGCTCTATATGTGTGTGCATGTGTAGCAGCAGCCGATGTGGAGGAGGTGAATCCTTCTCTCTCTCTCTCTCCATTCTTCATACCTGAAAGAAACATTAAGAAAAAAACAGAAGCACATATCATTTATATTTACATTAAAAAATAAATACATGCATAGAACGTATCTTTACGTCACTTTACAGAATCCACACACATGCAGATGCAAACCATCACATACACATAGACATGCACGTAGACGTAAGCACTTTCTCACACTTCTCCCTTAGTTCACACATGACTTTCACATCACTTAGAGTAACATACCTATCACACACGTTATTTGTTAGGTATTTTATTATTTAGATTCTTGTTCAGTTTTTATAAACTCAAATAAAATGAAATATATTAATGCGCACACATTAACGTAAATAAGCACATGAAATCATCCATGCAAACATATATATTAATGACATATACACATATTCCTTTCAACAAAGTAATTATGACACAAAAATAACTCATATATGTAATTAATTTCACAAACATAGATGCACACATGTAAATTCATAGATACAATCACATATTCACATACACATACAAGAGGGTTACAAAAACAAAACATATAGGGTTGGGCACGCATTCATTTAGGCTTTCGCATCATTCACTCACTTAGGGTATCCAAATATTTGGGGTTTCGTGCTTACAATTCCACTCACTTTTCACAATCAGGTTTCCTAGCACTTATCCTTTTGTGGATTGATTCCACAAAGATTTTCGCTTCCTTATAGATGAATGCTAGCTCCCTATTCAGAACATCACTCTTGGGGGGGATTTGTTGATATATTTTGGTAGTGATGTGTGGAAACACACTTATGAGCATCAGACCATGTTTTTCCCTCTTTCGGAGGTTTTTTTCCCCTCTTGTATATATGCATATAACCCTAACATGTTACTTATCTTTGTACATTTAGTTAGTAATACATTCAGTTGGTACTACATTCAGTATTGTGTATTGTGTATTGTGCCTCAAGTTTCTTCTTCTTCCTTATGCTTTTCATGTGCTTCCACAGACCTCTTACTCCAACACAAGGGTATGCATATAGTTACTATTTATAAATTTTTTTTTTGAGGATGAAAATTGTTTCCAAGGGATGGAGTTTTTTAAAGTAGGTTGATGATTTGCATGTCTCACTATTTTAGGAAAATCTAAATTCCGACATCATTTGGTCACTTGGATGTATGGCCAAATATCTCGAGACTAGACTTAACAAAAGCTTCATATGATCTCTAGGACAAGGAATCCATCTAGCCTAGTGGCCAATTCTTAAGAGGGGAAATGAGGAAAACTTTGGTTGAAGTTGTGCTATGTGCAAGGTTTCTACCTTAGATCTCCATCAATCCAAGCATTGTGGGTAAGCCTTTCTAGTTTGCACCTTTCCACATAAAGGCTGGTGAATAATCAATCCACAAAATAATGGTGGTGAGTTTGATTAGGAAAAGGATGGTTCTCAAATGATTATAAATTTCTAAAAGAATGGCTCTCAAGTAAAAAAATATCTTTCATAGAGTAGCTTAGAGTAAAAGTCGTTGAGGATTCAATAGCTAGGGTTGGGAGAAGATTCATATATCTAGCAAGTGGTGGTCCTAATGTCTATTTCATTACATTAACAATGCAATGATCAGGCATATTTATGTTCTAGACACTTCAGTGGAAGTATGGGAAACCCTAGAGAGCTTATACAATACTTCAACCAAAGAAGGGAAGATTCCATTAAAGAATTAACCCAATAATGTTAGGAAGAAACCTAGTAGGACCATAAAGTATTACATTCTCAAGATCAAGGAGGTAGGTGATGCATTTGTATCCATAGTTTGTCACATATATGAGGATTGTGTAGCTGTAAATACATTTAATGGACTTTGGGATTATGAGAAGTGGAAGGCTTTCACCACATCTATATATGCTATAGATAATCTTCTCGAATCTTTCCAACAAGGAAAACAATTAAGGATTCCCTTTAAGAATAATACCTATGGGAGTGAAAATGTTTTAGAACTCATTCATATGGATGTTTGGAGTCCAAAAAGAGAAACATGAATTTCTAGAAATAGGTCTTTTGTAACTTTAATTGATGAATTTTAAAGAAAAGTGCAGTTGTATTACATTAGGAAAAATATGATGTGTTTCACTACATCATGCATTTCAAGGCACAATTGGAGGAGGGAGTCTCGAAAGTTTATCAAACATTTGAGATATGATGGAGGGGGAGATAATGGTAGCTAAATGCTATCAAGAGACAATTTACTTAAAATTATACGCCTCAACAAAATGAGGTAGCAAGAAGAAAGAATAGACACATACTAGAGGTAGCAAGATGTATGCTCAACCAAAATGACTATGCCGCATTGTTATTGGGCGGAGGCTATATATATAGCCACATACATCATGAATAGATGAAGTTCATTAGGTATACATCATTTAACCATGAAGAAGGCACAGAGTGGAAGAAAACCTTGCATTTAAAATATTAAGATCTTTGGTTGTATATGTTATGTACATGAAACTAAAGAGTTGAGGTCAAACTTAGATGCAAAATCTAAAAGGTGTATATTTTTAGAATATTTGATGGACACAGAGGTGTATAAATGCTCTAACTACATCATCAAGGAGCTTAGAATAAGTAGGGATGTCTTCTTTGATGATTTGAAGAGGTTGTATACCTTGTATACACACATAAGTTCTTTGCATGTGGATGAAATATGTGAGAGAAATAAGAAGAATGATGATAGATTTAGAGAAAGCATGGATTTAAGTGGTACAGGAAACTCATTGAACACAAGAACACTATCACGTTAGAGTAGAAAACTTAGGGAAAGAAAGAAAATTCAAATGCAATGGGAAGATTGCAATTGGAGAAGGAAGCTATGTGGATGAGAGCATGTTCAAAGATAAAGATATAGAGGAAATTGAAACTCTAGGAGTGGCAAACAAAGAGAGAAGATGGAAACCACACCTACATTAAGTGAAAGAAGGTTCTAAATATTTAGATATCTAGTTCAAATGTTAACACATGATAATCTCATTGCAAAGCATTATGCATACATGACTTAGGAAGTCAAGGACAAACAATGGATTAGCTGTAAAGAAGCTAAGGATTGTAAGGAATGGAAAGAGTCAATGAAGGAAGTTCACAAGGGAGTTGTTAAAAGCCTCACTTAGAGCTTGATACCAGATGAAGAAGCCATGGTTCTAGTTAATAAGTGGTCTTATAAAATTAAAACAAATTAAGATGGCTCCATTGTTTGGTAGAAAGCAAGGTTCATGGCAAAAGGCTTCTCCCAAAGCTATGGGATTGAGTATGACAAAAAATTTAGCTCCATAACCAAGATGCCAATAATTAAGACTTTGATTGTAATACTGAAATCAAAGAAATGGAGCTTATATCAATTGGATGTGAAGAATGCCTTCCTCAATGGAGAGCTTGAAGAAGTAGTCTACATGAGTTGATCTCAAGGATTTGCTAATACTAGGTACCCAAATCATGTTTGCAAGCTACATAAAGAAATATATGGACTAGGAAAAGATCCAAGGGCCTAGAATTAGAGCTTTGTGGATTATGTATCATGTTTTGGCTATGATGAAAGTGTTCTAGATCCAACACTTTACACAGAGAAGCCAGGAGAGAAGATGGCATACATATGCATTTATGTGGAAATTTTGATCATACGAACATGTGATATTGTGATTCTTAAAGATATAAAAAAAGATTAGAAAGGATTTTAAGTACACTAGACCTAACCTTAGACATGTAGTAGGTGTACACACTGAATTTCTAATGCAGCCAATGATGATCATGTAATGGTAGGAAAATAACTTCTTAGATACATCAAGCATACCATCAAACAAGGTCTATTTTACTCTTATGATGATGATGTAAGTGTCAAAAGATATAATGATACTTATTTGGTAGGTAGCAAGGGTGATCGGAGGAGTACATTAGGTTATGTTTATATAATAGGTAAAAAAGTGATCTCATGGATCTTGAAGAAGCATCCCACTATTTCTCTTTCATCCAGATTCACTAAGCATAGAGGATTCACATGGCTACATGTGAGCTATTTTGGCTTAAGAAGGTACTTAAGGACTAGGAAGTGGAAGTGGATGGGTTTCCTTTTTATGGAGACAACAATTTCAAGCATCTATCTAGCTAACAATTCAATGTTTCATGCAAGGAGCAAGCACATAGAGGTTCACTATCACTTTATTAAAGAAATGAGTATTACAAAAAAGCTAGATATAAGGTACATTAACACTAAAATGCAAGATTTAGACATGATGAAAATCTTTCTTCAAGGTACAAAGCTTGGAGGATTCAAGGAAGGAATCAACATAAGAGACAAAGGATGAAAAAAGGAAGGAAAAAGACGTGAGCTCTAGATAGACTTTTGGAGGTTAAGAGGCATTTAAAGCTTGAGGGTGTGGGAACATGCCCCTAGTTTCTACTTCCCCATCCATCTACAATAAAAGCATGATGATTTCATTGATTTGGAGGCATCAAAGCATGTCTATAATGGAGAGAAGTTGATTATAGAAGAAATAGGTCACCCCTTGATGTGATTGGACCTTAGTTTTTGACATGTATATGTTTTTCATTGGCTAAAGAGGTTAGTACATGATCTTTATGTTAAAAATCAAGCCTTAAACCAAACCAAGTATATTTTTGGGATGTTTTGGTGTTGTTCCAATGCCCCATTCTAGTGTACTAGTGTTGAAAATAGTTGGCCTAAACCTTAGTTAAATTCTCAAAGCATGGTTGACAAGTTCACTTATCATTTAGAGGCTCCATATCATGAATTTCAGCTACGAAGAAGTTTCTACCACTTTCCTAAACCATAGCTTACCAAAACATTTTAGTGGTTGATTGAAAGATTCTTAAAAAACTATAGGAGAACTTTTTGAGAACCTATGAATAAAATTCATGAGTAAATATCCTCGACCTCTACTCTCTTCCTAACTTACTCTAGAGTTGAAGGAACTTTCTACACACAACCTAATTTCATGGTTTGGCATCTTGTTAGCTTATACTTCTCTCTTGTAACCCTTTGCGCACTACCTCTTTGAGAAGAGCTAGTTTACAAAATGATTTTGTCTTGGTTGTAACTCAATCTTCAAGTAAGAATTTGAAGTGATTTTACTTGTGTTTGGTTGCTCATAGAGTCTATCAAGTGTGATATACATTTTGTGATTTTCCTCTAAGTGATCTTAGAGTGAGGTAGATAACAAGGATAGCTATTCTGTCTTGCACGAGTTGGTTCCCCATGCTATTGTGTCGAAACCAAGTTTTCTAAAGCATTGTGGATATCTAACAATGTCCGTGTCAATTCTAGAAATTTTCATTGTTTTCCACATCTATATTTTGAGTTAGAGCCAAAATATTGACTCTAAGTTACTATAAAAGACAACCTATGAGGGACTTCAAACTTCCAAAGCTACATAGGGGCGTTGATTCATCCCTAAGAATGGTAATAGTGCATTTCAAAGCATTTGGAACAATTGAGGGAGGCAAAGAAACCACTTGAAGTTGGAAAAGGTCCCGAGAAAGGACCTAGAGCAAGCATGCAAGCTACATCAAATTTCAGAAGTGGATTTTGAAGATAGGAGTTGACACTTCAATACATATCAAACAAGGAAGCTATAATAAGGTAGTCATTTTGAAGTTTCCATATTCCATTACGCTTGAGGGAAGCTTAGGAATCATAGAAGTTTACTCAATGGCTGAGTAAGCTACCCAGAAAAGTTGGAGAAGGAAAACTACCAGCCCTTGAGAGTTCCAGAGTTCTAGTTAGCAGTTTCCTCATGGGTAAGGGACTATGGGGATTATTTAGTGGAGTTGCAAAGAGCCATAAAATCAAGAGAAGGATTTGAATGAGTCAATTGAAAGAGATTGGAGAGTCATATACTTCTTATTTCAACACATTAGTAATAGCATGATTGATCACATCCAAGACTTGGACTCATCCAAGATGCTATGGGAGGTTTTCAAGAGATTATACTACAACTTCACAAAAGCATGAAAGTTTCAACTCAAATTGAGTTGAAAAACTTAAGGAAGGCTCAAATAACAGCATTAATGATTATAAAATCAAGGTAAAAGATATTGTAGGTGCCCTAGGATGAATATGCATCTCCATGGAGGAGATAATTTTGTACCCCCTACACTAAATCGGCTATGAGATGATGAAAAATGGAGGCCATTTAGTACTTTAGTATATATGAGGGAATAATTACTAGATTTGTAGAAATTAGTTACACTCATGGTGACTAAGGAGATGAACTTGATTGGAGGTCATTGAAAGGGCAATAAAGCCCAAGTCTTTTATGTAGGCAATGGCAAAGGAAAGAGAGATGACACAATGGACAAGTCAAAGGTAGAGGAAGATCTGATGAAGAAGGTTCAAATCAAATCCATGGAACAAGGGGGAGAGGAAGAGCTATATAAAAATGAGATAAAACGCAAGGAAGAGACCATAAAAGGAAATGCTACAACTTTGATAGGCCAGGCCAATTTACAAGGGACTATTACTCAAAGAACATTCAAGTAGGATATAAGATGAATGAAGGTAAATTTGAAAAATACTTCATATGCATCAAAGAATGATAATTTCTTAGCCATGACAAAATTAAGTGGTAGGAAAGAATGCATAGAAACCATATGGTACATCGATAGTGGCTGTTCAAATCACATGACCTACAATAGGAAAATGTTTTGTGATTACCATAAACCAAGAATAAAAGGGCATGTTGAAATAAGGTATGACACTGAGCATAGGATCACACACATAGGCATTGTTCTTTTGGATTGAGTCAAACTCAACACCAAACAATGCTTTGTGGAAGATCCAAAGGAAGGATACAACCTGATAGAAAAATGGAAAGAAGGAAGGATGGATATTCACCATAGAGCTAAGACCAACTGCATCACACATGTGTCTAGATTTTTTGGCAACAACCAAATAGCTAAGGTGGATTTGTGGCACAAGAGGATCGGTTTCATAAACCTTCAAAAGCTGACGGATGTACAATCGAAATGTGTGGTAATTAGTCTTCCAAATTTCCACTCTCAAAGAATGCAACATTTCTGTGAAGCATGTCAAATTGGGAAGCAAGCAAGGCTTCCATTCAAGAAGAGTACAAAAGGAGTAGATTTCTATTAGCCCTCATTCACAGTGATGTATGGGCACCAACTAAGCAACCCTCATTAGGAGGGAATAGGTATTTTGTTATCTTCATTGATGATCACACAAGAATGACATGATCATATTATATGAAGTCAAAGGCTGAAGTGTTTAGTCACGATAAAGTTTTCAAAGAACTTGTTGAAAAGTAGATGGGTAGGTACAAAAAAGATTGTTAGATCCCACGGAGGGAGACAATACTTCTCCAAGGAGCTTTCTGAATTTTTAAGTGATAATGGCATCAAAAGGCAATATATATGTAGGTATACACCCCAACAAAATGGGTTTTTAGAAAGGAGGAACATGCACATAGTTCAAGCGGCAAGGTCAATGGTCAATGAGATTAATGTGTCCAACTGCTATTGGTCAGATGCATCAAGTATATCCATCTACATCATGAATATGTATCCCACTTCAAGTGTACATGCTTTAATTCCATACGAAGCATGGTATGGTAAGATGTCCCTTCTATCGCATCTCAAAATTTTTGGTTGTGTATGTTATGTGCACGTGCCTTATGAAGTGAGACATAAAACTTGAAGCAAAGGCTAAAAGAAGTATCTTTATTGGACATTCAAGTGAACAAAAGGGTGTTTGATGCCATGATCCTAAAACCAAAGAGCTAAAGTTATCTGCAAATCTTATTTTTGATGAATTTCTACCATGGTATGGTATGAAATATTCATTGTAGGTTGAAGACATACATGATGCCAAGAGAACATATCAAAGACAAAGAAATCATGGATATTTTTGGTCCTTCATATTCCAAAGCAACATCAAAGGGCAGCCACACATCTTCATTGAAAGTGAGATTGTGAAGCAAGCCTACTTCAAGTGATGAAAGTTCTACAAGAAGGAAAAGCAAGGAGGGAAAAGATGTTTGCGATAATCCATTGGAAGAGATGGATAATAATAGTGAAGGATAGTTTGAAAAGATAGAAACTCTAGGTGTAAAGACAAGAGAAGAAAGAATAAATAGTTTCATTCTAGCCTCTAAAGAGAGAATAATCTCAACAAGAGAAAGATATCTAGTTCAAACATAATGCATACATGAGTCTAGTTGTAATTGAAGAGCCTAATTGTTTTGAGGATTCAAGAAAGCATGAGGAATGGAATCAAGCCTTGAAAGAAGAGGTAAAATCACTCAACAAAAAGCACACTTGTTCATTGGTTCCTAGGGCAAAGGGCAGATAGGTGATAGGCAAGAAATGGGTATATAAGCTAAAGAAGAATTCAGATGGCAACATATCTATGTATAAAGTAACTCTCATTGCAATTTTATCCTCCAAAATTTGGAAGATCCACCAACTAGATGTGAAGAATGATTTCTGGAATGGTGACCTCTAGGAGGTTGTTTTCATGGAGAAACCCAAAGTCTTTGAAGAATAGAGGTATCCTCATCATGTTTGTAGGTTAAAGAAGGCTCTCTATGATCTCAAGCATGCCCTAAGATCTTGAAACCAAAGGCTAGTGGAATACTTAGCCAAATGTGGCTATAACAAAAGTGATGCCAACTCGTCATTGTACATGAAGAAGGAAGGTGATCTTGTTGTCTACATTTGCAGTTATGTTGGTGATATTATTATTATTATAGGGATGATAAAGCAAGCACTAGAGAGATCAAGAAGAAGCTTGAAAAGACATAAAGATCTCATATCTTAGAGAATTGAATTACTTCTTAGGCATAGAAGTGATCTACAAGGAGAGAGGCATCTACCTCATGCAAAGGAAGTACATTCTTGATGTACTAGAAAACTATGGAATGTGTATTTGCAAGACAATTTCAAATCCATAGGAAGTCATGTAAAGATGAGTGAACATGATGGAGAAGATATTGAGAATGTTACTTTGTATGGATGCATTGTAAGATCTTTGAATCATTGAACTCTCACTAGGCTAGACATCAAGCATGTAGTAGGCGTTGTCTCATAGTTTATGCAAATTTCAAAGCATAACACTTAATGGAAGCCACAAGGATTCTTAGATACCTAAAAGGTGCTATAAATGAAGGCGTATTCCATTCTTATGATGAAGATTTGTAGGGACAAGCTTATTCTGATGCATATTGGGTAGGCTTGAAGGAGGATATAAGGAGTAGTACAAGTGGCTATGTAGTCATAAATTGAAGCAAGTTTGTTTTGTGGAGCTCCACGAAGTAGCCAACAATAGGTGTAGATTCCAAAAAAGCTGAATATAGAGCCTCAACCTTTTTGTCTTGTGAGCTTAAGTGGATGAAAAAGCTCTTTAAAGAGTTGAGCTTGCAAGTGACCAAAATCCCATCATGTGTGACAACATGAGTAGCATAACCTAACATCGAATCCCAGTCTCCATGCTAGGTCTAAGAACATTGAAGTACACTACCACTTTGTGAGAGAGAAGCTGATTGCAAAGGAGGTCAAGGTGGAGCATGTCATTACGAAAGATCATTTTGTCAATATGTTTTCAAAAGGATTAGAAAGAACAATGCTACTCAAATTTGAATCATTGGTACAATCCATTCAAGTTCAACTCTTGAGGGGAAGTGTTACAAATCAAGCCTTAAACTAGACCAAATATATTGTTGGGATGTTCTAGTGTTCTTTTCATGTTGTTTTGGTGTATATACATTTTAAAAATATTTGTCTTAAACCTTAGCTAAAGTCCAAAGAATTGGATGAAAAGGACGTATTTCAAAGAGGGAACATATGATGAGTTTCATCCACAACAGATTTTCAACCACTTTTCTAAATGATAGCTTACCAAAAATGTTTATTGGTTGATTTAGAGATTCTTGGAAACTTATAGGAACACTTTTTGAGAGCCTATATATGTATGAATCCTGATAGTTAGTATTTTTTCACAAATTCTACTCTCTTGCTAACTTATTTTAGGGGTCAAGGAAGTTGCTAAATGCATCCCCCTTGCTAACTTAGTCATCTTGTTAGCTTATACTTATCTATGGTTAGCCATTGCTCACAACCTCTTTAAGGAGTTATCTAGTTTCAAAAATGATTTTTGTTTTAGCTGTAACTCCTAGTAAAAATTTTAAATTATTTTAATTGAGTTTGATTTCTCATAGATTCTATTAAGCATGATATAACTCTCATGATTGTCCTATAAGTGAGCTCGGAGTGAGGTTGAAAAACGTGAAGGTGGGTTTCTGCAGATAGATAGAAAGGAACAAGGATAATATAACATGTTTTAGAGGTTGGTTCTCCATGTTGGATTGTCCAAAGCATGTTTTTGTAATGTGTCCCTGGTAGCTAACCATATACATTTTTATTCATGCCCAAAACAATCATTGTAGGGCACTACGGAAAACAACCTATGCGGGCATACAACCTTCGAAAGTCTCATAGGTGTGTTGATTTATCCCCTAACCCTTCAAAGACTCTACTGAGTTTTATTATGACGTAGAGTTGTGGAAAAGAGTCCCTAATCTACTTTTGTTCTTAATCAAGCCCCTTTCTAGTTTTTCTCTATATATTTTGAATAGATTTTATTTTTAAACACTCTATCTCTATAGATGATCTTGGTAGAACCCTGAGTATTGTAGTCAGTGATTCGCCTTCATTACATATCCATTTCTAGTGTCTTTGTCATGTTCTAAATCTTATATGTTTCTCTTTGAGTGACATACGTCTCGAGATCAATGTCTGCACAAGCTCAAACAACTATGAGGAACAACTTCTTTGTAGGTAGCTAATACTCTATGCAGAGATCAAGTAGTCTCTTTTGATGTAGCTTCTTGAGGCATCATTGAGTCTCGAAATAGAATGAGTTTACTCTGACTTCTATGTCTAGTTTGAGACTACAAAGCTTCATTTACACTCTCTACATGTACTACAAGAAATTCAAAAAACATAGAGCCTGTACCTAAAAAGATAAAGTTCCTAGGAGGGTCCATTTAATTTCATTATGCACGTAGGAGTGTTTATCCTCTAGCATAGTTGAGTCCAATGCTTTGGTGAATAGGTCAACACATTGATCTTCAAAACTAATGTGTTATACTTGGACTTCCTTATCCAACATATTGTCTCTAATATAGTGGTAATGTACCTCTATATCCTTACTCCTAGCATGGAACATATGACTGGTAGATAGGTACACACTACTCATCTTGTCACACATGATTGAAAATTGTTTATCTATTGGATTTTATGCTTAGTAGCGAGCACCTTTTCTTTGACATAGTTCTAATGTTAGGATTGAATCGTTGATCCTAGCATGGAGCATAGGATTCAAAGTTAGGTACACACTAATCATGTTATCGCACATGACTAGAACTTGATTAACCTAAAAAATCAATTCAACTATAAGCTTCTTGAGCACCATGATATCAAAATTTACTTGTGCCAATGCTTTGTATTCATATTATCTTGAGAATATAGAAACTATTGGTTTTTTCTTTGCTATCCATGAACTAGTTCTCTTGCCTAGCATCACAACATATCCACTTGTAATTCTACCATTTTCTTTGGATGGGGCCCAATCTGCATCTCAAGAATACCAAAGAGTTTCATTTTAGGCATATTTCAGATATCAAAGAAATATGTTAGGTGCTTGTAAGTGAGGCACTACTATGAGCTAGCAGACTAAATGTATATGGTAGGCGAGGTCTTCGAATCGGTACGTAATTTAAAGAGCCTACTATGGATCTTTCTAAGAGTGCATGTTGAACTTTACACTTTCAACATGCATGTTGAACTTTACACTTTCAACATGCATGTTGAACTTTACTATGGATCTTGAACTCTACACTTTTAGTCGAAGTCAATATTATGTCAACTTCCATTAGATTTCTCAATGCTTTGTAGCCTCTAAGTCCATACTTTTCTAATACATCAAAAATGTATTTCCTTTGCATGAGTAATATACCATTGTGTTTGCATATGGCCTCAATACCTAGGAAATACTTGAGATCTCCAAGGTGTGATCTAAAACTCTTCTCAAAGTCTTTGCTTAATGTATTTGATTCTTTATTCATGGTTATATGTAATCATACATACACACATAACTAGAGAGAGTCTTCATCTTCTCATTTTTCAAATAATGAACCACACTTGCTTAGTTTATATAAAAACCTAACTAATTAGTCCACAAGTCTCTGATTCCAAGCCCTTGCGGCTTGCTTGAGACCAAAGGGTTTCTTCTTCAACTAGAAAACATAATCAATTTTGGTTTTATCTTCAAACATTAATGGTTGGTCCATGTAGACCACTTCTTCTAGATCTCCATTAAGAAAAAATTCTTCACATCAAGTTGATATGGTAAAAGTCTTGATCCTGAAAAAGGTCTTCTACATTTTCCATTGCGAATAGGAGAGGAATTCTCCAACAATTGGTATCAGAGCATTGGAGTTTGAAAAGGCAAAGCATTGGAACTGAAGTAAAGCAAAGGAGAAGCCATAAATCAAGGGGGATCTTTGTAAAGTCAAGACGAAGCGCCAAAACATAACTGAGGTAAACTTTAAACTTGGAAGTCTTTAATGGCTGATTTTGGACAACAACAAGTTGAGAAGTTAGATAAAGATAATTTTCAGTCTTAGAGGTATAGAATGACAAATTATCTTAAACGTAAAGGTTTATGGAGTCTAGTTACTCGAGATGATCCACAACCAATGGAACCTTAAGATCCCAACGTTAATCCAACATGAAGGGAACAATTTGCTGATTGAGAAGAGAGGAATCGAAGGGTGATGTTCCTCATTTCACAAGTTATTTCTGACACTATGAATGGTAATGTGCAAAGCCTAGAGAGAACCAAGGAAGTTTTGGAAGCATTAGAGAAGGTGTATGCTACCTCAACAACGTCCTGGAAGATGCAAATCCAGAATGATCTCAAGAACATGAAGAAAAGCTCAAGGCAAAGCATTAGTGAGTATACATTGAAGATCAAGGAGCTTTCAAATCAGCTAGCATTAGTTGGATGCAAGATAGAAGAGGAAGACATCATCCAAACATCCATCAATGGCTTAAGGAGTGAAGAAAAGTTGAAGCCCCTCATTACAAACATTCTTTATAAAGATCCTCTACCAACATTCGAGGCAATTATACCAAATCTTGTGGCTGAAGAGGTTGCTCGACAAGGAGAAGGCATCAACGGTAAGGAAACCCATAGCCAAATGTTATTTGAAGGTCGAGGTAAAGGAAGGAACTCAAGAGGAGGCTCACAAGGAAGAGTAAGAAGCTACAACAACAAAAATTCCAGCCAACACAACTCGAAGGACAACAAGGACAACCCAAATGACAACACATATGGAAGAGGTCAAGGACAAAATAGAAGAAGAGGTGGAGGTTAATATAATCCTGATAAAAGTATAACATGGTATCATTGTGGTAAAGTAGGACATTATGCAAATGATTTTTGGCAAGAGAATGGAAGGATGAATGGAGGCAGTTGAAGGAGCCAAAATAACTATGCAAGTACATCAAGTGAAGGAGACAAGCAAATCATGCTTGTCATGAAGCATGAGTATAATAGCCCGAGAAGTGATGAAAAAAATGGTTATAGATTCAGGTTGCAACAACCATATGACATGCCAAGGAGATTTATTCACAAATCTACAAGCTCCAAGTGGAAAAGGATGTGTGGAGACCGGTGATAAAACTCAACACACAATTGAGCATGTTGGAAATATCAAGCTTCAAGACAAGAAGGTACTAAATGATGTTCTTCATGTTCCTACTATTGCAAAGAATTTGATTTCAGTACGACAAATGGTAGAGAAAGGATGTCATGTTATCTTCAATGAAAAAGACTGCTTTATAAAGAATCCAAAAGAAGGATTCAAGGTCGTTGCTCAAGGAAGGAAAGAAGGTAGGATGTTCACTTTGGACATTCAACAACCATATGGAAAGGTGATGTATATTCAGTTTGGAAACAAGAGGATTGATGAAATCGATTTGTGGCACAAAAGGATTGGACATAGCAACATTCCTAAGCTCAAGGATATGAAAAACCACGAAGTGGTAAGAGGTCTTCCAAGATTCAATGATGCTGGACTACATGAGTTGTGTGAAGCATGCCGATAAGGAAAGGAAACTAGACAACCATTCAAGAAGATCAACTATGTGGCAAGGAATGTCCTCGAATTGATACACACAGATGTATGGGGATCATCACAAGAACTATCGATGGCTAGTAATAGATATTTTGTCATTTTTATTGATTATTATTCAAGAAAAGTATGGATGTTATGCATAAAACAAAAATAAGATGTGTTCTCCATATTCAAGAGATTTAAAGCATAGGTAGAAAAGGAAACATGATGATACATAAAGACCTTGAGGTTTGATGAGGAGGAGAATACTTTTCCAAAGAATTTTACGATTTTCTTTATGAAAATGGCATCAAGAAATAATTTAGATGTAAGTAAAAACCTCAACAAAATGAAATTGCTGAAAGGAAAAATAGACATATCACAAAAGTTGCAAGATGCATGCTCAACAAGATGAAGGTTCCACTAAGCTATTGTGTTGAAGCAACTAGTATGACTATTTATTTGATGAGCAGGTGCACAATTGTTGGAGTGCATATTTAAGTCCCGATGAGGTTTATTATGGTAAGAAACGTGATCTTACACATCTCAAAGTTTTTGGATGCATGTGTTAAGAACTAAGGACAAAGATCGAGCCAAAGTCAGAAAATTGTATTTTTGTTGGATATTCATTAGAGCAAAAAGGATATAGATGCTACAATTCGATGATAAAGGAGCTACGAGTCTCATGTGATGTGGTATTTGATGACCTAATACCATGGTTTGGAGACAAAGGGAAAGAGAAGATTCTTGAAGAAGATTGTGAAGATGATGAAGGTGCTATCCAAGAAGAATTTCAGCAAAGAAGCACTCAAATGTCAGGTTGAGAAGCTTCTACATGACATGGAGAGAGTTCAACATGGAAGGGGAGACTAAGGAGTCATTCCTCATCACCAACATCAGGTTATGGAAGATTTGAAGCTGAAAGTGCTGCCCAAAATACTGATTCAAATGCAAGTGAATAAGAGTATGAAGAGGTGATTACACTAAAGGTAAAGATTAACCAGTTGAAGAAACAATATTCAAAAGAACCTACTTTGATATGACTGTTGGATGTGTGTAGAAGTGTGAAAGACACACAAGAAGCACACACAAGGAGCACAAATACAACAAGACACATAGGGAAGATCTATGGTTAGAAAATCTCTCTCTATTGATGATGAACTGAATTGAAGTAAGAGTTGAATAATATCTCTAATTATAAAGTACCACCACAAATGAGTGAATCATGTCTATGGTAACATGGGGAAAAAACCTCTAGCTATAGAAATTCCCATGAATAGGGAAAAGGTTCAAATCAAAGCTACTCGAGGAACACATAAGTGTAACAATTATAAGCCCGTAAAGGACACTAGTAAGATACATTTAACTTAAAGCCCCTCCGATGGATTTCAAACTCCATAAGAACCCATAACCTACTTGATAAACAAGGCCAAAGACTTAAGTGAGGGGTTAAATGTTTCTCTTCCTAAACCACAAGACACTGGTAGTGACTTAGAGTGCTTACTCTTACGATCTAAGGAAGAGAAAATATTGCATAAAACAATTTATGTAGTCACTACAAGGATAAAGCGGCTGTAGCGACATCCCCAATTGAAAAAGAAAAGTGAAAAGAGTCGCCTAAGTGATGATGGCATCAGACAACATTGCAGACATGATGCTCTAGGAGACAAATACAAAAAATAAATCTATTGAGTCAAATAAGCGATGATGAGCATCACATAAGTGACACACATATTATTCGTCACTATGTGCCTTGACTTTTAGAAACCATGTTAGCGACAGTTGCACACTAGATGCGATGCTATAGTGATGCACAAGTGACCCTCCATGAATTTGAAAAAAAAATTGATTTCCCCTGGCACATTTGTGCTGTGATCAAGTGAGGGAGTGAGAGAAAATGAGCGAAGGAGTGACAGAACGACGGAACGAGAACAAACGAGCGAAGGAGCGACTGAATGAGAAAAGGTACATGCACATACATACACACATATGCATACACACAGATGTATACACATACATACATATACATACACACATATGCATACACACACATGCATACACACACATGCATACACACACATGCACACATATACACATATACACACAAATCATACACACACATAGACATATAGACATACGCATACATATACACATACTTGCACATATACATACACATACATATACACACATGCATACACATGCATATGCATACATACATAGACACATTCATACACACAAATTCACGTACACACATACATATGCATACACACATGCACATACACACACATATATGCATACACACACATACACACATATACACATATACACACGCATACATATACACATATACACACATATATACACTCACATGCATACATAAACACACATGCATACATACATAGACACGCATACACAGAGATGCACATACATACATACATACATAAGTATACACACATACATACATACATACACACATGTACACACATACATAAATGCACACATATGCATACATACGCATACACATATAGATACTTGCACATATACCTACACACATATAGACACACACTCACAGTCACATGCATACATACACACACATGCATACACATGCATATGCATGCTTACATACATAGACACATGCATACACACACATGCACATACACAAAGACATATGCATACACACACATACATACATATACACATATACAAACACATACAAACACACATATAAACACATACACAAATACACATATATATGATATGCATACACACACATTCACAAATGCACACATATGCATACACACACATACACATATAGGAACTTGCATATATACACATATACGCATACACATATACATGCACATACATACACTCACAAAGATACACACACACACATACACTCACATGCATACATACACATATATGCATACATACACATATACGCATACATAAGTAGACACATGTATACACACACATATGCATACACAGACATGTGCATACATACACACATGTTCATACATACTCAAACACACACACACACACATACATACATACACACACACACACACACACACACACACACACACATATATATATATATATATATATATATATATATATATATATATATATATATATATATATATATATATATATATATATATATATATATATATATATATATATATATATATATATATATATACCATCACACACACTCACAAGCACATACACACACACATGCATATATACACATACACATATATATACATATATATATACACATACATAGACACATGCATACATACATGTATATGCATACATACATATACACACATACACATAAACATACACATACACATAGAGATACTTACACATACATACACACAGATAGACACACACATGCACATGCACATATAGATACTTACACATACATAGACACACATAGATATGCATATACATATACACATACACATACACAGACATACACAGACATACACAGACATACACAGACATAGACATGCACGTACACTCACATGCATACATACACTCATATGCATACATACGCACACATGCATACACATTCATATGCATACATACATAGACACATATATATACATACATACACACATATACACATATACATACATAAATACATACACACATATACATACATACACACATATACATACATACACACATATACATACATACATACACACACATGCAAACATACACACATATACACACATATACACACATACATAAATGCACACATATGCATACACACTCATATACATATAGATACTTGCATATATACCTACATACAAATAGACACACACTCACACTCACATGCATACATACACACACATGCATACACATGCATACACATCCATATGCATACATACATAGACACATGCACATACATACACAGAAATGCATACACACAAATGCATACACACAAATGCATACACTCACATACATCCACAAAAATGCATATACACACATACATTTGCACATATACACACACAAATGCACTTTACAAACACATGCATACATACACATAGAAACAAAAGCATACACTCACATACACATACATATACACACATGCACATACATACTTGCATACACTCACACACATGCATACACAAACATACATATATACACTATACATACATATGCATACACACATACATACATGTATACATACAGACACACATATACATACATGTATATGTATATAGACACACATAGAGACACATACATATACATATACACACATAGAGACACATATACACATACACATACACACACACATACACATAAACACACATACATACATATGCATACACAATGCACATGCATATGCATACACAATGCACATGCATATGCATACATATATGTATACATGCATACAAATACATACACATCCAAAATATACACATATACATATACTCACATACACATCTACATACACATACACACACATACACACACATATACATACATATATATACATACACACACATATACATACATGCATATGCACACACATACACATAAATACACACATGCACATATGCTTACATACATACACATGCATATGCATATATATACATACACACATATATACACACACACACACACACACACACACATATATATATATATATATATATATATATATATATATATATATATATATATATATATATATATATATATATATATATATATATATATATATATACATATAATCCACTTTGTTTTATACATATAGATATTATGGATCGTAGGAGAGAGAGAAAGGAGAAACTTACTCTCATAAAGAATCTTATGAGAGGGAAAGTTTTGTCTGATTCCTAAGGGGCTATTATGCATGAGTATGATGACATATGAGGAGTTAGATTTTTCCATATAGATGCTTATAGAGTGCCCATTGGAAGGCTTCTCTGTGGCTCGATTTGCAGGATGAGATCTATCTGCTCATAGGTATGCTTTATTCATTAATTAATGTTTCTAATATTATTATAACACATGTTTTTATTTATTTTTATCTATTTATTTTTATGAAACCTATCTCAATTCAGCTCGTGCGAGAACAACAAAGGTCCCTATAGGACATGCATAGGCAGCCTAGGACTCGAGTGCGACATAGAACTTGAGAGAAATATAGTATATATGAGACATGGGTTGGAGTTTAAAGGAAGAATGAGAGCTTTATGTGACTCCTACCTAGGTTTTGTTCACTTGAATTGGAAGTAAGTATAAGTTAACATATAAATTTAGGTAAATATTTTATGGTTTACTTATTTGATTTTTTTCTTTTGTAGTGCATTTGATGAGAGAGATAAAAAGTATATACTTAGTTCATTGCTGACAAAATTCAGCACTAGGTAGTCACATACATGGTGTTTGAAAGAGATGCAGATACTTATGGCACATCATCGTGATAATGCACCATGTACATTGCTTTTATTTGTTATATTTACATGTGTATCTATATAAATACCATAGAATATAGTAAATCAGCTTGATTCTTGTGTTTCTCGTGTTTGCCGTATGGTTAAAGTATATATACACATTGCATCTAGTTCTCCCACCACCTACTAGAGAGATGTCTCTCCTCCCAACCTTATGCCTCTATATATAGCTACTCAAATCAACGAGAACCATGATACATATATAGATATATACAGATCATGTACACACACACACACACACACACACACACACACACACACACACACATATATATATATATATATATATATATATATATATATATATATATATATATATATATATATATATATATATATATATATATATATATATATATATATATATATATGTGTGTGTGTGTGTAGCACATATTTAAGTACATACACGTCACACATACATGCCTACATGCATACATATATACATGTACATGGATACACAATTACGAACACACTGCCTATATCACACAAATGCACATGCATACATATATGTTTGTATACTAACACATGCATACATATATCATACACATGTGTATACATAGATACATATGAAAAACACATATATGGGTACTAACACACACACATACACACATACATGCACACACACACACACACACACACACACACATATATATATATATATATATATAACATGAATGCACATACATATATATACACACATATATATACATATATGAGAGGAATTTCTTCCTCAAAAATAAATCTATATATAAAAGTTTAGGCATACCCCCGAGCTTCATGTTCTAACTTAAAAGAATATGTTTTCAACTTTATGGTGGGATTCACCTATGTTCTAGTTGAATAACGGAGAACATAGTGTCTGATACCTATTCAAATGATTCAAGTTAACAATCGATAATGATCCCTTTTCAATTGGAAATTTCTACCTTCATGCTCAACTCGAAATGAATCAACCTTCAAAATAGTGTATAAAAATTAGGAAAAAATTCATTATTATGTGCTTGAAAAAATATTGACTATATCATAAAAAGTAAAATATTTCTTTACCTATTTGCATCTCTTTTTCCATAAGTATCCAAGGAGCAAGTGCATAAGTTGATTTCTATCAGAACTTGGCCATAACAAGTCCCTCTTGATGCTATTATCTCAACAAATCGATTTTTATCTCTGAACAAGTTCCTCTTGATGCTATTGTCTTGATGCCAAAATCTCATCAGGGTGAATGCCTAGCATCCAAGACAATGTATATCAACTAACAAAAGGTTTTTGTTGTATCAATACAATACAGCTTCCTAAAGACGGTCTATGGGTCTCTAAAATATATCATATCATATATCGAGAGCTCAAAACAAAGATGAAGTCGAACTTTGTACCAAGCTTTAAGCATCAACAAGCTTTTGTGGAGAGTGCTGAAGATGATACTGAGATACCATACGTTGTGCTTTCAAAGAGGAATGGATCACATGATGGGTCATACGAGGAATAACAAAGGGTGCATCACTGCATTTTAGAAAGCATTTAGATTCACAAGAGAAAAGGTGAAAATGATTTCAGAAATTGGGTAGAGGTGAGGAAGAACATGGTAGGCCTATTGATATGAAGAAGAAAGAAGCGGATGAGCTTGTACAACTTGAAGAGAAAATAGAGTCATTATGAATGAAAATTGAAGATTTATATAGAGTTAACACGTCAAATAGATTTGACTTGATGAGATTCGACATGTTAACCCATGTAAATCCTAAGCTTGCACCCACAATGACTCTATTTTCCCTCATCCACCTCTTTCATCTTCATATCAATAGGCCAATTATGTTCTTCCTCACATCTACTCAATTTTTGAAGGCATTGACCCACCTTTCTCTTCTGAATCTCAGTGCTTCACAAAATGCACTGATGCACTCTTTTTTGTTACTCATATGACCACCATGTGATCGAGTCCTCTTAGGAAGCATAATGCATTAGGGAAAAAATGAACCCTCCTTGGGCCTTTTGGCTTAAGTAGTGATTAGTGATCCACCAATAGGAAGAGAGCACTGGACACAATCTAGTCCCTTAATCAACTAGTGTTGTATATTATTGAACAATGCATTGCTAAAGTGTTATATTATTAATGTATTAATATGTTTTTTGATGTTTCTGATATAGCAGCTGAAGGTTCGTGAGGAGCGTGCAAGGCGTGAAAGGGCGGACATCAATAATCCGAATAATTATTATTTAGCTTGTAAATAAACCTGCGTAGAAGGTTCTATTGTTAGAAAAGTAAGGATTAGAATAAAGGTCGTTGTAGACCGCAGTTTCTGTTATTCCAAGTAATGGCTTTCTGTAAAAGTTACCAACTTTTAGTTTCACGCCTACTTTTTGAAGCCGCCCTCATGTAACCACTATTTTCGACGTAATCAAAATTCCTATAATTACATGCACTCTGTGGACTGTCGAAACAGAGTGCATGGGGGTAGATTGCACCCAATCTTGCGTTCGGTCTCGTCTCTTGTCGTCTCTATTTTCTGTGTGTTTTTCTGCGTCCGTAATCTCTGTATGCACGTGAGCAAGATCCTGACAATAGTGGTATCAGAGCTCTGCACGCGTCAATACAGAGGGTTCTGTTCTTTGTTCGCGATTCTGAATTCCGATTCCATCTCCATCTCCATCTTCGTCTTCGGTTTCTGTTTCTGTTTCTATTTCGTCTTCGGTTTTGGTTTCTGTTCCTGTTCCTGTTCCAGAACCAGAACCTACGTTTCCACCTACGTTTACTCCTTCGGCTTACTCTAAGGCATCGACTAAGGCAATAACTTAGGCAATACATTGGCAACATTGGCACCCAAGGCTCCCTTGGCAGCCCTTGGCTACACGCGAGGCAATTTTAATTTTTGAGTGGTAATAGAGAGGTTTAGAGTCCCTAAGGTAGGAGGATTTGAACCCACAACCTCCTACTTTCAAGGGAAGTACTTTGACCACTCCACCATCTCTTGGAGTTGTACTCAAGTTCTCTCTCTTTATTACTTGTGGAAGGCGCGCGCGTCGATTTCAAGATTGGACCCAAGAAAGAATCAAGAGTATCTCTCAATCCGTAGGTCGGATTGAGGCGTGTAATATACCGTTGGAAAGCTCTCGGAACAAACTTTCCAATGAGCTAGCTTGGAAGTGTGAATTCCTTCAAAATCCTTGGGTGGCACTTGATTGAGTGTTCAAGATACCAAGCAAGGTTGAGAACACGGGATCGAGACACCAAGGTTGCAAACAAGAAGGTTCAATACACCAAGGTTGAGAGCAAGGGTCCAAGAGCACCATGGAGGATTACAGTAATTCACCTCTACCTGCGGCAACACTTGAACAACAACTAGAGCTCTTGCAGCATGAGCTTCAAGGAGCTCAGAACGAGATCCGACAACGTGATGAAATCCTCCAAAAGATGCAAGCTGAGGAAGACAACCTTACGAGAGTAGTAAAAGCTATTGTGTCTGCCCAATCTGATGTTACTCATTCAAAGATTGGTAATAGAAACTACCAGTTTCTACGATTTGATGGCCGAAAGGATGGGCCTTTAGTACTTTCTTGGTTGTCGCAGTTTGATGATTTTTATACCGATGAAATGTATGTTGAAAGTGAAAAAGTTAAATTTTCCACTAACTATTTAGTAGGTAAAGCACAACTCTGGTGGAATGTCCTGGGGCACAGTACGGAGCGTCCAACAACTTGGAAGGCTTTTCAAGAAAACGTGAAGGATTCATTTCTTCCTCCACAATACCATTTGCATGTTCGACGAGCATGGACGACCCTTACATGGAAGGAGGGTGATACGGTTACTACCTACACAGAGTGGTTCTGGCAAAATTTACTACTTGTACGAATGCTTGAAGATGTATCAGAAGATATCTTGTAGCAGAAATACGAAGATGGTTTGGAGGTGGGTATCCAAGCTAAGCTTCACACCCTATGACCTACAACCCTCAACGAGGCTATATCTTTTGCTTATGATGCAGAAAAAGAATTCCAGTCCATAACCAAGTCACTCCGTCTACAACAACCACGTCCACGACCATTTCCTGTTAAACCTTCATTTCCTATGAAGCGTAATTTTAATGCCCCATCTTACCCTAGTTTTCCTCGTCCTCCACAATCCAATTACTCAACTCCACCTGTTGCTTCATCTCTCCAACCAACCAAACCACCTACCCTTCAAACTTCAGCAGTGAATGCCCAACAGAAGCGACCACGAATCACTTGCTGGAATTGTGGTAAACCTGGACATACAAAAAGAAGGTGCAGATTGCAACCTCTTCATATGAAACAGGCTACAGCTCGATTGCATAACATGGAGGTCTATAATGAAGAAATTCCTCCTGTTTGGACAGAGGAATCACTGGAGAAGGACTTAAGTACCTTGGGTAACGATATCTCTCTACACTCTCTTCTTTGCATGCAGGGTACAATAAATAACAAACTAGTTAAAATTCTACATGACGATGGTAGTTCACATGACTTCATTTCACATTTATTAGTACAAGAACTTAAATTACAAATGTTTCCTTCTTTGTATAAAGTGAAAGCTGCATTTCAAGGTAGTCGTTATAATGTAACACGAGAAGTGCAAGATGTTACGATTAGCATAAGCCCTTATGTTGATTCACGAACATTTTTAATTGCACCTTTGCAATCTTATGATGTTATACTAGGTATGCCTTTTTGTCACCATTATAACCCATGTATTGACTACCATACTCATACCTTTAAGTTTGCTTTCAAAGGTCAAATCATTACTTTGTCTGCACGGCATGATTTCCAGCCATTTCCATTGATTAGTCACACTCAAGTAAAGCGTGCATTTAGGAAAGGATTCAACTCATGCATTGTTTTTGTCAATGTCATCAATGATTATACTCATACACTTCCAGATGCATATAAACCTTTCATGAGTACTTATAAGGATTGTTTTATGTCTGAATATCCCTCTGAACTACCACCAGTTTGAGGATCCTTTGACCATAGCATAGACTTAGTCCCTGGTAGTTCTCCTCCTCATAAAGCACCTTATAGACATGGCCCACTACATCAAAAGGAAATAGAAAATCAAGTAAAAGACCTACTACAAAAAGGACTTATAAGGCCTAGTTCTTCCCCATTTGGAGCACCAGTTCTCTTAGTAGAGAAGAAGAATAAAACTTATCGAATGTGCATTGGTTATAGAGCCCTTAACAAGATCACGATCAAGAATAGATACCTTATTCCTCGAATAGATGATCTCTTAGATAAGTTACGAGGAGCTCGTGTCTTTAGTAAAATTGATCTTAAATCGGGTTACCATCAGATTCGTATGACACAAAGTGATATTTTTAAGACTGCATTTAGAACTCAAAATGGCCATTATGAATTTATGGTAATGCCCTTTGGACTTACTAATGGCCCTGCTACATTTGCGCGAATGATGAACAATATTTTTCTTGATTACCAAGCTTTTGTTCTTGTATTCTTTGATGACATACTTATTTACAGTAAGAATGATAGTGAACATGAAAAGCATCTTGAAACAGTTTTTCATTTGTTACGAGAGAACACACTTTATGCTAATCCTGAAAAGAGTTATTTCTTTCAACGTAAGCTAGAATATTTAGGACATATTATTTCAAGTGAAGGTGTGCATGTGGATCCGAAAAAGATTAGAGGTATCATAGAATGGCCTACACCACAATCACTCAATGATGTTCGTTCTTTTCTTGGGTTGGCTAGTTTCTATAGGAAGTTTGTTCGAAATTTTTCTTATTTAGCATTGCCTCTTACTTTGTTGTTGAAAAAGAAAATAAAATTTGCATGGGGATTTACCCAACAACAGTCCTTTGACAAACTTAAACATGCACTTTCACATGCACCTGTTTTACAATTACCTGATTTTTCACAACCCTTTCATGTTGTTACTGATGCTAGCGGTTCAGGAATAGGTGCTGTTCTGATGCAAAATGACCATCCCATTGCATTTGAGAGTAGAAAACTTAAACCCTCAGAGCATAATTATAGTATGTATGATAAAGAATTGTTAGCAATTATGCATGCTTTGCGAATTTGGAAACACTATCTTATGGGCTCTGAGATCTTAATCAAAATCGATCAACAGGCTATTAAACATTTATTAAATCAACCCTTAATCTCTGATAGGCATCTTAAATGGGCATCACTCATTCATTCAAAATTTCCAACCCATGATACAATATCAACCTGGTAAAGCTAATGTTGTAGCGGATGCTCTTAGCCGTTTTCCTTTGCATTTTGTTGTTTTGAATAATGTTTCTGCCATCCAAATTCATTCTTTTCAAGAAATGGTTTCCACTTATGCATCTGATTTGTATTTTTCACGTGCATGGCATGACTTCAACAATGCTGCATCTTTATCTGATGAATATTATACATTTCATAATGGTTTTCTCTATTTTCAACATAGATTGTGCATAACCCAAGCTTTTAAAGATTTTCTCATTAAAGAAATGCATGAACCATCTTACATGGGTCATAGAGGCATACAAAGCACCATTTCTGCTTGCAAAGATTTCTTCTTTTGGCCACACATGGAAAAAGACATTGCACATTATGTTTCTCAATGCATTGTATGTCAGCGTGTCAAACGTCATCATGGTAAACCATTTGTATTATTAATGCCACTTCCTATTCCAAATGAACCATGGGAACAAATCTCTATGGATTTTATCACAGGTCTTCCTATCACTTCATCACATAATAATATGATTTGGAAAATAGTGGATAGGTTTAGTAAATATGCATATTTCATTCCATGTAGAAAAACTTTGACTGCACCTCAAGCTGCAAAATTATTCATTAAATGCATTTTTCCACATCATGGATTTCCTAAAGTAATGTTATCTGATCGTGATGTTAGGTTTTGTAATCATTTTTGGATTGCCTTATTTCAACATTTTGGTTCTAAAATAGATTTTAGCTCTGCATTTCATCCTGAAAGTAATGGACAGAGTGAGGCTACAAATAGTACTATTCTTGATTTATTGCGTTGTTATTCATTAGATAATCCTAATAACTCGGATGAAAAATTGCCATTGCTTCAATTTGCTTACAATAACACTTCACACACCACTACTGGTCGTGCACCTTTTGAAATAGTTTTTGGTAAGAAGCTTCCCACTCCCATGTCCCTCACCCAAACCGACATTTCGATGGCTGATTCTATTCCTCAAGATCACGTTTCTAAACTTCATGATGTTCACGAGCACATTAGGAAAAGTCAAGAGTGATATACACGTATTATCAATACTAAACGATTAGCCAAAGAATTCAAGGAAAATGATTTTGTATGGTTGCGAATAATTAAACAACGTCTCAAAAATATTTTGCAACATCCTAAAATTAAACTTGCACCACGCTATTATGGACCGTTTCGCATTATAGAAAAAATTAATGATAATTCATTTCGATTAGATATTCCATCCCATTGGACCATTCATAATTCGTTTCATATTAGTTTACTTAAACCATTTAAAGGAACTTTACCACTTACTCCACTTCTTGATGACCCTCCTTTGATTGAAGAACAATCTGAAATCTTAGTTCCTGAGAAAATCATTGATCATGATGTCACTACTACACGCACAGGTACTCAATATCATCGATATTTGGTTAAGTATAAAAATCACTCAAATGAAGAATGTCAATGGATACATAAAACAAAATTAACACCTCATTATGACCACTTACTTTCTGCATATCATACACAAACACATTAATGTAACAACTCCATGAACATTTCCATGCATGTATTTTTACATGGCACATGCCTATTTTCTTTATTCAGTGATGAAACATGTGACTGGCCATCCATGTTTATTATTATATCAACTGAGGTCAGTTGCTTGTTCAACTGAGGGGCATGTTATACCTTATGGAATATGTTGAACAATGCATTGTTGGATTGAAATATAAAATAGCCAATGCATTGTTGGATTGCAATATAGAATAGCCACTGCATTGTTGGATTGAAATATAGAAGTACATGGAATATGTTGAACACTGTGTTCAATTATTTTATCAACTGAGGTCAGTTGCTTGTCAACTGGGAGGCATGTTGTATATTATTGAACAATGCATTGCTAAAGTGTTATATTATTAATGTATTAATATGTTTTTGATGTTTCTGATATAGCAGCTGAAGGTTCGTGAGGAGCGTGAAAGGCGTGAAAGAGCGGACATCAATAATCTGAATAATTATTATTTAGCTTGTAAATAAACCTGCGTAGAAGGTTCTATTGTTAGAAAAGTAAGGGTTAGAATAAAGGTCGTTGTAGACCGCAGTTTCTGTTATTCCAAGTAATGGCTTTCTGTAAAAGTTACCAACTTTTAGTTTCACGCCTACTTTTTGAAGCCGCCCTCATGTAACCACTATTTTCGACGTAATCAAAATTCCTATAAATACATGCACTCTGTGGACTGTCGAAACAGAGTGCATGGGGGGAGATTGCACCCAATCTTGCGTTCGGTCTCGTCTCTTGTCGTCTCTATTTTCTGTGTGTTTTTCTGCGTCCGTAATCTCTGTATGCGCGTGAGCAAGATCCTGACAACAACTAGACTAGGCATAGGCTTCCCTTGGTTTTCCTTGGTCAAAGATGCAAAAACTACCTTCAAGTGGTGGTTTCATTTCCATAAGTGGTTTGAGATCAGATTCGAGTGAATTGGAGCCCTTAGATGGCCCCAAAGATCCAATGGCTAAGCTCAAAGGGCAGAAGTCAAGCCATCCTTAAGCCTTGGCCCTTGGATTCACTCAAGATCTAATGGATATGATTGAATCTTGTGGGAAATGAGGCGCCCTCATTTCTAGCCCTTGGATCATCTTCAATCTCAATGGTCGTGATCGACTTGGCTGAAAAAGCACCTTTTCATCTCCTCCCTTAGATTGGGATGAAATCCAATGGTTGTCGTCCCTCCCCCATGATGGATTGGCGCCTTTTGCCCTCCTCTACTAGATCTAGCCTCTCATCCACCGGTTCTAAGGCCTCCCCATCATGAAAATGGGCCTTGCAATGTCCTCCATACGATCTTGAGGAGATCCAATGCCTCTGCAACCTCCGAGGAGACAAGATCAGCCCCACTTGCGGCCTCCCGTCCGATTCAAGATGATCTAATGGCTCTGATTTTTGCAGAGAGTGTCCAAGTTGCCATCGCATTTAAGGCTCTCTC